>LPNX010965626.1:0-187031 GCA_001517045.1 Pseudotsuga menziesii | reverse complement strand
AAACTGAGAACGTGTTCGATGTTGATCTCTAGGATCACCGACAAGATCACCAGCTGCTTCACATGTTGAATGGACCCATCGAGGAAGTATTGGTGCTGGTGGAATTGGAGGAACATGAGCAGGAAGAGGTGGATTTTCATCCTCACTGTCATCATCAGAAACTGGAGTTGGAAACCTATCAAGGAAGCTGGAAGAAGAATAAGAGGAAGGCATAATCGCCGAATCAGGCTCGCAGGCCAAAGATGGCACAAGCGCCAAGTTAGGCTCGCAGGCCAAGAGATTTTCATCAAATTTAACATCTCTTCTAATGATTATATCATGAGAATGTGGCTGAAGAAGTATATAACCTTTTACATCTTCAGAATATCCAAAAAATATGCACTTTTCACTTTTAGGCTGCAATGCTTTCCATTTTTCATCCGGAATGTGAGCCCATGCTTCACAACCAAATACACGAAAGTGACTTAAATATGGTTTAATTTTACTCCATGCTTATTTCGGTGTTATATCCTGTAAAAATTTAGTGGGTATGCGATTAACTATGTAATTTGCACAATTTATGGCCTCAGCCCAATATTGAAGACTTAGTCTCTTAGATTGGATCATACAATTAGCCATTTCTTTTAAAGTGTGATTCTTCCTTTCAGCTACACCATTTTGTTGTGGTGTATATGGAACAGTGTGTTGTTGTTGGATTCCTTGTTCAGTGCAAAAAGTAGTGAACTTGTTGTTAACATATTCTCATCCATTGTTAGATCTTAACTTAATAATTTGATGATCAGATTGTTTTTCTGTAAGGGCCTTATAGGCCAAGAACATGTTAAATACTTCGCTCTTAAGTTTTAGGAAGTAAACCCAAGTGCGTCTGGAATAGTCATCAATGAAAGTTAAGAAATATTTGAAACCAGAAAAGGAAGCAGATGGAAGAGGACCACACAAGTAACTATGCACAAGATCCAAGAGAATCGAGGCGTGGCAAGAGGCATGTTTGTCAAAACTATCTCGATGATGTTTTTCGAGTACACAACTGGAACAAACATCATCCTTGCAATATACCATTGGAAGAATAGTCACCATATTGTCTTTACATAGTTGTTAAGTGACCAAATTGCTCATGCCAAAGTTTGCTCAAGTTATCACTATGAGCAACAAAAACTGAAGGAAAAGGTGATGACCCAAAGTTGTTAAATTTGTACAACCTGGTAATATCATCAACAGTTCCAGTAGAAAGGATATTTTGAGGATTTTTAAAATCCTTGATTACAACTTGGTGAGGTGTAAATATCACAGTTTTACCTTCACCTGAATGAGTAATTTGATAGACTGATAACAAATTGCAGGAAATTTTTGGAACACATAATACATCACTGAAATGACCATTTTCTATTGGAACTATTCCAAATCCTACAACATTTAGAGATCTATCATCACCAACAAATATTTGTTTGGTGTTACATTCATGTATAGTAGAAAAGATGGATTTATCCTTAGCCATATGATAAGATGATCCACAATCAATGAGCCATTCATTTGAAGTAGAATAAGAAGATGCAGTATAAGAGTAACCAGAAGCACAAAGTGCATGTCCATGAGTGTTAGATTCTGAAGATGAATCTAAGCTGATGTGATGCTTCTTCATTGCTGCTTCCAAGGCTGCCATCTTCTTAAAACATTTAGATTCATCATGATTATCTTTCCCACAAAAATTGCAATGACGCTCAGTCTTCTTTCCTTTTTGCTTGGATCCTTTATCATTTTTTTTAAAGGAGGAGCTGACTGAGAGGGTTTGGGACCCTTTTTGTTTGGCTTATTATTGCGAGAATTCTGTTTCTTGGGAGGCTTGGACTTTTCTTTCTGTTGGGACAATAAGGCTTTCCCAGATGTATCTGCATTGTTAATTATTCCAAGATGAATGAGCTTATCTTGCTCTCTAATTAAGGAATCACAAAAGGATTCAAGGCTAGGCTCTTGACAGCTAGTTGCAGGAAAGGATTCTTTCATGGAGTAGAATGTAGATACAAAAACAGAATATGCAGGTCCAAGTTTTGAAAGAATATGATAAATACAGTGTTTGTATTCTTTCTTAATCTTGCATTCGGCACATAAGAGTCTAAGAGTTTTATACTTAGATAAATAGTATTGAATGCATGAAAAATCATTTGGATTCAAGGAAAGCAACTCATTCTCAAGTTGATGAGCCCGAATTTCATTGTGTTTACCAAACACAGATTCCAACTTTTCCCAAGCTATATCAGGTTCATCAATTCCAGATATGTGGAATCGCAAATCAGTAGAGATTGACATCCCAATCAATCCACGAGCTTCATCACATCTATTTTCCCATTTAGTTTTCTTATCATCATCAGTGGGTTCTGTTCTTTCTCTGAGGTTATCCTGAAAAGTCCCCTACTTCGCAGAACATCCTCCATACGAGATTTCCTGGAGAAATAGTTAGAACTTGTAAGTATAATATCACAATGGGTGGCCATACTATAAAAATATGGCTGAAAAAATAGAAACTAACTGTCTGGATGCAAAGAGCTAAAAAAAAATATGCGGTTTTAAAAAAAACGGCACTTAAAACTGATTCCGGATGATGAAGTTATGCTTGATCAAAGAAAATGTTGAAGATGTCCCCAATAGTGACATGGCAGATATTAACTTGACCAACTAAAAAAAGAAGCCCCCTCTTCCCAAAATCAACCTTTGACACTCACTTTTACAATAAAGTTGCTTTGAAGTGAATCACTTTTATAGAATAAGTGATGTTCACTTTTACAATAATGTGACTTTTAAATAGTGCGGCAATAAATTAAAAGACTTAAGTGACTCACTTTTATTTTATTTTATTTATGTGAGATGCACTTTTACAATAAAGTAACTTGAAAATAGAAATTGCATGCACTAAAAAGTAGCTTGATAAGACTTATCAAGGTGTAAAGCAACTTTGGACCAAGTGAGCTAAGTTTAAAAGGTACGTAAAACTATGGAAAGAGGAAGGGTTTTTTTTTTTTTTTATTCTTCTCTCTCGTTTTTCATGCTTTCTTTCTTTTCGTGCAAATCACAAAAAAACCAAAAACAAAAACAAACAAACAAAAAACTTTTTCCACACAGTGGGGTTAAATCTTGGTTAGTTTACCCGGAAAGTCTACGTTTTCAAGTTTTCTCGTTGTTTCTGATTTGTTGTGATCGCACAAGGTGCACGGCAGAGAGCATACATAGCCGAGAAGACAAGAAAAAAAAACTTTCCCTCACTGTTTATGATTCGCCGCGATCGCGCAAGGTGCACGACAAAGAGCATACGCAACTAGAGAAGGAAACAATCCGAGACTAAAAAAAAAGATCTATTTATAAGACTGATAAAATATGAGAGATTTAAAAAAAATAAAACAAATCCGTTACTGTAACATTTTACCTTCAGATTTGCCGAAATGGGTGTTTCTGGAACAAACGGAAATGGTTTTCGGTGAAACGGAAATGGTTTTCGTTGAAACGAAAACTATTTCCCAATGGAAATGGTTCTCCAGACGCAATGGAATAGCTCCCAGGCCACAAATGCACAAAAAATTTAGAACCAGAAACCCTTTCAAAGTTTCGGCAACACCGGTTCCAGATCTTGATCAAAACCGAAAGCGGCCCTTCATAAAAGCTCTGATACCATGTTAGGGTACACAGGGTACTCCCAAAGGACCGAACACCAAGAACAACCACTTCAGACAAATAGATCATAGATCAATACACCAATGTTTGTCACGTGGTTAAAACCCTCGAGAGGGAAACAGTCCACGGCCCCAGCCAAATAGCTACTTGGAGCAATTTATTATTCAAAAGAAAGAAAGTTACATGAGCTTCTCATAATCGATCAACTAGCCAAGGACCCTCTATGCTCTTTAAATAGATATCATAGACCAATCGGGTTTTAAGCCACGGATCAATGGTAGGTATGATCTAAGAGAAGTTGAACCGTCGGATCACTCTATGTCTAGAACATATCGTGACCGTCGGATTAGAATATTTACAAATGCATACTAATGCATACTAAAGAAACACACTTTTACCTAACGGATATATTACACAAGTTGATCTTAACTAACTCCTAAGTGTCTAAATATCCTAACAATAAACATACTAAGAAACAAACAAGAAGTGTCATCCTGCAAATAGGTCAACAAACAACTCCAATAAGGATAGATCTCAAATGGATGACTTCAGAAACAATACGGCAATTTTTCTTGGGAATTCATAACTCATATCGCTTTGTTTCATCAAGTGTCATAGCCACTAACACAAAGACCAAGAAGATTCCATTACATACGTAAGCCTTGTCTTCTCTAAGCTTTGAGGACAAATATTCTCTAAGGAGAATGCAATGTTACATAAAATATATAACATAACATAAATTAATTATTATTATTAATATAAATTAATATTAATAATTATTAAATAAGAAATAATTAATCAAATAATTATGAAAAGTCAAAAGACATTACTTATATTGAAAAGGAGCAAAGTAGATTATAAATCCAAGGAAATGTAATTGTAAAATCATCATCATATATTTTATCATTTTACATTATATTTTAGTAATGAAATATTTACATTATTTACATTGGCTTTTCATCTAAGAAACAAACATTTACTTTTTCACTTTTCTATCTTAAGAACATAAATTTCAATCTTTGGGATCTTTAGAATGACTATAAAAAATATTTTCCATTGATCTTCTTCTATATGTTACTGCTTAATATTATTGGCATCCATTGCAAATTGTGTAAGATCATCTTTGAAATATTATATCTCACAAATTGAGCAAGATCATCTTTGAAAGATTATATCTCACTGTACAGTACTTCAATGAGTTGTTATAGAAAAATGTTTACGTCATGTACATGACTAGAACCACTTGCTTACTGAGCCTTTTCATGGTATTGTTGAGATCAATCCTCTATTTCTAACATAGTATCACCTTCAAATATTACATTTTCATGTTGGGATTTCAATACAAATCTTGAATTACTTTTAACATGCACAAGGTATCCAACCACTTATGTTTCCTAGTTATGTGATCCCATTCAATTGTCTAAGGAATATTTACTTACTATTGTTGCTTCATCCAGATTTAATGTGTTTGTGGTATCATATTGGACACTTACACATATTCGAGGGTGTCTTGGAATATTTTTCCATAATACGAGTGGAATATTTTTTCAACATATGAGATTATACTAAAAAACTAGAAAATAGACCTCTTAGAGGATTTTAGGTTAATTCATGGGAATATGAACACCCTTTATTGACAACAATGGATTTGGTTATCCATGTAATATGTGTATAACTTTCATACTAATACACTCATTTACTCTAATATGGTGTTTAATCAAGATTATAAATTAAAATGAAAAACTTTGTGTCAGTGGTACATTCCCCCATTATAGTATAGCTAAGTGGAAGAGTCATGTTGCTAGTTAGTGATTGTTCACTCTCCAAAATTTGGAAGGATCATATCCACTGTGAATGGGGACCCAATATTATTTTTAAAATTGAAATTAGTTGGAATCATCTCTCTAAATGTTTTGTGCATATGCTAATTATATTTTATATTGTTTCCACATTTAAGCCGAGTGGCTTAAAATTTAGAGTGAACTGGATTTTATTTTACTACCATGGTTAAGGAAAATGAATTTAAATTCAATCCAATTTTTTTAAATGTTTAGAAGGTTAAAATATTTTAATATACACAAAATTCTATAACAAATATTAATGAAATGTAATTGAGATCATTGGTCATTATTAATGTAATAAGCAATTAATACATAATTGGCTTATATTTATGTTTATTTAGCCACTAACTTTACATCAAAATTTTAGAGTAAATAGCTTTTACTATCTCATGTGGCCATATTGTCATTTTGGTCACTATAATGTTCTTTTTTCAATAATTTTTAAATATTCAATTGAAATACGTTTCTAAAAGATTTCAGTGAAATATTTTACATTTTAGTGTTTTGGTGTAATACTAATGGAGTTGTAATATCCTAATTTTAGTTTTTTGGGATTACTTAAATTGTTAACATTTATGAGGTATGTGGTTTATCATTTACCAAGTTTGTGGTATGAAATGTTCATCTCTCTCTCTCTCTCTCTATAGATATATATAGTGCACACCTCGGTCCTTGTGAGTGATATATGTGGCATACCCTCATGGGGCTGTTTAACTTCTCAAGTGAGCACACGTCTACTCCAACACTAATATACTATAATACCCCTATTTTTTGCTTGGAATGTATTTGACCGAAATTATGTAAATGATGTAAATATGCTAGTATGGATTCCTAGTGCCAAGCTCAAGGAAAAGACCTAGATAGAGAAGGGATACACATGTATGATGTAAATCTTTTATTTGGGATATGTGTTTGGCTTATCATGCCAATTCGAAATGAATGCAAATGTTATGTGCATAAATAATAAAATGGTCCAAGAATGGTTGTGTAAAGAGCACCAAAGGGGTTATGATTCCACAAAAGGGGGAGAAGAATGGGGGCCTATGGAAAATTAATCCTTTTCTACCAAGTGTCACCTTATAACTCACCCAAATTTCATCATGCTCCCAAAATATGCCAATTATCTCATTTTTTACTATTCTCCAATTATTGAATGCATGTATGAAATTGGTGAGAAAAGATGCTTCATGCAGTTATTGAAGAATGGGGCTGACTGCACTTTTGTGACAGTTCTATTAGAAGATAGAAGTCAACCTGCATCAGTCATGCATCCTTTTTTCTAATGTCAGAAGCAATGTCAATTGTATTTTCACCATTTTCTCATATCCCTTGGATTCAACCCTAATTCTCTCATTCTTGCATGCATATCTAGACTATGCAGAGCTCTCTATTTGTTATTCATAACCTACAACAACTATGTATAAACCAAAAATCTAAATCTAGAGGCTAGACTACAGATTTGGAAGGGAAAATAGATAGTTGTAGGTGAGGAAAGAGGAGGGGAAACTTAGGAATCCTTACCCTTTTAGTTCCACTTCTCATAGATGCTCAAGAAGCCACGAATTTAGGTTGTAGGTGATTCTCTAACACCATATAATAGACTGGTCTCCTTCTATGCATGTACTAGAAGCACCCAACAAGATGGATCACCCAAGAGAATCGTAGATTGATGAAGGGGATTCCTGATCTAGAAAGGTGTTGTGTGGGGCAGGTATTCTTGGATCCAAAGCTGCAAGGGATAAGTGAGATCCCTATAGAGCTCTATATGAGGATTTGAATATGCATATAGAGAATAATGGCTTATGAGTTGAGAGAGAGAATCTTGTAGCTATCTCCTTTTCGTTGATGGCCTTAAAACCAAACTTGGGGGTGGCCTTTCAGTAGAAAGAATATATGACGGAAAAAGTGCCTACAATTGGGAGTAAAATTTCTCTTACGCAACCAATTGCTTAGATCTATGTTGGATAAAGATAAGTATTCTTTGTATTTCAATGTGCAATGTTTATATTTGATGCATGTATTTATTATGATGGTGATTACATGTTATATGTGCGTGGGTATAATTTATATCTAATGTGTATATTTTTGTGAAAATATGATTCACAACAAGATCTAGGAGCTAAGGGAATCCTCACAACTCAATAATTTCATAAACTATGTCGAAAAAAGCAGTGAAAAGAGAAAAATTAACACATAGGAATAGTGCTAATAATTGAATTTTATATTACTTTCCAACATGTAAATATGTCTAGAACATAATTTTAATAAAATAGTTGAAAATAGTTTTCCTTTGGAGGAAAATTGGAGGCATACCTGTGGCAGGCTTAGATTGGACCTCAAACCTCGCTAGGTGGACCAATGAGCTCCCAAACCACCTCAAATGGTCAGGAATTGCCATGTGAACGTGCGTGAATAATGATAGGACATAAATGAGGGTAGGATATGCATGATGGAGTTCATGGGTGAGTGGTAATGGCTCTAGTTAGCAATAAATGGTCCAAAATAGCCAAAAACACTCAAATACAATCAGTGGGCGCCTCTAGTCAAACTAGTTCCCCATTTTAAGGATTTGGAGTGCAACAAGGACTCATTTTTCATAAATGAGGGTGCAGGTGTCTCCTAAATGATCAAATTTTGGTTCTTGGGTGCATTAATGAGTCCAAAACCCCCAAATACCTTGCTAGACCAACACACCCAAGGTTTGGACCATATGACATAAGTATAAAAACAAATGAAAGTGTGTCCTAGGTGTATGTGGCCATGGTACTAGGTGGTATGATGGTATAACACACACCCTTAATCATGACTTAGTGTAACCACATCAAAATTGATGCCTTGGCAACTAAGGCTCATGTCACCTCTTACAACATTTTATTTGTCCATATAACCAAGGTAAGGAGGAAAAACTTATGGGAACAAAACCTCCTCTCTAAAATGGGCATGGAGAAAAATATGAAAGCGAATATCAGTAATCACCATGTGTCACCCACTCCAAGGAGTGACCTCGTATAGGTGAATTTCATCTCTTTGAATCTCTTGGTGAAGATGTCAGCAGTTTTCTCTGTAGATGGGAAATACTGCAATGATATCACCTGCTCATGTACCAAGCTTTGGATGTAGTGCATGTGTATATCAATTTGATTGGTCATTTGTATATGTACTGGATCACTGTAAATATTGATTGAAATTTGTTTTTCACACCAAATGACAGTGGCTCAATCAAATGTAAAATGAATTTGTCCAAGAATTCATTGCAACCACACACATTGTGTGGTTGCATTCATTGCTCCTCTGTACTCATCCTCAGCTGATGAAGGGGATATAGTTTGTTGTTTCTTAATTGAAAACCATATGGTACCATGTGCAATAATGAAGACATAACCTGAACTGTAATTTTCGTCAATGGAATCTCCATCCCAATTAGAATAATAAATCCAACTAGTTCTAGTGGAGAACTAGCAACATAGTGTATCCTGAAGTGTTTGGTTCATTGCACATAATGCAAGATACTTTTTGCAGCCTTGTCACATCCCCATGCCTCCGACCGGCGAAGAGGACGCGACCCGTGGCTTAAACCACCCGGGCTAAGAGTCACATGAACATGTACAGGCATAAAATTTCTAAAACAGAATGCTTAAACATACACACATGAACATTTATCATGCACAGATGCAAACATCTATCAGGCACAGCGGAAACATCATACATTTACACAAGAATTTATTTGACATGTTCATCATTTTCATTAATAGAATTTACAGTTGCAGAAGTAAAACGGACAAAATCACTTATCTTATGATGAACTCGATCCGCAACCAGCTACGTCGCTACAACGTTCCACCCAACCATAGGCCAGCATGCTCCTTAATCTTTCAGCAGCGCTGCCACCCCCAAGATGGGCATGATTCTCCAAGGAATAAGGGAACTAGCTGGCTTACACATAGCCAAGGATGTACAAAACACAGCCAAGACAACACATTTGGGTTTATCAGGCCATCAAGGAGTTGGGTGTTGATGTATATGTAACTTCGGAATGTATTCTTCTATGTATCTTATATATTGTAACCCGATGTTTATTCTGGGATGTCTCTATTATGTATTTGAGTCATGTGGTCATGCCCCGATGTTCCGATCGGGAGGATTAATAATGTAATCAAGTCATATCAAGTCATTAGGTAAGTCCCCACAGTTTCGGGGAACTTGAGTTATTATACACTAATTAAGGTGTAGGCTCGAGTAGTAATTATTAGGTTGAGCCTACGTGTGAAAAGGAAATTCAAGTGAACGGATGAATATAAATAGAGAGTGATAGTCTCTCTATTTATCACTTGTGAAATACATCACTTGCTCTCCCAAGTGTGGCGCACTACTGGAGAAGGAAATTTTGGGATTAGACAGAAGACAGAAGACTACTGCTGTTTTTTGAGATCTCTTACTGTTTTGGTGTTGATTCTGTCTTGGAGGAATTTGCGGGGTTTTCTCCTTTATGGTTTCCCCGAGGAAAACTCTTTGTGTCTCTTGTCTCTTGTGATGTGCTTGTGTTTTATTGATGTGCTTGTTATTCTCTCAGTGAAAAGATCCTAAGATCATAATGCTAGCTTAAATGTGATGAAAAACTAACATGGTATCAGAGCTAACCTGAGAAGAAGACATTGTGCAGCTACAGGAACTAGGGATTCCTATTTTTTGGATCTTCCTCCACATATTTTCAGCAAAAGTATGCTAAGATGACTCCCCATTGAAGGGTGCATCTTTCTGTCGATGCGGAATTCAATCTCAAGCATTTTCAGTTTCGATGTGGAAATTAGGGCTTTCTACAGAAGAGAAATTTTTGCGTAAGACTAGAATAGGGTTATTCTCCTCATCAAAACCAAATTTTAGAGACCTGGATCAATAAATTTGGTTGGGTGAAACTCCAGGAAAGTCAAACTCTAGTTTGACCCTGAGCTAGGAGAAACCCTAAATACTAAAACTGCTAAGTTTTGGTAAAGTCGTTGTATTCTGAGCTTGGAGAAGTATCAGAAGCTGAAAATTGTAGGGGATGAATATAAAATCCTTCTGAATCCTGTGTCCAAAAATAATACTTAGATTCGTTGTACTCCAGGATATATGATCTCTCCAAGCTAGGGTTCCAGCCTCTTCCAGAATTCATCCCTAAACAGGACATCTGGGGAGATCTGCAATATATTGAGCTACAGCGGTCCAAATGGAATTCCTGAAGATTATCCAGAAATGGAACGGACTTTAATTTTGGTGATACAAATATCAGACTCAGAATATGAACCAGTGACACGTGGCATGCCATACAACTTCGCTGTTCTGAACAGTCCTGTAACAGGTCACCTTGGGAAAAGGATCATAAATCCCAAATGGTGAAACCAATTCCAATGAAACCTACGGTGTTGGATCAGGGACATGCGAGGTTACCTCAGTGAGAAATTTCAGACATATAGGATCAGTAATTTCAGAGATATCACAGAAACAGTAACAAGAATGTTTGCAGAAGAAATCAGTAAATTAGGGCTTCCTGTTTCGGGAGCTTCCCTCCACTGTTTTCAGAAAAGGAGTACATTGAACAGATCCATTTGAAGAGATATATCTGTTTGTCCAATCAGATTTTAAAGTTTCCAAGTTTTGAAAATTAGGGTTTCTGCGACAAACCCTAGATCAGCGAACTCCGGGACAAGGACGGACACTTCAAATCGGTAAGATCTAATCTTTTGTATTTCCATTTGAGGTTCTCATTTCAATATGATCTATCACAATAGCTTGATGATAAGCTTGGTGAAGTTGAAAACTTCCAAGCATAGAAGTATTTGATCTCTCTGAAGAAACTAGATTGGACACTTACATGAGTATAGAGGTTCCAGTTTCAGAGGGAGACGAGGCCAAAGAAGACATCATGTTCATGCTGCAGAGGATGATGAACCATCCAGAAAGAGATCCATATATGAAAGTGAAGATTCTTCAAGCGGGGATGAATATGTTCTGATATCAGCTCTCACAGGTAACATTACTAATGGAAATGATGATTGGATTATAGACAGTGGGGCTTGCAAACATATGACAGGATTCAAGGAATCCTTTGTAAGATTGTCAAACATGAATCACCTCACAAGGTGAAACTAGGAGATGACTACCAATATCCAATAAAAGGTAGTGGGGAATCTTCATACAAGCTAGACTCTGCTAAGTCTCTAACAATGAAAGAAGTATTGTTTGTTTCAGGACTTAAGAAGAATCTTCTATCCATTTCATCCTTGGATGCAAAAGGAATGTGGGTTGCATTCATCGATGGTCAAGTCATCATGTGGCCAAAAGGAAAGAAAATTGATGATGCGGTAGTGATTGGAGAAAAAGAAGGAGGCTTGTACAAATTGAAGGGTCATCCAGAACAAGCCTTGATCCATGATACGGTAGAGCCAAATGAGCTTTGGCATAGAAGGCTTGCACATGTGCACTACATAGCACTACCTATTGCATTCCAAACAAAGCATGATGGAGTTTGCAAAGGATGTGTGAAAGGTAATAATACAAAGAAGACATTTCCTAGCAGCAAAAGCAAAGCCAAAGGCATTCTAGAAATCATCCACTCCGATGTATACGGTCAAATGTCATCAAACTCACTAAGCGGGTATGCATACTATGTTTCTTTTATTGATGATTTTTCTAGAAAGACATGGATTTACTTTATGAAAATCAAAGATGAAGTGTTCAGCAAGTTCAAGGAATTCAAATCCTTGATCAAGAACCATACTGAAAAGAAGATCAAGACCATTCGATCAAATAATGGTGGAGAATTCACTTCGAATGAATTCAAAGAGCTATGCAAAGAAGCAGGGATTAAGAGGGAGTTTTCAACTCCTTATAATCCACAACAGAATGGGGTTGTAGAACGGAAGAACAGAATTTCAAGCTATTTGAAGGGAAGAACAAAAATTAGAATATGACCTAAAGAATCCAGTTGAAGAATGTGAAGATCTAGAATGCAGAGACCATGCAGTCATGAGAGTCTCTCAAATAAAGAACAACTTGAAGCGGTAAAAGAAAAAGTGAAGAATGCAGAAGTGATGATGGCCACCTTGAATGGCCTCCCAGGATCGTGGAATTCATTCAAGGAATGTGTTCTAGAAGGAAGTGATTACTTTCAGCAAACTTTGGGAAGAAGAAGAATCTTGAATCATAAGAAGAGAAGAGAAGAGGGGAGCAATTGAAGATCAAGATATCGCCATCCAAAGAAGATCCATCAATCAATGAGGAATATGAAGAAATCAACTCTTGAAGAACTTCTTATCCACCTTAGCTTTTGGATAAGAAACGATGCTATTATGAATGAAGAAGACGATGAAGCTGAAGGCTCAAGAAGGAGTCTACCCTCGAAACAAATAAAGATAAGTATTCAATTGTCATTTCATTATATTATTTTTCTATTCATTTGTTTATATTCAGTTATTGTATTATGCATGATAGGATGTTTGCATTAATGACATAATACTACTAATATGCATGTGATGGGTAAGTAGTTCATGGGGCTATACAAATTCTCCATTGCTACTTATCTAGAATGAATCCTCTTTGCTGACATATCGGATTAGTGCGCAATCTCAATTTCGTCCTGGTAGAGATGGAAGGCATCTAGAAAGTTTCAATGAGATATCGATGAATGTTGTATTGGCTAAAGCAGTTGCATGATCATATATTTATGCATAAGTGTTTGCCAGTATAAATATTCCTTATGAAATGTTTCCAACCATACAATTGCATTTGACTTGTAGGAAAGATTGCATACATAATCGCCTACAAGCAAAGAAGAATGAAGACTTGTTTCGAAGAACAAGTGACGACAGTTCAAAGACAAAGAATAATATGATGAGTGCAGTGACATGATCGATGCAGAACCTTCCAGCCACCAAGAAGAAAGGGAAGATCAGTTCAAGAAGAATGATGTCTGGGCGTAGTATTGAGACCTGAAGAGAAGTTCATAGTTCCATCATGCAGTAGATGGAAACATCGTGGGATACAAAGCAAGATTCGTAGCATGAGGCTTCTCATGAAGAGAAGGCATAGTCTACAAAGAAACATTTACAACTAATAGAAGTGAAGTCACATGACATGCATAATCATGTGTGCAAATGGAAGAAAGCTTTGTACGAGTTTAGAAGACACCCATGGGATAACGCATACATGATGAGCTTGATGAATATCTTAACCTTTGCCACAAGGTTGATAGAGGATGACAAGCTCACAGATGGGTGCAAGATGAACTTTTGAAGAAGTTCAAGATAGAGGATCTTAGTATCCAGTGATCCTAGATGGACACTACTTGTCACTCCAGTACAGAATGTTTCAGTGCATAGAGTACGGAAGACAGAGGGAGTGATTGCAGAATATCCTGAGGTTAGACATGGTATGACAGGATGGGCAGATTACTGATGATTCTAGGCTTTACTCAGAGTAAAGTGGATTTCAACCTTTGCATCAAGGTTGAAGACAGAAGACCAGTGATGCTCCTGTTATGTGTCGATGCACTATTGTTCTAGGCATGGAGGTGTGGTAGAGTACAGATGGGATATTCCTTGGACAAGGGAAGTATGCAGTAGAGATCCTGAAGAGATTCAGGATGATGGACCGCATGGCCACACCTATGGAATCGAACCTGAAGCTATTGAGTGATGCTTCGTTAGAGTCAGTTGATGCTATGATGTATCATCAGATGATTGGGTCGTTGATGTACTTGATGAACACAAGACCAGATATTTGCTTTGTTGTGAACACCTTGAGCCAATTCTTGACAGATCCAAGAAGTGTTCACTTGATTGCTACAAAGCATATTCTGAGGTACCTGAAGGGTAAAATTGATTATGGGCTCAAGTACGATGCGAATCAGAAGATTAACCCGGAGGGTTATGTTGATTCAGATTGGGCAGGCAGTGCCATCGATAGGAAGAGTACTTCAGGATGTTGCTTCAGTATGGGATCATGTGTGATCTCTTGGTTTAGCAGGAAGCAATCCTGTGTGGCACTGAGTATAGCTGAAGCAAAGTATGTCGCAGCTTATTCAGCTAGTTGTTAGGCAGTATGGCTGCGGAAGCTACTGTCTGATATATTTGATCTCCAGTTAGATGCTACTTTTATACATTGTGACAACCAGAGTTGCGTGAAGTTGTCAGAGAATCCAGTGTTTCATGACAAGTCGAAGCATATCGAGATCAAGTATCACTATATTAGGGATATGGTGCAGAGAGGAGCAGTGAAGCTCCTCTATGTTGCGACGGAGGAACAGATAACTAATGTATTGACAAAGCCATTGGCTAAGCTAAAGTTCGAGTACTTCAGAGAGAGACTTGGTGTTCTCTAGATCGAGGCTTTGTCCCAGAGAAAGTGATGAGACCCATAGCCATTCTGACATGGTGAGAGGATTGGTTCCTTCCATGGTCAGATGTAAGGGCTGAGCCATTATGTCATGGTGAGAGGATTGGTTCCTTCCATGGTCAGATGTAAGGGCTGAGCCATTATGTCATGGTGAGAGGATTGGTTCCTTCCATGTCAGATATGAGTGCTGGCCATTCTGTTGAGCAGGACAGATGTAAGAGCAATTACCATTCTAGGAATGGAGGCACCTAGTCAGTTACCAAGAAAACTCAGTGTAAGAACTGAGTAGCCATTCTGATGTGATAGAGGGATGTGTTCCCACTTGATCATATGTAAGGGCTGAACCATTCTATTCATGGCTAAAGGATTAAGTTCCTTCCATGCCAGATGTGAGTGTTGGCCATTCCGACGAGCAGGTCGGATGTAAGGGCAACTGCCATTCTCTAGGAGAATGGAGGCGCCTGGTCAGTTACCAGGTAGCTCAGCCGAGGAGGACTGGGGGGAATTCTGATATGATTGCTGGGATGTGTTCCCCTCATGATCAGATATGAGTGCATGCCCTTCCATCATTGTGAGCAGGATGTGTTCCCACCTGGATGGATGTAAGTGCTAAGCCTTGTCACAGATGATAGTAGGTGTGTCCTATCATGATGGTGGCTGTAAGTGCAGTGCCATTTCACAGATGATAGTAGGTGTGTCCTATCATGCTGGTGACTATAAGTGCTGTGCCATTTCACAGATGATAGTAGGTGTGTCCTATCATGATGGTGACTGTAAGTGCAGTGCCATTTCACAGATGGTAGTAGGTGTGTCCTACCATGTTGGTGATTGTAAGTGCAGAGCCTTTTCACAGATGGTAGTAGGTGTGTCCTACCATGCTGGTGATTGTAAGTGCAGAGCCTTTTCACAGATGGTAGTAGGTGTGTCCTACCATGCTGGTGATTGTAAGTGCTGAGCCTTTCCACAGATGGTAGTATGTGTGTCCTACCATGCTGGTGGATGTGAGCGCTGTGCCTTTCCACAGATGATAGTAGGTGTGTCCTATAATGCTGGTGGTTGTAAGTGCTGAGCCATTTCACAGATGATAGTAGGTGTGTCCTATAATACTAGTGAATGTGAGTGCTGGGACTTTCTGATGGGATTGTAGTTTACTACATGATCAGATGTGAGTACTAGGCATGCCTTTCTGACAAGCAGGTCAGATATAAGTGCTGGGCAAAGACCTACATGAGGGTAGGCCTACAACCAGCATGAAAAAGGGCTGGCTTTGTAGAACTTCCTATGACGAGAAGAATCATGAGATAGCACCAGTGTTGATCTAGATCGAGTGATGATCCAGATCCAGTAATGATGATCTAGTAGTAATGATCCAGATCGAGTGATGATCCAGATCCATTCCAGTGATGATGATCCAGATCGAGAGATGATCCAGATCTAGTGATGATGTTCGATGATTATCCAGATCGAGAGATGATCCAGATCTGATGATGACTTGAAGATGAAGATGACTTGAAGATGAAGATGAATTAAAGACGAGATGATCCAGTTGATACAGAGAAGAAGACCAGTGCTAAAAATTGTGTCGAAAGAATACCTTCCTAGTTAAGAGGGAGTGTTGATGTATATGTAACTTTGGAATGTATTCTTCTATGTATCTTATATATTGTAACCCGGTGTTTATTCCGAGATGTCTCTATTATGTATTTGAGTCATTTGGTCATGCCCCGATGTTCCGATCGGGAGGATTAATAATGTAATCAAGTCATATCAATTCATTAGGTAAGTCCCCATAGTTTCGGGGCACTTACGTTATTATACACTAATTAAGGTGTAGGCTCGAGTAGTAATTATTAGGTTGAGCCTACGTGTGAAAAGGAAATTCAAGTGAACGGATGAATATAAATAGAGAGTGAGAGTATCTCTATTTATCACTTGTGAAATACATCACTTGCTCTCCCAAGTGTGGCGCCCTACTGGAGAAGGAAATTTTGGGACTAGACAGAAGACATAAGACTACTACTATTTTGGGAGATCTCTTACTGTTTTGGTGTTGATTCTATCTTAGAGGAAGTTGCGGGGTTTTCTCCTTTATGGTTTCCCCAAGGAAAACTCTTTGTGTCTCTTGTCTCTTGTGATGTGCTTGTGTTTTATTCCTGTGCTTGTTATTCTCTCAGTGAAAAGATCCTAAGATCATAATGCTAGCTTAAATTTGATGAAAAACTAACATTTGGAAAGGCTTAATGCTAAGCTGGTGAGCTCATTACAGAGCCAAGAACACCTACACTAGAACTATCCTGACCTCTAATACACCCACTCACACCCAACACAAGGAATCAGTCCCTCAGGCCCTGCATTCCCTTCAAGTGCTATTCAGGGGTGATGGAGAAGAAGGCCAGCCCTCTAGCTCTGTCTGTGTAGTTTCCAGCCACCAGGTTTATCAAGCAACCCACGCTCCCATCCCTGCTCCTTACACAGTCCGAAGACCAAGCATTGCACACAAGCAATTAAGTCAGCTGTCACAGCTTAAATAGGGAAAACGAATTCTGAGTCATTCTTGGCCCTATCGTGGCCAAAATGACTCTCTGGTGAATTTACAACAGTCCCCAAACACAACAGCAACCACAATTCCAACAGAGGGAAAATCACAGCCCGTCCTGGGCAACGAAATCATCGAGAAAAATATACACAGACCACGCTAGGGGAGAAATTACCGTCTCCCAGCTTGTGGGTGAGCGTGAGCAACAATGTAGATCCCACAATCAGCTGGTGAGGGAAGGATACATCCGCACTATTCACAAATCCGCAGAATAAAACCACATGGGAAAAACCCAGGAAAAATTCATGTTCGTGAAAACAATGAGCAGCCAAATTGGAAGTGCGTGAAGGTGAAAAACCACAGGGAGGACGCGAAATTGCAATGTGTGGGTGTTCAACAAACTCGTGGAGCCAGGAAAATGTCTGCGTGAGACCAAAACCACCAAGATCCTGTGCGTGAGGAGAAACAGACAAAATCGTGGTGAGAGTGGAATTTCCTGCGTGAGTGAAGTCAACAGGGGTGGAGTGTGTGTGTGGGTGTGGACTGACAGTCCTGCCACCCCACTCCCAAAACCATTAACTGCCTCAACCACCAGCAGCCATTATTCAATGAAGGTGGTTGGATAACACAAGGGGAGAAGACACATGGGTATTTCTCTCTCATTGGCCAAGGTTTTACAAATCCCCCCCACACCCTTATCCTTGGGAAAATCATGCCCCTTTCTCATTTTAGTTGCCGCGATCGTAGCTGGTCGTGTTCATTTAATTAATTATAGATGCATATTTACATGATGACCAACATAATATATGATGCATGCCCCGATATACCATCGGCGACAATTTAAATCCCAATACATAACATAACCGATCAATGGTGGGGCCTTGGCCTTTAGCTCCGCACCACGATCATTTACAATTTATACATCATATACATCTAATGTAACAGGGTCAAAACCGGGACATTACATTCCCCTCCCCCTTCAATAGCACTGTCCTCAGTTGTTTACAAAATTTGAACAAAATGCTACACTGGTATCGCCTCAGTGTTCCGCAGAATTGAACAAAAATGGATGTGCCAATCGCATGGCATCCTCCAGCTCCCATATAGCCTCTTTAGGTCTGAAGTGCTCCCATTGCACCTTTACCTGACCTATGGCTCGTTTCCGGAGCATTGTGACCTTCCTATCGAGGATGTGCATTGTCTCAATTCGGAACTCTACCTCGGGTTCCACCTGAATCACATCCCAATTTATCACATGGTTAGGATCATGTACATATCTTTTAAGCAAAGAAACATGAAAAACATTATGATCCCTAGTGCTAGTAGGAAATGCAATTCTATATGCAACTGGCCCTATTCTTTCAAGCACTTCAAACGGCCCACAGTATCTAGGTGACAACTTGGCACAACTTCCAAGCTTCAAGGAACTCTTCCTTGCCCTCACTCTGAGGTAAACATGATCCCCAACATTGAACTCCCTGTTCACCCTATGCTTATCCGCATAGCTTTTCTGTCTATCCTATGCTGCTTTCAGCTTCTGCCTGATCTTTACAACCTCTTGCTCCATTTCCTTGAGCAATTCTGGTCCAAGCACAATCCTGTCCACTGGATTATCCCAAGCCACTGGTGTCCTACACCTTCTTCCATACACAGCTTCATATGGACTCATCCCCAAGGATGTTTGATGTCCATTGTTATAAGCAAACTCTACCAAGTGTAATTAATCTTCCCACTTGGTTGGTTTGTCCATCACGTACATGTGAAGCATGTCTTCAAGCACCTGATTAACTCTCTCTGTCTGACCATCTGTTTGAGGATGGTACGCGGTGCTGAAGTTTAGCTTTGTACCCAAGTCTGCAAACAACCCTTTCCAAAATTTGGAAGTGAACTTGACATCTCTGTCAGAGACTATTGCCTTAGGCAATCCATGCAATTTGAAAATCTCCTTCATAAAGATCTTTGCAATGTCACCAGTCTCATATGTAGACTTAACCGGTATAAAATGTGCTGCCTTTGTCAACTTGTCCACCACAACCATGATAGAATCATGTTGTCTCCAAGTCATCGACAATCTTGTAATAAAATCCATGGAGATAATTTCCCATTTCCATTCTGGAACTGGCAAAGGATGCAACAAACCTGCTGGATGTTCATGCTCAACCGTTACCTGTTGACATTTCATACACCTTCAAATGTACTCATCCATGTCCCTTTTCATCCCTAGCCAAAAGTACTGCTTTCTAGCTGTAGCAATTGTCTTTTGATATCCTGGGTGACCAGAATACAGAGCTTGATGGATCTCATCCATAACAACTCTCCTCAAATATGCTACATCCGGAACCTAAATTCTACCTTTATAAGTGAGAAGCCCATCTTCTCCCAATTTATATCCCTCATACCTCTTCTCAAGACTTTGCTGTTGCAACTTGTCTTTTACCTGCTCATACAATTCATCTCCAGCAACATGATCAACAATCTACCGCCTCAAATCTGATTGGCAAATACTAAGAGATGCCACATGCATTTCTTGCATCTTCCTGCTGAGTGCATCAGCTACCTTATTCTCCTTTCCCTTTATGTGCTTGATTTCAAAATCAAATTCACACAAAAATTCCAGCCATCTTGCTTGCCTAGCATTCAGAGTAGGCTGATCAAACAAATACTTTAGTCCACAATGATCTATTCTGAGCTCAAATCCCCTGCCCATCAAGTAATGTCTCCACATATTGAGAGCATGTACTATGGCTGCAAGTTCTAGATCATGAGTGGCATAGTTCTTCTCATGCTCCTTCAGCTTTCTTGACTCATAACAGATCACATGGTTGTCCTGCATAAGGACTCCTCCAAGCCCTTGTCCACATGCATCGGTACACACCACAAAATCTTTCTCTGGATCTGCAACCTTCAACACTGGTGCACTGGTGAGAAGACTCTTCAACCGTTGGAAGATTTATTCACACCTCGATGTCCATTCAAACTTCATCCCCTTCTTTTGCAAGGAAGTGATTGCATGTGCAACTTTGGAGAATCCCTCAATGAATCTCTTGTAGTATCCTACAAGTCCCATAAAAGATCTTACATCTATCACATTTCTTGGAGTAGGCCAATTCATAATGGCTTCTATCTTTTCAGGGTCCACAGATATACCCTCTTCAGAGTTAATGTGACCCAAATACTGAATTCTATCTCTATAGAAGTCACACTTGCTTAGTTTTGCATACAACTGATGCTCCCTGAGCAATTGCAATGTCAATCTCAAATGCTCTTCATGCTCTTCTTCATTCTTAGAGTAAACTAGAATGTCATCAAGGAAAACAAGACCAAACTTATCCAAATACCTGCTGAAGACACTATTAATAAGGCACATAAATGTAGCTGGTGCATTTGTAAGACCAAATGGTACCACTACAAACTCATAATGCCCATACCTTGTTCTGAAGGCTGTCCTATGAATGTCTTCATCCTTGATTCTCACCTGATGGTAACCAGACCTCAAGTCAATCTTAGAAAATATCTTTTCCCCTCTCATTTGATTAAAGAGGTCATCAATCCTAGGCAAAGGATATTTATTTTTCACAATAACCTTGTTCAACTGCCTGTAGTCAATACATAACCTGAGTGTACCATCTTTCTTCTTTACAAACAGAACCGGTGCTCCCTAAGGAGACACACTCGGCCGGATATACTTCTTTTCCAACAACTCTTGCAGTTGCATCTTCAATTCTAGCATCTCTGGTGTACTCATCCTGTAGGGTGCCTTGGACACTGGTGCCGCTCCTGGCACAAGTTCAATAGTGAAATCAATGTCCCTCTTTGGAGGAATCCCTGGAATATCATCAAGAAACACATCCCTGAATTCCTGTAACACCTGATAGTCCTCCAACCTAGGAGTTTCATCTCTCGTTCCTTCCAAAATATGAGCTGCATACAACTAGAAACCCTTCCTACAGAACTTCTTTAATTGCATTGTTGAAACCTGCCTCACTGAAATTACCTTTGGAATACCTTTCACAACTACTAGGTTCCCTTCTTCATTCATGCATTCGAAAGTCTTATGGTAACAGTCAAGCTTCACTTTGTGAGCTTCTAACCAATCCATTCCAATGAGAACATCATAGGAACCAAGCAATAGAACATTCAGATCTACACACGTGACCAATCCATTCATGACCAATGGAAATTTCTCTACCACTTCACTGACCTTTCTCTTAGTTCCAGTGGCTAGCTGAACTAACCAAGACTTCCTATGCTTTACTTTCTTAAAAGTACAAATATCCACTACTCTAGGAGTAATGTAATTGTGCGTGGAACCAGGGTCAATCAAAATAGAAACAGATTGCTCAACAATATTACCTGCTACCTCAACCACAGCTGACTGGTGATCTGCCTGGCGGTCCTCCAGTGCTGCATAGATCCTAGGAATTGCCCTTGCTACTTGACCCACTGTTTATGATTTTTGAATGTTATAAGATGGTCTTACACTCTCATTCTCGAGTGGACAATTCCTGCGCATGTGGGGTCCTCCACATTTCCAACATTGAAGTGGTCCTCTATTCTGTTGTGGATCCTTAGGCTCTTTTCCTATCACTCCAACCGGCTTATTCGCAGCTTGGGAGGGCTGCTTCTGCTGATTCTTGAAGCTAGAAGGTTTGAAACCTTTCTTTCTTTGGTCAAAATTCTCGTTCTTCTTGTCCTTCCATGCCTTATGGAAATCTGGCTTACCTTTTCTTTGCTCATAGCAATACTTAGCCTTTCTTATCGCTTCTTCAAGAGTTTTAGGTTCATAGAACTCAATTCTATCTTTGTAAGACTGAGGTAATCCACTCAGAAAACGCCGGACCTTCACTTTTTCATCTCTAATATACCGGACATACCTCAACAGCTCTAAAAACTTATTTGCATACTCTTCCATGGTCTGCTGCCCCAATCTCAACTCATGGAACTCCTTAATCTTGTCATCATAATACCTGTCAGATAGGTATTTCTGCTTAAAATACTTCTTGAACTGCTTCCACATAAGTCTCCTTTCACTGATCCTTTTTACTTTCTTGAGGTGTTCCCACCAAATGGATGCTCTTCCATTTAGATTGAATATGGCAACTCTTGCCTTCATGTTTCCTGAATAATCAAGCACTTGAAAGTACTTCCTTATCCCAAAAAGCCAAGATTCAGCCTCTTGTCCAGTCTTTACCTCGCCATCAAATGTAGGAGGTTTTGCTTTATTAAAGTCATCATGAGAGCGATCCCTATGGTGTCTCTTTCTTTTCCTTTTATGAGAAGAAGAACTGGAATCCCCGCTGGATTCTTCAAAATCAGATGTTCCCCTAGAAGTTCTTCTCCTTCTCCTAGTACTGCTCTTACTGCCTTCTGGTCTTGATGTACCTCATCTAGAGTCTATCTTTCTTTGGAAGTCTGTCAAGCTCTGTAACATAGCAGCATTCAGCTGATGCTTCTCTTCCTGGGCTTTAATTAAGCTTCTCATGGTAGCTGCAACATCTGACGGTGTCTCTTGGAATCTCCTTCCATTAGACTCTATGTCATCATTTCTATTACGGACATTTTCTCCCATGGCATCTTCTGCTCACTCATAGGAATCCCAAGCATCATATCCGTCATGGGTTCTCATACTGAACCACCCCTTACTTACCAAACTGCACTACTTGGAATACTTCTCTTGAAGGTGACTATAATTCTACAAACGTGTTAATAACACAATTGTTAGATGCATACATTGATACAAATCAACATTACTTACCTTCTCTCGGAATAATCATAAAATTACAAATGCCCAAACACACAAAATTTTCTTCATCAAGGAATGACTGTCTGAAGGGGACGATGGGGGTCAAGGGGGATTTCCCCCTTGTGGCTTGCCACTGCAGGGTGGGTCGAGGGCAGCGCCCTCATTTTTTTTTTTTTGTAAATCATTGGTTTTCGCGCAATCTGGTGCATAAGATCGTTTCCTCTTTTCTCCTTTTCGGCCCTGAAATTTCACTGAAAAACAGCTAAAAAATCCCTTTGAAAACAGTCGAAATCTGCTGAGAAATCCCATGTAAAAAATCAGAATTTTTCCTTTCCTTCCCATCAGCTATCGGATGTCTTTCCACATCGGATGTCTTAACGCTTCCGATTCCACAACGGCGGACGCTCTATCCCTTCCTCCTCCGATTAGCACACTTCCTCTTGCGGCGTCGGCTGTCTTTCCATATCGGAAACCAAATGGATTTGGCTTCCGCAATGGCGGACTTGCAAACTGTTTCATCTTCCGATCGGCGGCCATTTACATCAAAAGCCAAATGGCTTTGGCTTCCGCAATGGTGGACAGGGAAACTGTCAACACTTCTGCAATGAGTCGGCGGTCCTTCCACATCGGAAGCCAAATGACTTTGGCTTCCACAATGGCGGCCCGCCAAAGGCAAACTTCTTTCGACCAGCCGCGGACACTTAGAAAATTTTCGCGATTTTTCTTCTGCACTGCCGGCAATCAGATGAATTTTTCGTCGGGCGTCGAATCATTTCTCCATCCAAAACGGTGGAACGTCAGTCTCTTTCTCTTCCGCAACATCGGAATTCCTTCAACATCAGAAGCCAAATGGCTTTGGCTTCCATAACGGAGGACTGGAAACTGCTTTTTCTTCCGACGATTTCATCACTTAGACAAATTTGAAAATTTGTCTTTCTTTGACTGCGTCGGCTGTCGATGGTCTCTCTTCATCGAATTGCTTAATGGTTTGGCTTCCGCAATGACGAAATTCCCTTCCGCTAAATCTTCCGCTACGGCGGAAGTCTGAACCTCTAAGTGCTCCGACTGTCAACACTTAGGTCATTTTAAATTTTTTCCAGTCATCCACTGATTTCTACTGGGAAGAATGAGATACAACCTCTATCATTTTCTCCTTCTTGGCCCATAGAGGCCCATTGTTGTCAACATTGCTCTGATACCACACTGTCACGTCCCCATGCCTCCGACCGGTGAAGAGGATGCGACCCGTGGCTTAAACCACCCGGGCTAAGAGCCCCATGAACATGTATAGGCATAAAATTTCTAAAACAGAATGCTTAAACATACACACATGAACATTTATCATGCACAGATGCAAACATCTATCAGGCACAGCAGAAACATCATACATTTACGCAAGCATTTATTTGACATGTTCATCATTTTCATTAACAGAATTTACAGTTGCAGAAGTAAAATGGACAAAATCACTTATCTTATGATGAACTCGATCCGCAACCAGCTACGTCGCTACAATGTTCCACCCAACCATAGGCTAGCGTGCTCCTTAATCTCTCAGCAGCGCTGCCACCCCCGAGGTGGGCATGATTCTCCCAGGAATAAGGGAACTAGCAGGCTTACACATAGCCAAGGATGTAAAAAACAGAGCCAAGCCAACACAGTTGGGTTTATCATGCATCAAGGAGTTGGGAAAGGCTTAATGCTAAGCTGGTGAGCTCATTATAGAGCCAAGAACACCTACACCATGACTAGCCTGACGTCTAAGACACCCACTCACACCCAACACAAGGAATCAGTCCCTTCTCTGCTACATAATCCCTTAGGCCCTGCATTCCCTTCCAGTGCTATTCAGGGGTGATGGAGAAGAAGGCCATCTCTCTAGCTCTGTTTGTGTAGTTTCTAGCCACCAGGTTTATCAAGCAACCCAAGCCCCCATCCCTGCTCCTTACACAGTCCGAAGACCAACCATTGCACACAAGCAATTAAGTCAGCTGTCACAGCTTAAACATGGAAAACGAATTATGAGTCATTATTGGCCCTATCGTGGCCAAAATGACTCTCTGGTGAATTTACAACAGTCCCCAAACACAACAGCAACCACAATTCCAACAGAGGGAAAATCACAGCCCGTCCTGGGCAACGAAATCACCGAGAAAAATATACACAGACCACGCTGGGGGAGAAATTACCGTCTCCCAGCCTGTGGGTGAGCGTGAGCAACAATGTAGATCCCACAATCAGCCGGTAAGGGAAGGATACAGCTGCACTATTCACAAATCCACAGAAGAAAACCACATGGGCAAAACCCAGGAAAAATTCCTGTTCGTGAAAACAATGAGCAGCCAAATTGGAAGTGCGTGAAGGTGAACAACCATAGGGAGGACACGAAATTGCAATGTGTGGGTGTTCAACAAACTCATGGAGCCAAGAAAATGTCTGCATGAGACCAAAACCACGAAGAGCCTATGTGTGAGGAGAAACAGACAAAATTGTGGTGAGAGTGGAATTTCCTGCGTGAGTGAAGTCAACAGGGGTGGAGTGTGCGTGTGGGTGAGGACTGACAGTCCTGCCACCCCACTCCCAAAACCATTAACTGCCTCAACCACCAGTAGCCATTATTCAATGAAGGTGGTTGGATAACAAAAGGGGAGAAGACACATGGGTATTTCTCTCTTATTGGCCAAGGTTTTACAAATCCCCCCCACACCCTTATCCTTGGGAAAATCATGCCCCTTTCTCATTTTAGTTGCCGCGATCGTAGCTGGTCGAGTTCATTTAATTAATTATAGATGCATATTTACATGATGACCAACATAGTATATGTCGCATGCCCCAATATACCATCGGCGACAATTTAAATCCCAATACATAACATAACCGATCAATGGTGGGGCCTTGGCCTTTAGCTCCGCACCACGGTCATTTACAATTTATACATCATATGCATCTAATGTAACAGGGTCAAAATAGGGACATTACAAGCCTTCTAATGGATATCATGAAGATCCGACATATACCTTGAAAACAACCCTACTTCATAAGACAAATCAGGTCGGGAGTGTGTGAGATACAACAAGATCGCAACTAGTTTCCTATACAATGAGTTGTCCACAAATGGAGATGAACCAAAATCACCTAGTTTCATTCCCGAAAGGAAAGAAACTTTGATGCATTATAGTTATCCATTTCAAAATTAAATAAAATGTCTGCAACATATTTTATTGGATGACCTTGATACATGCATCATATTTCTCAATCTCCAAGCCAAGAAATTGTTTCAACAATCCAAGGTCAGTCATTGAAAACACACTATGCAATGAAGACTTAATTGAATCTATATCAACAATGCAACTTATAGTGATAAAAATATAATCAAAATACAATAATATTAACTACAATGAATCACCTAAATGCTACAAATATACATTAGGATCATATTTTCATCTTTCAAATGCTAGTGATAGAAGAAAGCTATCCATCTTGGCATACCAATCTCCGAGGGCTTGCTTGAGGCCATAGAGAGAATTCTTCAACCTGAAAACAAGTGAAGGATCATGAATTAAAAATTAAGAATGATTCATATAAATATACTCATGAAGGTCACCATGAATAAAATCACTCTTCACATTCATGTGGTGCACCTCCCATCGCTTAGATGCAACAATGGCCAAAACTAGCCTGATAGAGTCCATCTTTGCAACCAGTGGAAATATCTCTATATAGTACACTATTTGGACTTGAGAGAAGCATTTGGAAAAACAACTGGCATTTTACTTGATATCATAAACATCAGAATCCACTTTGGTCTCATAAACCCACTTACATTGCACCAGTTTCCTCTTGGAAGGTAGAGGAACCAACTCCCAAGCTTCATTGTTTTGCAAAGACTTGAACACTTATTGCATGGATGTTTCCATATTGGGTAATGAAATGATTCCTCATATGAATGAGGATAATATCCAACCATCATAAAATACCTCCATGAAAGAATACAATCATAAGTGGAGAAAGAATTGTGAAATTGAGATCTAGTCTTCCTAGAGTCTAGTGGATCTCCAACAAGATCACTGTATTCTTGTATGGTGATATCAAGCCAAATTTTCCTTATGGGTGAGCCATGATATGAATTAATGTCATAATATTCATATTCAATGTCAAAATCAGAAAAATCATAGAAATAATCATCACTTACATCATCATTGAGTGGAGGGTGTGAGCAGTCCCCCTTGACTAGTTTGATCTCCTGCATGGGCTCTTCTTCGAACAATACACTACTTTAAATGAATGATTTATGAGATGAGGGATAAAATATATTGTATCCCTTTTCATATTCATCATATCCAACCATAATGGACTCCTTATTTGAGGTTTCAAGGCCTTCCTCTTCTCGGGAGGAATTCTAGCCCAAGCCTTTCAGCCAAAAACTCTGAAATGAGAAACATTGGGCTTGTGACCACTCCAATACTCAAATGGGTTTTTATCTTCCAATTATTTGTGTGGAAATATGTTATAAAAATATGAAGTACAATTTTTGGCTTCATCCCATAGGTTAGGATAAAAATCCTTAGCCTCCATCATGCATGTAGCCATCTCTTTCAAAGCTCGATTCTTGAGCTCCGCAACACCATTTTGTTGTGGTGTGTAAGGTACTGAATGTTGCATCTGAATGCCACTTTCATGACATAGATATTATAGGTTCTTGTTGAAATAATAATTTCAATTATAATTCTGAAGGACCTTTATTTGATTCCCACTCAAGTTTTCTACCAAAGGCTTGAACACTTTGAAATTCTCAAACTTCATATTTTTTCTTGAGAAAATACACCCAACAGTACCTTGAGAAATTATCTATGAAATTCAAAATATACCTTGAGTTTCCATAGGAGGGTGTGTGAATAGGCCCTTTTATTTATGAATGGATCAAATCGAGAACTTGGACATCCCTCCTTTCTTTTACCTTGTCATATTTTCGTTCAACATGTTTCCCCACTATGAAACCCTTGCATGTGCCTTTGGAAAACTTGATACTTGGAAGCCCTTCAAAAGTGTTTTATTTGCTTAGTGCTTGAATATACCTATAGTTGAGGTGTTAAAACCTTTGATGCCATAATTTTTTGTTCTCATTGGCATGTGGCAGGATCACATTCCCTAGGGAGTAAGGAAGGAATTGAGATAACTTATACATCCTTGAATCATGGTCATCAATACCCACTACAACAACTTGGCCTATAGAAATTTATGAAATATCCACATCATTTTGAGTAAATGTTACTCTCTTGTCTGTACATGTGTGTGTAATTTGATAGACAGAGAGTAGTTTTGTTGAAATATTAGGCACATACAACACATTGTTGAAGTACCCATTTTTGATGTCGATCCTGCCAATCCATTTGGTTGGGATCTCAAAGTCATCACCCATGAGAATGGATGGGTCACTGTAAGGATGTAGGGATGAGAAAGAGTCTTGTATAGAAGACATGATCCTTGAGGCACCTGAATATATGATGAAGGAAGAAGAGCTTGAATATCCAACAACCAGTGCATGGAATCTATCCTTGTTTTTTGAGCTTGAATCTCCCTCTTTCTTCCTTGCACCTTTTGGAAGGGGGATGTTGTTCTTCTCAAGGAGTTGCATCATCATGTCAATAGTTTTATTCATAAATGCACTCTCTATATTCCAACCTTTGTGAAAATAAGTGCATATTTTATTCTCTTGCGTCTTCTTCTCTTTGTCCTTGCTAGGATTCGAACCCCCATTTGAAGGTTTTGGATTCTCCTATTTATTCTTCTCTTGCTGCTTTGAATATTTGGCTTTATTATTTCCTTTGGATTGATTCGAAACACATGAAATAAGGGATTGATCCTTGTTGGATTTGATGGTTCTCATTTTCAACAATTTTTCTTGTGCTCAAGTTAAAGACTCCATGAAGTCTGCTAGTGAAGGCATTCTCCAATTTTGAACTATCATCTTGCCTGAGTGGAATGTGGAGACAAACAACGAATAATCAAGGCATAGCGTTGAAATAATGGAACATATCAAATGCTCCTCTTTCTTATCGATTCCAAACTATTTCAGCTGAAGTACCAAGGATTTGAACTTTGTGAAGAAATCCTGGATCATCTCAAAGTGAGTTGGGCTCAATGTGATCAAATCATTTTCGAGTTGGTGTCTTCTCATATCATAATTATTCTTAAATAGTGAATTGATATTGATACATACTTCATCGGGTGTATTAATACTCTCTACATGGAAGAGAATATCCCTTGAAATACTGAGACAAAGCATCTTGAATGCCTCATCCAACCTGTTGAAGTACTTAGTTTTTTCCACAATAGAGTTGGCCTCATTCTCAGTCCCCATGGTTACTTTGTACAGGCATTTCAACCTCAGTTGGATCACCATTTTTTCCTTTCATTCAAAATAATTGAATGGGATAATAAATACATGAATATGCTCCATTTATTCTTGTGCACTGAGTGAGAAAGACAGTGGAACTACCTGTAATGCAAACACTCAAATTTCTATGGAGGAGGCCCTAGATTGCAATTCAAGCTCTTTGAATTTGAATTGAAGATCCAAAGAGCTCTGATACCATGTGAAATAAAAACACGATCCAGGAGCTAAGTAAATCTTCACAACTCAATAATTTCACAAACTATGTAGAAAAAATAGTGAAAAGAGAAAAATTAACACATAAGAATAGTGCCAATAACTAAAGTTTCTATTACTGTCCAACATGTAAATATTTATAGAACATAATTATAATATAATATGTGAAAAATGTAAGCTTTTGGAGGCAATTTGGATGCATACACATGGTAATATTAGATTGGACCTCAAACCCCCCTAGGTGGACCAATGAGCTCCCAAACCACCTCATACGGTCACAAATGTCCATGTGAATGTGGTTGAAGCATGTTAGGACATAAATGAGGGTGGGTTAGGTTTTATATATTGAATGTGTGAGTGGGAGTGGCTCTAAGAAGCAATAAATGGTCCAAAAGAGAAAAAACCACTCAAATGCAATGCATGAGCGCCTCTGGTCAAACCAGTTCCCTATTCTAAGGAGTGGGAGCACACCAAGGAATGAACTATCATAAATGAGGGTGTATTTGTCTCTTGAATGATCAAATGTGGGAGCTTGGGTGCATTAATGAGTGCAAAACCCCAAAACACCTTCCTAGACCAACATAACCAAGGTTTGGACCATATGACATAAGTACAAAACAAATGAAAGTGTGTCCTAGGAGTATGTGACCATGGTACTAGGTGGCATGATGATCTAACAATTTTTTATGTTTTTACACACATATTTTATATGTTATGAAATTCATAATAATGGTTATGAGAAAAATTTAGAATCGTGTAGTCGGGTAATGTCCCCTCACATTAGTCAAATTAAGTGTAGGTTACATTATAGAGTGGTATCAGAGCTTTTGGTTTCAATGCATGAGCTGTATGGGTTAGACATTCATTCTTACAGGCATAAACTAAAACTATTCTAGAAAAAAAATGTTTCTGTGAAGTGATAAAAGAGGGGGGAAAATTAATTTCAACTTAAGTTCGAAATAACCCCCTTATGGATGAATTAAAATTTTGTGCAAATTCAAAAATTTGTAAAATTTGCGAAATTTCAGTTGGCCCCACCTGTTGCACATGGATGGGTGCTGTGCAAAAGCCACATGAACATAAAGTCCAATGTGGAGGGAGGACCCATGGGCAGGATATGTGATGTGCACTGACCACAGTAGATCTGTTTGCATGTGTGACTAGGGGCACACTCCAACAAATCTGACATTTACGGGGGGTTTTATTCTGCCTCTAAAAGTCACTTTTGCAGATGGTTTTGTATTTGGAGGTGGTATTTACAAAATAACTCCTAATAAAATCGACACTAAAAATTTGGAGTTTTAGGGGTGGTTTTGGAAGAGATCAAAGTCACTTTTATGGGGCAGTTCTAAATGCCCCCACCCAAAGTGAATTTTAGGGGTGGTTCTAAGTCCCTCTCATAGACACCTATGAGGGTGGTTCCAAACTACCCATAAAATTCCTTATTACAAAAATTTTGGGATGCTTATAAACCCCCCTCATAGGTACATACAGGGGTGGTATTAATAAAAATGCCTCCAATAGCATCGACACTACAATTTTGGAATTTTAAGGGAAGTTATGGAAGAGATAAAAAAATGCTAAATTTTACTTTTTGGGGTAGTTCTAACCCCCCTCACCCCCCACCCAAAAAAAAGTGACTTTTAGGGGTAGTTCTAAAACCCCCTCATAGACACCTATGGGGATGGTTCAAAACCCCCCTAAAAGTCCTTATTACAAACCGTTGGAGGTGGTTACAAAGCCCCCTCGTAGGTACCTATGGGGGTGGTTCTAAAAACCCTCATAGACACCTATACGGGAAGTTCAAAACCCCCTTTAAAAATCCATCTTACAAAAATTTGGGGTTTGTTTGAACCTCCCTCATAGTGACATATGGAGGCAGTTTAGAACCCCCCTCTTAGAAACATACAAATACGGTTGAAACACCCCTTATAGCCATAACAAATCATAAAAAACTATATTTTATTAAAAAAACCAATATTTCAATATCATTAAGGCACAGATGTATCAAACCACCAACCTCCTTCTTGTAAGGAAGGTGCTCTTCCATTGAGCTAGCACCATTTAAGAATTGGGAAAATGAGAAATACTAACACCCATATTGCATCATTTGTAATTCTAAGAAAATAAATAAATATATAAATACAACCATGCTTAAAATCCAATTTATATTTCCAAAGAGAACCGTGCTTAAAATCCAATTTATTTTTCCAAAGAATGTTATTGCATGTATTTCTGTTAAACATTTATGCAAAGGTTGTAGGTGGGATGAGGTAGATGGATTGCCATTAATACTAGTTTGCATACATTTTTTGTTGGGGATAGGTAACACTTTCAATAATAAAAAAATATATGCATTGTTTGAAAGTTTTTATAGAGAGATGAAGGGAGTAGGGTATGCGCCTGATACAAATTTTGTAGCACATGATATGGAGTAGAATTATGAGCAGAACACATTCTAACATCACAATGGCATTTGGAAATTTATCTTGGACTTATGGTCTAACGATTGGGAAACCTTATCAGGTGTCTTTAATAGCTTTCACATATGTGTTGTGTGCCATAGTGCAAACCCTTTGGCACTTATTCTTATTTTGAGGAAGGTACCCAAGGAAAACCCTATATGCTTCAGGACAAATGCTAAATTATTTACAAAGCTAAAAATCATAATATACTATCTACCAAAAAAGGGGTAATCTATGATAATCCATTGGAAACCTATAAATATAAAGGATGTCGATCTGGAAAATGTATCAATTACCTTTGTGAAATACAAACAACCATATGAACGTTCTATGAAATACTCTATTGATGTACTACATAGAATGGTGTGATATTTCTTACCCCACTCATATATTTTGGTTACCCATGGACATTTAAATATTTAATTTATTTCTTATACAACATCTTTAATTATTTAGTAATAGAGGTGAAATCATATTTCTAAATATATGATAAGCGAAATGACGAAATTTATTCAGTTTAAACTTTAAGAGAGTATCCAGAGCACATAGAGAAGGAGAAGAGGAAGTATGCCATATAGGTCATACACTATTGCTGTTGTTTTCCTTTCTGTGTAGGATGTACACCTTCAGTTAGCAGGATGTACACTCTTTTTTGTTTCCAAGTTGTGTTTTAGCTATTGAGGAGGAAGGAAGGGAGTTCTACTATCTGGAAAAGGAAGAAACCAACAAACCATACTATTGTATCTTTTCCTTCTTAAGAAGGTTGTACACCTCTATTTGGGTTGTTTTATTGATCATACAACTGCTGGTTTAAACCAGCTGTAGAGGTCTCTTTGTAAGCTTTGATTAATCGAATGAGAAGGTGATTAGAAGGATAAATCATCTGTGTATGTGTATATTTAATTTATGTTTTTTCTATTTACTTTTCCAGCAATTGCATGATTGATATCATGTTCAAAAATTAAGTTTGCATTTCAATGAACTTTGTATTTGATTTGTTTAATTTGAGAACATAAGGACAAAATTCATCTAGGGTTGGAAATTTTACAAATTGATACTTCTTACTTAATGAAATAGATTCCTTACAAATTGAGATGATATATAGAGAGTTTACATGCTATCTTAAAAATTGGCCATGTAATTTTATCAATTGGAAACAACGATTGAAACTGGCCTCTAGGATGTAAGGTCAGGATAAGGTGTCATCCATGTTAAAAGAATACTTTTGATTGAGTGAATTACCACTAGTGAATGTGGATTACAAACTATGCAATGTAGAATAAAGTGTTCCTCTTCATCTTTTACCTACTAGCCAATGTCATTTCATATGCTTCTCAAGTATTACAATTGAGAGAAACTTGTCACCCTCTAGACTTGCACTTGGAAAATGCTTAAATCCAATACAAATATTCAAACCTAGTGTTATATCATGATTTTCTACACCTGATACATCATGCTTTGATGGCCTATCCCTGTCCTTATGCAGACTCCTTTTACCCCTTTTTTCCCACTATGACCCTGATGCTCCAGTGGAAACCATAAAAAGAAACTTATAACAATAAAAGTGGGTCACTAGTCTACAACCCGTGTATATGCAACTTTCACCAGTGTCACCTATGTACATCAGGAAATGTGCTTTCGATCTCAATATGAAGGACTTGGGTATGATGCACTACCTTCTTGGCATGGAGGTGTGGCAGACTGCAAATGGAATCTCCCTTGGACAAGGAAAGTATGCAGTGGATATCCTAAAGAGGTTCGGGATGATGGAATGCAAGGCCATGGCCACACCTATGGAATCGAACCTGAAGCTATTGAGTGATGCTTCATCAGAGACAATTGACGCCATGATGTATCATCAAATGATTTGTTCATTGATGTTCCTGGAGAATATGAGACCTGAACTATGCTTTTCTGTTAACAACCTGAGCCAGTTCCTGATGGATTTGAGACATGCTCACCTACTTGAAAAGTATGTGGTGAGGTACCTGAAGGGTATAATTGAGTATGGACTCAAGTATGATATGAACCAAAATACTAACCTGCATGGTTATAGTTATTCAGATTGGTAGCGCCACTGAGAAGAAGAGCACCTTGGGTTGCTTCTTCAGTTTGAGATCTAGTATGGGCTACTGGTTTGGCAGGATGGAGTCCTTCATGGCGTTGAGTACGATCGAGGAAAAATATGTTTCCACTTGCTCAGCTATTTGTGAGAGAGGAGAAGTGAAGCTCCAGTATGCGATTTAGATCGATATCTCTCGGAAGAGGGAGTGATGAGTTCTAGCATGGCCAGTGAGACAATCTTTCTGAGCATAAAATCCTGGCGAAGCTCGTAGGTTGCTCAGACGTAATAAGTCCTTTAGTTTGTCCTCAGATGTAATCAATCCTGGCGAAGTTCATAGGTTATCCTTGGATTTAATCAACCCTGATATGATTCTATGCTAGAACTGGCCAAAGTGAAGTTTGAGTACTTCAGAGAGAATCTTCATGTTCTTCATATCGAGGTTCCTTCCAAGGGGAAGTGATGAGTCCAAGAGCCTTTCCGAAATGGTGGCAGGTTGGGCCTCCCATTATCGTATGTAAGTGCTGAGCCTTTCCTACATGGTGGTAGGCTGGGCCTCCCATGGTTGGATGTAAGTGACGAGCCTTTCTAACATGGTGGTAGTATGGGCCTCCCATGGTCGTATGTAAGTGCTAATCCTTTCCAACATGGTGGCAGGCTGGGCCTCCCTTGGTCGGATGTAAGTGTTGAGACTTTCCTACATGGTGGTAGGTTGGGCCTCCCATGGTCAGATGTAAGTGTTGAACCTTTTCGACATGGTGGCAGGCTAGGCCTCTCATGGTTAGATGTAAGTGCCGAGCCTTTTGGAATGGTGGCATGCTGGGCATCCCATGGTCGGATGTAAGTGCTGATCATTTCTAACATAGTTGTAGCCTAGGCCTCCCATGGTCATGTGTAAGTGTTGATCCTTTCTGACATTTTGGTAGGCTTAGCCTCCCATGGTCATATGGGAGTGTTGATCCTTTTCGACATGGTGAAAGGATGGGTCTCCCATGGTCGGATGTAAGTTCCAAGCCTTTTCGACATGGTGGCAGGCAGGGCCTCCCATGGTCGGATGTAAGTTCCAAGCCTTTTCGACATGGTGGCAGGCAGGGCCTCCCATGGTCGGATATAAGTGTTGAGACCTACATCCATCATGAAAAAGGGCTGGCACTATAGATAAATACATACATTAAGGCTAGTCCTACATCCAACATGAAAAATGGATGTCTCTATAGAACTTCCTATGATGAGTAGATTTGAGAGATAGCACCATTTGTTCGAGATAGAGGTAGGAGTGATGATGATGATCCAATGATGAAGACTTGTGCTAATGAACTGTTTCAAGAGAATACCTTCCTAGTTAAGAGGGATTGTTGATGTATTTGTAACTTTTGAATGTATTCACTTTTATATTTCTTATTGTATTCCATTGTACCCTGATGGAGATGTTTGTTCCTCCTATCGGGAGATTCATTAATTTAATAAAGTCATGTAAAGTCATTGACATTAACCCTCCATTGTAAGTTGGGGAAATCAACCACATAGTTGATTCATATTAGGGTTATTAGACTCTCCTAGTGAACTTGCCCTTGTAGAGTAATTGTCAAGTGGAAAACAAGTATAAATAGAGAGTGAGACTCTCTATTTGAAACACACACTAACTAAACAGGAGCACATGGGTAAGAGAGGAGTAGCTCACATAAGTGAGAGAGAGAACAACTATCGGAGATCATCTTTGTATCTTTGGGTTTTATTGTTTCTATTGGTGCTCATTGTATCTCTAAGGAAGTTGCGGGGTTTTCTCCTTTTTGGTTTCCTCGAGGAAAAATATTTGTGTCTCTTGTCTCTTGTGATTATTGTTGTGCATGTTATTCTTTCAAATAAGATCCTAGATCATATTTATTAAATGATAAAAATATAACACAAGTTATCACTTGGAGAATGGGTCTGAGTTTGACTGTCACCACTCTTGGCAAGCATAATTAACTCGGGGGTGATTGAGGACAAAGGGAACCTCTATGCCTAATATATGGTTGGGTGGAACATGGTTGTTTCCTCTTCATTACAGATAATTCTACAAATAGATTCCATTTCTGGTTTGACGTCTCTACATTTTTCTAAGATCAAGGTATATCGATAGTTGTGTGAATGTGTGTGTTAACACAAAAAATAGCTCACTTATCTCTACATCGACTAAACCACATAAATACATCATATTTCTACCATATCTCCCTTATTTTTGAACTTCGCAATTGTATTTCCACAAAAAAATGGTCCAAAACATTATTATTTACTATGATTTACCTTCACTCTCCCCAAAAAAGGGGTAAAAAAACCCTAAAAAAGGGTCAAAAACCCTAAAAAGGGTGCAAAAACTCTAAAGAGAGAAAACCATAGGAAAATACCATGGTTCAGAAAATACAATGGGTAACCACATTGGGTCAAAAAACCCTAGATCCATTATATAAATACATTGTGAAGGGCTTTCCCAAAATACCTTTTTTCCATTATCGTGAATACGTTGGGACACCTTTTGCTCTCAGGTATTCACACCCCATTTTTCCACCATCTCATTTCCATACCATTCCCACTTAGTATGTCAAGACATTCTCCATAACCACCTAGATAACCAGCCCGTGGAGAGACAAACCACTTCTGAGACGGCCATGATGTCCCACTTTACAAGAAATAAGGTATAACATTTGTTTATTTGTATTTTATTTAGCTTAGCCCTCGTATATATATTTTCTTTTTGTTACTAATCTATTTTATTGTTTAGCTTTCCATGAACTCTCCCTTACAGTCCCATTGACGTAAGGATGGTTCTTTTGCACGTAACAAGGGAGAAATCCCTATTACAGTGTGTTTCCATGTTTTTGTTTTGATGATGAATACCAGATTTAATGTAGTGATGAAAATGTTGCTTGTTTGTTGGCGTGTATTCATACTTTGTTTGAATGATGGTAATATGGTCTCTTGGATTATTGGGTTTGTTATGTCATTATATTAAACTCAGAGTATGGTATTTATGTGTAAATGTGTGATTTCCAATAGAAATGAACTAATGAATAGAGGCTTTAATTGTGGGAATGATGTCATACGTTGTCTTTTATTGTTGTTCCTTGCCTCTGGTAAAATGGTAACCCAACGATGTATTATTGATCTGTACAGAGTTACCTCTATACTATATTTTTCCCTTTGAGTAATGAGCTCAGGAATGTCTATGTGTGTATGATCGGTTGTTATCATGTTGTCAGGTGACAAAGAAGGCTCCAAGCTTGTTCACAGGAGCATTTCTCATGAGCTGGTGAATGTGCATGCCCTATTTTGGAATGACTATGGTTGCCTTGGTTTAATAGATTTCTCATGACCGGTTACACCTATTATGCTTGATATTATTGCATTCAGATTCTATTATTTCCCCCAAAGAGAAATACTACTATTCAGAGTGGCTATGACTGCCCTAGATGCATAGATCCCTAGAGTTGGAATGCACCTACTTTGTTTTATTTTCACTGTGATTTTTATGTGTTTTGGTTTTTGGAAAGGAGAAGTTCAAAGTGAATAATCTTAGGCTTCCTCCTTCCGTATTCCACACAGTGGAAATGCGGAAGTGAAAATCCAAACGTTTAAGTCATACGGATGTTGAGGATTCCGCCTTCATCCTTCCACATAGAGAAAGTGAGGTAGCGGAAAGAAAAATGTTTAATACATATCAATGTTGAGGCTTCCACATTCCTCATAGTGGAAGTGCAGAAGTGGAAAACAAAGTGTTTAAGATGTATGAATGTTGGGGCTTCCACCTTCTACATTCAGCATAGCAGAAGTGCGGAAGCACAATGCCAAGTGTTTAAGACGTATCAATGTTGGGGCTTCCTCTTCCGCATTCCACACAGTGGAAGTGTGGAACTAGAAAGTCAAATGTTTAAGTCGTGTGAATGTTAAGTCTTCTTCCTTCCACATTTCACATAGTGAAAGTCCGAAAGCAGAAATCCAAATGTTTCAATCATATGAATGTTGAGGCTTCCTCCTTCTGTATTCTGCATAACAGAAGTGCGAAAACGAAAAGCCAAATGTTTAAATCGTATGAATGTTAGGCTTCTGCCTTCCGTATTCCACATAGTGGAAGTGTGGAAGCCGAAATCCAAACGTTTAAGTCATATGGGCATGGAGGCTTCCTCCTTCTGCATTCCTCATAGTGGAAGTGCGGAACTGGAAAGCCAAAGGTATAAGTTGTATAAAGGTTGTGTCTTCTTCCTTCCACCTTTCGCATAGCAGAAGTGCGGAATCATAAATCCAAATGTTTAAGCCATAGGGATTTTGAGACTTCCGCCTTCCACATTCCACATAGCAGAAGTGCGGAAGCAGAAAGCCATTTCTTTAAATCCTATGTTTTGAATGCAAAAATTTAGACTGTTTACCTTTTAAGCTTAAGGATGGGGTATTATGAAGGATTATAGTAAATTCCTTGAGAAAGAAACTATGCTTTCAAATTTTTTTATATATTTGTTTTAAGCAGGTTATTTGGGGATTTCACAAATGGTATCAAAGCCACAGGTTTCAACCCTGTCACCCTTTTGGGAACATCCAGTTTTCACTAGAGAAAACCGAGGTAATAACTACCTTTTGCTAAATAATAATCATTTTTTTATCGATGAGTCCTGGTTATATACTCTAGTTTTGTACTAAATTGATGGATTCTGATCAAATTATTCTAATGGGTGTATGATGGTTGATGATTTTATTGATGTACTACAAGGGATGCTTGTATGGTGATTAATGCATGTATGGGTGTCCTCAGTGGACATTATGTGATGGATATAGGACTAAGGAGGTAAGAGGTCACAAATTGATAACTAGGTATGCATAACTGTCATGGTATGAATGATCTTAGTTAATGGATAATGGCTTCTTGAATAATGGCTAAGAATAATTATGCTTGGGTATTGAGGTGAAAAGCGATAGGTTGTTATGACCACTTTTGTTTCTCATCTATATATTGCATATAACTTAGATGGATATACTACATAAATATGTATATGATATTTTTACATGCATATTATTTCTCATCATATGAAATTGAATTCTGAAAGTATATTAGAAAGCTTAATTGCATACCATATCAAGGATGATGAAGAGAAGGCACAATGAAAAACAAAGTATTGGCAGTACTAAATGTTTAAATGACTTAAACTTAAATTTTATAGGAAGCTTGATTAAGATTCATATTAGAAAAATCTCATGCAAGTGTAATTAGGATTAAGTTGTTGATGAAGTAATTCATTAAGAAAAGAATATCTTGATGTATCAAGAATCCATGGGATTTAACTAGTAACTTGATATTACATTTCAGAATTTTTCCTATGAGTTTATGATACAAATAATATTTGACAAGGAATTATGAGTACCAAGTGTAGGTAGTCATGGTTGCAAAACCCATCAACAGATAGGAATTGAAAGATAACTGGAATGCCTTAACCGCATTCTTTAGTAAAAAAAAACTTTGTAGCCATTAAAATCGTACATGCCTTGTCTAGGGTTTTTATACTCATGAAATACTAAGTATCTCCTAACACTTGTGTGTGTTGAATTACTTGAAGGTTATCTCCAGGACATGCTTGATTCCTCATGAAAGGGAAGGGTAAGAATAGGCATGTGGACTTAAGGGAAATATGTATATCATAAAATTATATAATTAGAATATGCATTTCTATTAGGTTTAGTCAAGTAAAGAAAGGGGGTACTTGAATGCAATAGAAAAACAATAACCTTGCATGCCTTAGCTACATGATGATAATACTTTTTAATAGAGAAATTTTTTCAGTCTTAGATGGCTTAAGTTAGCTATATAGAGAAGTATGCCTATTAATTAAGGATCCTTTTGGAAAAATTAAAAAACAGACATGGAAAATGTATTTTGGGAATGGTTGTGTTTTCAATCTTTTGTGGGATTAATTAATGTCAAAAAATTCCATGGGACTAATTAAATTAGTGTACCCAAAAGTTATAAGTCTCTCCATGTAGTACCAAAATAACTATGAATGGTGGAATGGGTAGGACACACAGTGTATAGAAATCCTAGTTGGGCATAATATCTGCGTAAAAATTTATAACTCTGCCAGGATGTGTATTTTGATGAATTGAATGTTGTGTAATCCTCTATTAATGAATGATAAACTTGGGTGTGAATTCAGGACTTATGAAAGGAAGAGAAACTGAGGTTTGTTGATCAATTCCTGACCAATCGAACGAGTGTTAGTTTAATAAACCATTGAGGATATCATGAATGAAATATGTTCAAAATAAACTTGTTTCAGGGTCCTGGATCAATAATCAATCACTACAATGATAAATGTGGAAGGTTAAGATCATGGTAGAACTAGATCTATGGCTGAGGAGAGATTTCATAAGATAGAATTGTGAACAAGATAAGCTGATATTTCCTCATTCATATGCTTGAGGATCGTATGGTGGGCATCTGTAGGTACGGAGATCAACGACATGAAGGAATTTTTCGGGTTGAAAGAGCAAGGAGGATAAAATGTCGTTGAGTTGCGAATTTGGAAAGTAATCATTGCAAAGAGGGTTTCAATTAATAGACGAGGTTGATCGTGAAACCAGATCAATGGTCCTCAACTATTTTGCAGGGAGAACTAGCATGGATAATCAAAATTTTGATGTGTGTGAAAATTCTATAGAATCCACTTTACGGTGTTTAAAGTCCAGCGTTGATTTAGATTTGAAGGTTGTCGGTCATTTCACAGATTAAACCACCAAGCGGGTTAACAATCTGAATGGATGCATAATTTTAGTGTAATATAATCTATAATACTTGAATTCCACCGCCGATTTGGGTGGATCAAGATCTAATGGTCCTAAATGATTCCATAGATTCAACTAGCAAGCGGGTTAACAACAAAGGCTGGACATGGAATTCACATGAATTCCAGTTCATCGAAGGTTGAAGACCGCTCTTCATTGAGCGCTAGAGGGAACTTAGGCCAGGTTGGGTTGGTTTAGTTGTTTTTCTAATTTCAAGAACCCAACTAAATCATGAACCATTCCATTAAATATTGTCACAGGGGAACCTAGCATCAAGATCGGTAAATTCGGGTGAGAATGATTGATCAAAATCTTCTAATCAATCCACACAGGGGTCGAGTTTAACAGAGACTGGACGATCTAGTTTAAGGGAAGACTCTTCAACTCTTCCTTTGATATATGTATATTTTGTGAATCCCATACAAAAAATAATTGGCATAGGAATGTTGGGAATGCAAGAGATTTGATAGGTCAGATGCATATGCACTAGTAGGCATATTAATAAATGTAGTAAAGATAAAAATGTTTGCATACATATAATATTACATAAGAGTAAAAATAATGAGGTTTTACATATGCAATGAACCACTACTGATAATTATTTGTTGTCTATGATATTGTGGTCAATGGCAGTAATTGCAGGACCAAGGGCATATAAGCATGGTTGGATATGTTGGTGACATTATGTAGGTGACCAGTAGCCTTGTGAAGGAAGGCTAGGACAACAAATCTATGATCAATGAGTTGGTGTTAGGGTTGTGTAACCCTAGGTAAGAGACCAGATGATGTTAACAATCTAATACATTGTATTTATGGTGGACCATAGTAGACAATTGATAACGTCAAGAGCATGCTACATAAGTATACAAATTTCCAGTTCTGAAAAAAATATGTTTGTGATAGATGGAAATATTGATGATATACAAATCCATGATATAAATATTTCGAATGATTACTGGTGGTTTAGCTATAGGTATCAGACCTGGTAATGGCAATGATATGAGAAGAATTATTCTACATACAAAGTTGATAAAATGGTATAAGGAGGAAGGATGTACTTGGGATACATAGCTTCCAGGAAGGATGTTCTTGGCGTACGTAGATTTTCCCTGACCAACTAGGCACCAGTATGCATCGCTGGGGACACCCAGGTGTAAGGAATATGGTTAGTATTCTTTCCACACACATTCATGTCACGTAAGGGGACTATCATGGGAGTGCGGACTCTATGAAGAGAATAAACCCTAGGTATTATGGTTTTTGGAAATGAAGCGCATGAGTGTGGTAAAACAAAGCTAATAGTGAGCACCCAAAAAGAGGTGTTAGGCTCTAGAACATAAGTGTCATGGAGAAACCAAGGAGGTGTTAGGTTTTGTAATATCAATTTAGTAATGTATATATACAGGATGAGGAGGTCTGCATGTGAATTTGTAGTTCCATGAGGAGATGAACCTCTTGTTTCTTTATATTCATGTCAGAAATTATGGAAGAAGAATTCATACAAGGAGCACTTGGAACATTGATGCAAGGTATGTGTGGATACATACATGATGCATCTTGTAAATGCATGGTTGTGATATAAATACTTCATTACAATTTCCTTAAATGATAGGATTATTGATAGTTATGAGATCACTTCATGAACTGCTATAACAGTTGCATGTAAAAGTAGTCATGTGTGATTGATTTCTCTATTGAAAGGAAAGCAAAATGTGTGGAGCATGATTATGGGATCATGAGTATTGGAATTTTTTCTTATGTTCCTAAATAAGGTGAAAAATATCTGGCAAATTTTGTGACTGTAGAACTACATGTTGCAATTCTAAAAATTCACTGTGATTCCTATGATGAAAGGATGGTATGCAGGGATGTTCAAAATTCTAGGGACAATTAGAAGTATCAAATTATAGTTAGTGTGGGTGTGTCCCATAAAATAAATAAATAATTTTCCACATGCAAATTCCAAACATCTGAAGAGGACCCCACAATGGTAACCAAACAAAAGGACTTCTAAATCCTAGCTTTGGAATTTGGATATTGTATTGATTGCTTGACTAATCTGAAATTTATGTTAAGATGACATTTTATATGGTTGTCCAGGTTGGGAAGCAAAGTGTAAGTGATAAGGGTAAGAGTTTCCACTCAATATGAGGATGGCCTCTTGGTTGTGAAATCCAACTATTGTAGGAGACATAATGGTGGGAGGAGGGAAACATGCCTTGGGGAAAATCTTGACTATTGAGCTAAAAATGCCAATGCGAACTTGGTTGTTTAGCATCATCTTGATGATTTTTATGCAATAACACATGCATGATGTTGTAGGTTTGCAATTGTTAATTATAAATGAGATGTACATACCTCCTTATGCTGGACACCTTGGATACCAAAGGATGGTAACAACCTCAGGAAGCAAATATTTGGCCAAAGTAGAGGTAGAGTTAAGTAACTATATATCTAATGGCTTGGGGTGTCAACAAGTGAAGAATGAATGCCTATATCCAGCAGGTTTGTTATGAACTCTTCCCATTCCTAGGACAAAAATGGGAGGTAAAAAAAAAATATTTGTATTTCATCACAAGTTTTCCATTAATGCAAAAGAAACGTCATATGATTATGGTTGTAGTAGTAGAAGAAGTTAAGAAAATTACTTCTGTACTTCTATAGAGTCACTGATAATATTGTAGAGAGACCTCCTGAAACAGGTATTCTAACTCAGTGAGGTTCCAAAGAGGGTAATTCCTTGACCAGGATGTAAAGTTACATAAAAATATTTGTTTGTAGGACTGGAGTCCAAGAAGGGACAGATGAACAAATAGAATGAACGAGTCAAGTCATCAGAGACATGCTAAAATAAGAAGTCTGTGCACAAGGCTGGACAAGAAGAAATAAATACTTATAGGGAGCTCAAAAGCTACAAAAGACGACTGAGAACAATGAGGACAATGTTACAATAAGGGGTGAAGAATGTAATATCTCCTGATACACAAACATTTTATGTAATATTAATTGTACTATTTTTATTTTCTTGAATATGATTGGAAAACCTGGAATATTCAAATTATTCCTTGGAGGAAAAATGTAACTGAAAAAATCATGCTTTATGAAAAAATCAAAATGAGAGAGAAAACCATGTTGAATGAGAAATTATGCATGTGAAGAGTGGGGGATGTGAGAGGTAATTATCAGACAGTTGCACCAAGTGTGGGAAGGCCAACTTGGCGCTAGACCCACCCTAGGAAATGAAAAGGTAGTGGAATAGAGATTTATGGGAGATGAAAAAGACCTAGGATGGAACTATAAAGAGAACTCAGCTTAGTATCATGGGGGCAGCTTGTGGGGAAAGAAATCTATGTTGAAATAAGCTAAAGGAGACATTGTCTGTGTAAGAAAAGCGGCTCCCCATTGGAGAATGGGTCTGAGTTTGACTGTCACCACTCTTGGCATGCATAATTATCTTAGGGGGTGATTCAGGATAGAGGGAATCTCTGTTCCTAATCTATGGTTGGGTGGAATGTGGCTATTCCCTCTTCACTATAGATCATTCTACAAATAAGTTCCATTTCTAGTTTGACGTCTCTGCATTTTGTTGAGATCAGGGTATATCTACAATTGTGTGAATGTGTGTTTCCATGCTTTTGTTTTGATGATGAATGTCATATTTAATGTAGTGATGAAAATGTTACTTGTTCGCTGGCTTGTCTTCATACTCTGCTCAAATGATGGTAATATGGCTCTTGGATTACTAGGTTTGATCTATCATTATATTGAACTCGGAGTATGGTATTTATGCGTAAATGTGTGATTTCCAATAGAAATGAACTAATGAATAGATGATTTAATTGTGGGATTGATTCTCATACACTATTTTTTATTGTTGTTCCTTGCCTCTTGTAAAATGGTAACCCAACGATGTATTATCGCTCTGTACAAAGTCACTTGTATACTATATTTTTCCCTTCGAGTAATGAGCTCATGCATGTCTATGTGTGTATGATTAGGTGTTATCATGTTGTAAGGTGACAAAGAAGGCTCCAAGCCTATTCACAGGAGCATTTCTCATGAGTTAGTGAATTCTTATGCCTTATTTTGGAATGACTATGGTTTCCTTGGTTTTATAGATTTCTCATGACCTGTTACGCCTACTATGCTTGATATTATTGCATTCAGGATTTATTATTTTTTCCAAAGGGAAATACTACTGTTCGGAGTGGCTATGACTGTCGTGGATGCATAGATCCCTGGAGTTGGAATGCAGCTACTCTACTTTATTTTCACTATGATTTTTATGTGTTTTGGTTTTCAGAAAGGAGAAGTTGAGAGTGAAGAATGTTACGCTTCCTCCTTCCACATTCTGCACAGCGGAAGTGCAGAAGCGAAAAGCAAAACGTTTAAGTCATACAGATGTTGAGGCTTCCCCCTTTCGCATTTTGCATAGAGGAAGTGTAGAAATGGAAAGACAAGTGTTTAATACATATGAATGTTGAGTCTTCCGCCTTCCACATTACACATAGTGAAAGTGCAGAAGCAAAGAGCCAAATGTTGAAGATGTATAACGGAAGTGTGGAAGCGGAAGGGAAAGCATTTAAGATAGATGAATGTTGGGGCTTCTGCCTTCCGCATTCTGCAAAATAGAAGTGCGGAAGAGGAAATTCAAATGTTTAAGTTGCATGAATGTTAAGGATTCCGCCTTCCGCATTTCGCATAGAAAAAGTGCAGAAATGGAAAGCCAAATGTTTCAGTCCTATGAATGTTGAGGCTTCCGCATTCTGCATTCCGCATAGTGGAAGCGGGGAAAGGAAAGCCAAATTTTTAAATCGTATGAATGTTGAAGCTTCTTCCTTCCTCATTCCACATAGTAGAAGTGCCGAAGCGAAAAGCCAAACATTTAAGTCATATGGATGTGGAGGCTTTCGCCTTTCGCATTCCGCATAGCAGAAGTGTGGAAGAGGAAATCCAAGGGTATAAGTCATATACAGATTGTGGCTTCCTTCTTCCACATTCTGCATAGCGGAAATACAAATGTTTAAGTCGTAGGAATGTTGATACTTCTCCCTTCCGCATTTTTCATAGCGGAAGTGCGGAAGAGGAAATCCATTTGTTCAAATCCTATGTTTTGAGTGCATAAATTTAGGTTGTTTACCTTTAAGCTTAAGGATGAGGTATTATGAAGGATTATAGTCAATTCCTTGAGAAAGAAACTATGCTTGCAATTTTTTTTATATGCATTTTAAGTATGTTATTTGGGGATGTCACAACAATTTTCCTTCGAACATAGGGCGACATGACCGAAGAATTGGCATAATTGAATTGAAGAGGAATATACCAAGACATAATGTGATGATGGATGACACTTTCTTTGAAATAATCAAAGGAGTAGCATGACTCATGAAAGTGAATACAATTAATTTCCCTTACTTTCCCCATCATGATTAATGACTGCCTCTTTTCATTTTTACAAGTTCAAAGAGGGTAAAAAACACATTGTAGCTTATCATAGGATAAGTTCGTTCTCACATGTTTTATGAGCCTAAGAAAAGAGAGGTTAGTTTCCAAAAGAGTGCCTCCCAAAGTTTAGTTTAACGATTCCATTGAAAGTAAAATCAGCACTGTTCATGTTTAGAGAGTCTGGATGAAATAGAAGAAGACTCCAAAATGTCGTTGTTCATATGATTTAGTATCCGAGGCCCGAAAAAGTATAAAATAATACCTTATATAACTCTTCTAGTCAATAATTCATAACTTAGTCAATCAAAACCGAAAAAAAGGGTAAACTACCATCGGAAATATGACTCTTCATATCCTTTTATGGGCGTGAAAAAGACAAGTTCACTCGGTGATATTTTCACATTTTAAGAGTCCGAAAAGAGCTTAAAGAAGACTCTACTAGGGTTTATTTTCATGAAAAAGGTTTAACGAGTCTGAAAAAGAAGTATAATTTGACTCGAAAATTTAGTACTAGGCTTAACGAGCACGACTAAAATTTTGAAAATAGAACACAGGATATTTTTTCATTTGTGCGAGGACAAAAAAGTAAAAAATAAACTCGTTCATAACCAAGAAATTTATTTCTCCTCAAAATTCTCCAAATGACTAATAGACTCTGAAAACATTTAAAAACTAGACTTTACAGACTATTTAAGGGTAAATATTAATCAAATAATTAAAATAATAGAATAAAACCCAAAAATATTTTGAATAAAAGCTAGTAAATAGTAAAAAGACTTACCATTTGCATTTTTACTATTTGGAGAGAATTTTGAGCCATTTGTGTGAAGATTTCAAGTGAGGATTGTGAGGTTGTTAGTCAACTATTTTCAGAACCAGGTAAAAACTAAACTCATTACTAATATGTTCATGGTTTCCTTTTCTCATTTCATGCATGCTTTGGGGTTCTAGGAGCATTTGACAAAAGGGAAAATGAATTTACTGGGTAACACTCTTTTCCTTTTCAAGACAGGCGATGCCTAAGTGACACCACACATTCTCCTATAGAAAATGGTGATGGCACTGCTCAGTCCTAAGGTGGAATAGGAAGTAACTCAAGTTTCCCTAGAATATTGTAAAAATAGACCAAAAGAATGAATTTGAAGTTTTATAAATGGTTGGATTTATGTTCTAATACTCCATTTTAACTTTTTTGGTGGGATACTTTCAACAGACATGGTAGTTTGGAAGGAAAGAGAGCATGAGATAGATGACATTAGAGCTGGGAATCATGCTGGGAATGTGGCTTCTCTACGTGGATGCTGGCTATTGAAATTATTCAATGTGCCCAGTATGAGATCACAAGTGAAGTTGTTGGAGTACATTCTCAAGATGTGGAATTATGAGCAATGATACTTCAAGGTAGGGGCCCACATTCGGATGATGGAAGTAGAGGATATCTACTTCCTTATAGGTCTGTCCAGGAGGGGATCGATCATTTCAATGATAGGTCCTCGAGGTGGGGATATTACCACACATGGTCTTATTTATCTCTACTACTTTCCAGGAACACATATGTCGGGAAATAATATTCCTATCAAGTATGTCATGGATGTACCTCTTCGTACAATACTATTCATGATGTAGTGCATATCAAGGAGCCAAGGGGATCATCAAGCATCTCGTGCACACATGATTTATGCCTTGGAGGAAATTGCACCTAAGGTCTTTAACTAGGAGGAATCCCTACTTGTTACTTTCAAGGAACAGCTAACCAAGTGTCGGGGAGGAAATTTGAAGAATTTTGGTTATAGCACTATCCTAGTGTCCTTTTTCTTCGAGAAGGCACCCCATTTAAGGCCACATATGGCCTTCACTGAGTCAAAGGAAAGAGATCCATGCATGCAATGGTGGGTGGAGGTTATGGCCCACCATGGTGGCGGTGGATCCAAGGTTAAGTATGGGACCACATTATTTCAATGGTTGGATGACCAACTCCTTATGATCAAAGACTATGTGTACGTCGGTATCGACTTCAAGCGAGATCCAAATTTTTCTTTACCAGTAGATGCTCAGTGGGGAGATATGGGTGAGTCAAACACTAAGACACTGAATTTTTTATATTTTTTGTTTTATGATGTTTATGTATGTTAATGAGACCTATCTCTTCTCATGTAGATGTGGGATTGGCATGACCTGGGGATTCATATCCCATAGACAAGAGAGTGGGGGCCCCCTTTCTACATAGAGGGGACGATGATATTACTAAGCTTGAGGAGAACCTCAACCGGTTAACACTAGATAAACCAGACATATGAGTGGATGAACTCCATAGGAGGTATCAAAGACACACCACGAGAGTATAAAAACACTTTGGACGCTTTCTACATAGAGTGGCAAGAGCCATCATGTGCTATCATGAGCACCACAAGGGTCCCACATGATGTAGACACCGAAATATATCTAGCTTCAGTATTTTTGTTATTTTGTATATGAAATCTAATGTGCTTCAGTAGCGGTCTTGAGACTATTTTTTGTAAAAAACACTTATATATATATACAGAAACTTATCTATTGGCAGTCTATCCGTTTTCAATCATGGAATGATATTTACATGAGTTTTATCATTTTATGTCCTTTTACTGTTTATGGTTATTTACAATGAACCATCTTATTTTACTTATCAAATGTCATGAATGAGCAATGTACCAATCTAACATGTAATTGACAAGTGAATCAGCAACTGTGTTACAAGATCTAGGGATATGTTGATACGTAATGGATTCAAATGTCCTTTCCAACAATCATACTCTCCGAAAAACTTGAAGGCATTCTAGATTCTGAATGGAGTAAATGTGATTTAAATGAGAAACCACTAGCTAAGAGTCCATAAATACTACCAAATGATCAATGTCGTGAGATGAAACTTCAGTTAGCAAACCTATCACTGTGTGATACTCGACAATGTTATTGGTGGTCGGATGTATACAAACTGCTTCTAAACTAACTAGGTCATGAGCTTGGGAATATAATACCTAGTAGGTTGAAGCAAGATTTAGGGTGTGACGACAAACACCATCAGCAAAACCATAGAAGGCCATCTGATCTGTAGAATCAAAACATGGGATAAACAACATTAACAAGAACTCAAAACCATATTAAAATAAAAAGACCACACTAAAAGTAAAAAATGTACATATATACAAGGCACTAATGGGAAAGATATCTCAATCATAGTACCTTTTCAGGTAAAACCCATTGCGGGGTTTCCCGAAAGGTATCCCATCATATTCAACAAGCCCATAGGCCCCTTTTTCTAAGAATTTACTCACAATGTAGGGACCATAACACATTGATTTAATCTTCCCCTTCCCAATTTTGTCATGTTTTTTATCATAGATCAAAACCATATCTCCTTCACTGAAAACACGAGACTAAGCCGATTTATTATATTCATCCTTGATCTATTTTTTACGCAACTCATTAGCCAAGGAAGCATCTCTCTGAGTCTCGTAAAGGTTCAACAGATAAAGAAAATTTTCTTCTTCGGTAGAAGTATTGGATAGAATCTTAACTGCAATATTCAGTGATGGAATTTCACACTCGATAGGTAGGACAATTTATAGTCCATAGACTAATTGAAAAGGTGTAAAACTAGTTTCTATTTTGATTGAAGTTCTGTAAGCCCATAGTGCGGAAAAGAGAGTTAAGTTCCAATTGGATTTATGATCTCCAACCATCCTACAAAGCATAGAATTCAAGACCTTCTTAATGGATTCAACGTGACCATTAGCTTGTGGATAGTAAGGGGTTGAGTTTTCATGACGAAAACACAAATTGTTACTCAGCTTATCCATCATATGATTATGGAAATGAGATCCATGATCAATTACTATGGCTTGTGGAACTCCAAACCTAGCTCTGACGTGATTAAATAGGAAGAGGGCAGAAGTCTTACCATCATTGACATATGTAGGCATTGCCTCATCCCATTTCATGAAATAATCTATAGCTACAATAATTTAACCATGCCCCCTGACTAATTTAGGATTACAATGCATAAATTCAATCCCCCATTTCACAAAAGGGATAACGACAATGACAGGATGTAATGGAGCATGGTGGGTGCGATTTTTAGGATAGAAAAGTTGACTAAATGGGAATTTTTTAACCGCTTCATGAAAATATTTTGTTAGAACAATAATCCACCACTTAGTACCTTAGTATAAAGCCTTATAAAATTTTAATTGCATTTATGCAATGGTATGGTATAGTTTGGACTTAGGGAAGTTAATCCAGCATAATAACCAATTAATTTGATGCTTTCACACCTACAGGATCTCTCTAGCTCAGTAAAAATCCACATGTGTGCCTTCATTTATGAAAGGTGTGCTCCCATTCCTTTAATTGAGGAATTTTGGTTGACTAGGAGCGCTATGGGTGTTTTTGGCCCAAATTTTGGAATGTTGGAGCATTTAATGCCCACCTTGAGCCTCCCACTCACCTTATTTTGTACACCCACACATGCCAAGGAGTCATGATTTCTCCAGCACACTTCAACCACATCCAAACCACCATTCGTGACCATTTAGGTTGATTTGGAGCGATTTTGTCCCACCTAGGGGGGATTGAGGCCAATTTGACCATTTTCACATGCGCACTCAGATTTGGCTTCCTAAGCCTCTCAAATTGAACCAAATGTAATATAAACCCATTCTAAACATATTCACATGTTATACAGTCAAATAATATCCAGTTTATGTTCACACTGTGTATGCAAAATTGTTCCTCTTTCATGTTGTTTTGCTGGTTTTTACAAGTAATTCGATTTGTGAGTTTCTATTAGGCTCATATATCTTGTTGTAGATCAAAATTATCACATGTTATTAGAGCCGAGTGGAGTTTCAAATCAATATTGAGTGTTTGAGCTGCATTTTTTAGAGAAATTCCAAATAAATTTGAGTGTTTTTGTAGGAATTTCAAAAATATTCTCACCATTAGTGGAAGAAGAGATGGAACGAAGAAATGGAACCACATATTGCTTACCCCCTTCAATTTATTTGAATGGAAGGTAGAAATAGTCATTCAATTGAGATATAAGGGTCTCTACATGGTTACCATGGGTATAGAAGTGGAGTCAAAATCTGCAATAGAAAAGTTTAAGTAATTCAATAGACTTGATGAAGCCTATGAATTTCTATTCCTGAGTATTTCAAGAGAGACCTTATTTCATATAGATAGTTTGACAACCCAAAATGAAGTCTAGTTTAAACTAGAATCACTGTTTGGGAAAACTAATGAATTGAGAGGACATCAACTTGAAAACGAGCTCATAATCTTGAGTGTAGAGAATTTTGAAACTATCGAGGACTTATTCACGAATTTCAAGTCTCTAGTGATTCAATTGAAGCAATGTGAAATTGAGAAGAAAGAGTATCAACTAATACTGTCCATCATTTTGAAGTTAGGACCAAAATGTTTCAGTGTTTGTAAGCACCTTCCATTCCAACAAATTGACACTTCAAAATTGGAAAATTCCAACATTAGCCAGCTTCATAGAATCCCTCACCCAGGAGTAGGAAAAAATAGTTCAAATGGGAACCATAAAAGCTATAAAATATATATCGTTGTCCATGGGTGTTTCAAATGCCTCCAACAGAAAACAGAAGGAAAATAATTCAAAGTAGTCGGAGAAGAGGAAGCCTGATAGACCCAAAACCAATGATGGGGGTTCAAATCCTCCTAAGGAGAAGGACAAGAAGGGGAAATAGAAAACCAAATGCACATATTTCCATGAGGGATGGCATATAGAGAGCTCCTGCATGAAGAAAACTATTGATCAGATGGCGTAGCTACTGGAGAAAAACAACATCCCTGTCCCAGATGGATCAAGGAAGAAAGACGACACCTCAATTTCATACAACAAGGAGGAATGTCGTGACTTGGTAGCAGGTACTTCTAATTCCTCCACCTTCATTATTGATTCAAGGGAATCTAGACATATGGTTTCCACCAGAGAGCTCATCTCCTCCATGCATTCAACTAGTGGCCCATCTGTTCGAATTGGAGATGACTCTGAAATCCATACCAAAGAAGTTGGTAGGATTGAATTGGAGGATGGTTATTTGAGTGATGTCCTCTATGTACCAGATTTTGCAGAAATTTTTTTGTCATTCTACCAAATGACCCATACATGAGAAGCCAAGAGAGTAACATTTACTCCTGACTTGGTAGAGATAGCAGAAATCTCCTCAAACCAAGTTGTGGCAATTGGGTATGCAGACCACCAAGAGAGGATGTAAAAGTTCTCAAATTTTCTCCCTATTTCTAGTGACCAAGTGCTCCTCTCTCATGCCAATGACACTTCCAAGCTATGACATAAAATATTTGGACATATGAACTACAAGTATCTTCAAGCACTAAACAAGGATGAGATGGTGGAAGGGATTCCTTCAATCAAATATTCAAATGGATCTTGCATTGGCTATGTAGTTGGGAAGCATCCAGAGAAAAACTATGAGAAGGGGAAGGAAAGGAGAGACACACAAACTATTGGACTGGTACATTCAGACCTCAATGGTCCTCTTCCCACTCCCTCCTATGGTGGATCAAGGTATGTACTCACCTTCATTGATGACTACTCTATATTATATTGGGTATACTTCCTAAAATTGAAATTTGAATTATTTGAGAAATTGAACATTTGGAAGGCCTTGGGTTCACTATATTGAGTTGGAAAGGGAGTTTCTTGACAGTGTTTTTATCTGTGTGATAGAGTATGTAAAACCTTGGTTGATGTGTTACGATGATTATCTGTGTTATAGAGTGGTATGAGACCTTGGTGGGTTGTTTTATAGTGTTGGACCACAGGAACCGTGTTTAGGAAGAAGACCTAATATTTTTTCGTGCTAAATGAAAGCCCCGAAGAATTTGCAAAAAGTATTAGGATTTGTTTAAAATATCACACCTCTTGGACTGAAGGGTGCCCCATAAGCATCATTTCATCCATGAATTGTTGGTGCGTTTGTTTAGCCACTCCCTCATGGAGGTTAATGACATGGATTTCACTACTTGCTGATTGGGATTTCATGAGTTTGCTCAGCTCTTCAGCTATTAGAATGAAAATAAAATGGGATAAGGGATCACCTTGTTTGATTCCTTGGGAGGGATTAAACAGTCTAGTAGGTGATCCATTCAGCATAATCGAGAAGAAAGGATTTGTTACCAAATTCATTACCCACAACACCCAATATTCCCAAAATCCAAAGGCTTACAACATATTTTCCATGTATTTCCAACTCAATTTATCACAGGCTTTAGAAATATCCAACTTTATCAGTATACCCAATTTCTTGGTCACTTTAAGAGAGTGGATCGTTTCATGAACAAGGAGGATCCTATCCAGGATTTGCCTCCATTCCACAAAACCTGATTGTCCCGGGCTAATCAGGTTGGGAAGAAGAGGATTTAATCTATTAGTCGCTCACCTTAGTTATTATTTTGTAAATTACATTACATAGCACAATAGGTCTAAATTTACCTGGTATGCCATCTCCTTCTCCTTTCGGTATCATATTTAGGAAAGTAGTGTTGAACGCCTTTAGGATACCTCTACTACACCTTCATTCTTCCACTATTTCTAGTATTTCCTCTTTACTCATGTCCAAGAAGAAGTGGATGAAATTGGTGGTGAAACCATCTGGCCCCAGATCTTTCCCCTAGGTCATCTAGTTTATAGCTTCCTCCACCTCTTGCATAGAAACATGCTTAAGCAATTGTTCATTATGTTATTTGGTAATCCTTCTGGGGATAAGTCTCATGATCCTCTCTATGTCATTCCTTCTAACTCCTCTTTATTCCCTCGAAGTGATGGACCAACTCTTCCTCGATCTCACCTCTAGACTCTACTTGATTTCCATCTTCCTTCTTAAGTTTGGGGATTTTCGATCTGTGTCTGTCATGGATGTCCAAGTTGTGGAAGAAATTTTTGTTCTTCTCTCCCTCCTACAACCACTTGTTCCTAGATTTTTGTTTCCAGAAAATTTCCTCTTATTTTTCCCTGGCCTCTAACTGATTAAGAAGTTCCTTCTCCCTCCCCTTCATGTCCTCCTCCCATCCTTCCTCCATGCCTCTCTGGTTGAGATGCTTGATTTCCATGACTATCCTCCTCTTATCTTAAAAAATGTTCCCAAATTATTCCCTATTCCATGTGTGAATTTTGGTTTTGAGAACTTTTAATTTTTGCTGGAAGAAATACATCCCCGTACTTACAGGAGGGACCAGTTCCTGCCACTACATGCCCACCTTCTCCTTAAAGTCCACATGTTCCAGCCAAAAATTTTCAATCATGAAAGGTTTTCTCAAGAATGCATTTGACCAATCCCAGATGACACTAATGGGCCAATGGTATGATCTGTTCGCTGGAAGGACACTAGCACTTATTTCCCATGTTCCTGACAATGTTCTTAGTTACCAGGAATCTATCAATTCTGGAAGCCACCAGATACTCTCCCCTATGCTTGTTGTTCCATGTGTACCATCCATCTTCGGTTTCAAGGTCAATGAGGGACTGTGGACCAGAATGTCTATGAAATCTTCTTGATATCTTTCCAGAACTCGTCTTCCTCCCTTTTTTTCCCTGAGTGAGGTGATTGGGTTGAAATATCCTCCAATGATCCAAGTCACCTCCTTGGAAATATCTGTTATCCACTTCAGTGAGTTCAGAAAAACCTGCTTCTGGAGGTACCCTTGGTGCTAGTGTCGAGGGCTTTGAAGTTGGCAATTATGGAAAACTTATTAGCTCTCCATTCTTTTAGGTCAATAGAATTTGGTTTCCTTAATATGGATAGACCTCCTACCATTATGGCTACATCAATTTCCATAACCTTACTATCTTTCCAAATTTCTTGTTCGAGCTTCTCCATTACTTCTGAACTACACTTAGTTTCTTACAAAAAAGGACATCTGACTTTTCCTGCTTGACCTTCCTAGCTAGGGTTTTAAGTTTCTTGGGGTGGTTGCACCCCCTAATGTTCCATGAAACTATATTCATTGGATAACTTTGTTTACTTCAGATAATGCTACCATTATTGTCGGATATTGGCTTGATACTATGGGATTGAATGCTTCCTCTGCAATCCTCTACTTATTCATTTTTATTCCTCTTTTTAGGTCTTATTCTAAGGATTTCCTTTTGTTGCCTTTCTGATAATCCAGTGCTTTCCCGAACTGCTGGTGCACATTGTTCCTAATGATATCCTCCTGTATCAATTCCAGTTTCCTTATAGAAACATACCCCTTACCTTTCTTGTCACATTCCTTTTCGATCTCATCCAAATCAAGCTCCCCCAGCTCCATTTCTTCCACTCTGTCTTCATCCATCTCCTCCACATGCACCTCCTATTCTTCCCTACTTCATGTATCCATCACCATGTCCTCAACCTGCTCCTCTATTTTCTCTATTGTATCTCTTTCCTCCTCTAGGTCCTCATCCTTCTCCTCCAAGATCTAAAATGGACTATTACTGGTAATTTCCTTCCCCTGGTTTTCCTTTATCATCTGTGTGTGCTTTTTCGTATTGGTCTTTGTTGGGTAAAAACATTAAACAATTTATAATAGATATCCAACTATTTAATTGTCAACCCGAAGAGAGAATAGACTTGTTAGGTACATACAAAATATATGCAGGTGAAGAGTTTTGTTGAACATAATATATAACTGAAATTGAGTCTAAGTTATTAAAACAGGAAATGACATAAGAACAACTCTAACTGCAGAAAACAAGAAATTGAATAAATTAACTTGGTAAATAAGAACTAAAATTGCATGAAATAAACTAGTTTAAATCAATTAACAATAATTGGTGAGCTCACATAAAATCTACATTAACAATTCATAGTAAAAACATAACTGAAAATCTATATGAACAACTCATAAGAAAGAAACTATTGAAAATCTATATTAATAGAAGAGAATCAAAGGATGTGCATCAAAGCATCATCTCCATTACATAACCATAAAAATCTATTCTATTACTAATTATGAACTATTCTCTACTTCCAAACCACTAGAGAGGCCTCTAACCAAAATGAGGAGAGAGCCCTACTATTTATACATAAACTCAAGATAACTAATCATAATTACAAATCCACTATTCTCTCAACTTATCCCTAAAAATAATCAACAAATATACAACTCATCCCTTCAAATCCTCAACAAATATTGGATGAGATATTCTCTCCACATGTCCATAATCTTCTCCTTGAAGTTAGCTCACATATAGAAGTTGAAATTCGAATCTGAGGCTAGATGGTCACTTTTGAGCCTGTTAAAGTCTTCAAATACACCTGTAAACATCAACAAACTCACCCAACTTTAAAGTATAATGATTTTTTTTTTCTCAATAGTTAACCATAAATTCACTCAAAATACTCAAAAATAAATGATTTGGAAAATGGTAATATAAACCCATATTTATTATAAAAGTGGTGAATATTAATGGTTTTATGGAAGGATAAGATAGGAACAAGGTGACAAATGGTGTATGAAAGGTGAATAAAATGTTGTCTTTTTGCGGCTCAACATTCCCCCCAAGTTGACTGGTTGCATGTCCTCATGCAACTATGTATTGATTCTCTTTAAAACTTTTGGCTTTGTAGCTGGGATTTACATGATGATGGTATGCAACAGTAAATCATTCCAAGATTTGAATGCATGAGTAGCAGCAATTTTTCTTATGGTTGGTTCTTGTGTTACACCCATAAGTATAACAAATGTTGGTTCTTTTGTTTACAACATTCACTTGTTTTACTTGTATTTTTACTGCAATACATAAGATTTATGCATTAGAAATGATGAACCATCAATGCATATTAGAAACCCTTTTCTTCATATCATGAATCATGCCAATATATATAGCATAGTTTGGAAAATACATATCGATTAAGGGTAAATGATACAATGAATATGTAAAATGGTAATGAATAGTCCCCCCCCCCAACTTAAGATGTATTAGGTTTATGAAAATGAGTAACATGGTGAGGGAATCTTCCAAATTCATTCATTTTCTAGCATTCAAGGAATTACATGATTAAATATTAGAAAACAACATACCTCCACTTACCCAAAAAGTTGATGAAGTCCGCAATAGAAATGTGGCTGCTGTTGCTAAATGATAGAATGTGAAGTGAAGGAGCTGAACTGATGCTTGGTTGGATGAAATAAAAGATGAGAGATGAAAGTAGAACTATGATAGTCTCATATGGTTGAAGTATGCTGCTGTAAAACTGTTGATGAAGTCATGCAAACTATATAGTGTTCACCTGCTACAAAACTCGATGGTATAATTCTTACCATGCGAATAAATGTGTCAATGTCGAACATGTAAATATGTCATTGGATTACCAACCATTGATGAATGTCATTAACCAATGCAAGGAAATCTCACCATTGATGTCAATGAGTGCCAAGGTACCTAATTATATAGTGCAAAGTGTGAATAAATGAGCTGATGTCGAACCACTTGCAATATCTAACGATCAAGGGACATTAATGTATTCCCATGATTGTCAGTGAGAGAACTTGCCATTAAGGCATGCAAGACTCAAGGTACTAAAAATGAACTCTAGTATCTATCCCAGATAAGGTGTTGAGGTCGATGGGGCAAGAATTTTTGAAAGGTGGGCCTTAAGGGATCCCACATCAGTCAACACGAGTTATACATAATGAGTGTTAGGACTATAGATGAAAGATCTCATAGTCAAACAGTTTTTATGGCAGGGATAACAAAGCAATGTAGTCATGGAAAGGAAGTTGAATGGTTTTATTCAAAAAGCAAAAGATAAAATGAAAATGAGGAAAAACATGTGCGACTTAGAAAGGTAGAAATGCGACAAGTCATGATGTATAAGGTAGTGAAAAAAAGTAGACTCTGACATGGATGATGGATAAGATTAGAAGAAAAAATGGCGTAATTGGTTCCTAGAAGGCTCCTTTGTGGCAGCAAATGTCATGACACACATAAGGGAAACTCAACTCCTTTGCGCTTCCAATGGAACATTTTTCTGAAAATCTTCTGCGATTCTGGAAATTATTTCTGCATGCCATTTGTTCATATTTAAACCTGAAAAAAAAGTTAGCATTTTCCTGCAACAAACTTGCGAGAGCATTGAAAATACGTGAAAATATATGCTTAACAAAATAAGTCAAAGAAAATAAATGAAATGATTTTATACCTGAAAGTGGCAACCCTTCTTGTTGAAACTTGTTTCTGAGTGACTTGTGAAAAACAAGTTTAGCACAACAATCATAAAATATTGAGCAAATTCTAAGTTCGTTTAAAATTTAAAATTTTATGATTTTATTTATTAACTAATACTTTTTTAAAATAAGTGCGTCTTTATGTAATGCTTGAGCAACAGAGAGAGAGAGGGTCGACCCTTTCAGTGGTTGACCCCTCTAAAAACATACTATCTTAGAATAGAGAAGAGTGTGCAACAAGCGATTTCTATGATAAAAAGTTTAGCAGTTTCAAACAAATGCCTATCTGCCTACCTCCTCCAAACGGAAGATGTGCCAGGTCCCACTGTACAATAATAGAAATCAAGAAGAAGGTTTGGCTACGACAGCAGCTAAGCCTTCTATTTCAAAGACGCATATTAATTTTATTAATATTTTATGTTTTGCTTAGATTACTTTTTATATTTATATGTTTATTTTATATTGTTATAATAATATTATTATTGTTGAATTATTTTTGTATTTTTATTTATGTACCTAATGGTTTTGTATATATTGTTTTTTTTGTAATTTTTTATATTATAATAAAACAAATATTTTTATTTACCAAATCCTTTTAATATTATTTTTATTGTTATAGTTTTTAATTTTTTTTAGTTTATATATACATTAATTTAAGTTTTAAATGAAAATAAAATAAATAAAATATTTTTTATAATATTTTTTATATTTATATATATTTTATATATATTAATTTTGTAACATTTAATGGATTTATATTTTTAAATAAAACAAAATATATATATATATATATATATATATATATATATTATTCAAAAAACAAAAACAAGCAATTTACAAACTCCATTATTTTGTGAGAGGAAGAATATGCCACAAGAACCAAAATTCCATTATTTTGTGTTCGCAAATATAAATTTCATTATACCATTTATTATAAGGTCACATTTGTCATGTATGTTAATATAGATATAGTGGGACAAACTATAAGTAGTAAAGAATTATTTTGTTTTTATTTAGATCGATAAGATTTTTAGAAAGAGTATGGATATAATAAGAAAAATAGAAAAATAAATGGAGTAGGTTATCAAACCATGAATATGATTTCTTTGCGTGTGATCCATTGTTCTATATTCTTCTTCTGCAGTCGACCGTGGGACAACTGTTTGCTTCTTACTCTTCCACATTAAAATATTTCCACCTAAAAATATGCAGTATCCAGTCGGATCAAGCTATCCCCCTATTACTATATATTCTCCTAGTGTTATTAAGGCTCGTAAATGGTAGTAAAATAGGTTTTAATAATACACTATGTGTTTGCCATAGAACGCTATTTATCTACACTTTTGAAGGATTTGTATGTATAGTTGACAGAATGGGCTTAAAACAACGGAAATAAGCCAGTAGTAGGGAGGTAGTACTACCACTAAAGATCGATTTTGGGTAATTACATCAGCTCACTCTAATTCTAATTGGCTGGCCAAAAAAAACGTTGACATATTCTGAACTTAGTTATCTATGAACCCTTATTTTGAGTCTATGCACTTCTGCTTAGTGTATCATTTATATGATCCTTAAGCTAGAGGCCAGTTCAATTGATCTTCTAATAGGTAGAACAGACTGCCTGACCTGTATACTATTTTTATTGTGGAGTCCTTTTTTAATGGGCAACCTATTCCATCATTTTGCAGAGCTTAACATACCATGAATACGCTTTCTCTGAGATGATTTGTAGTTTTCTCCTTTGCACCTTAATCATTGTCAAATTACCTCATTCCAGCCTTTAAATTAAATACTATATAATATTCAAACATTAATTTTTTATGAAAAAAAAGAGAATGGCGGTGAAAATATGGAAATATCCCATTGTCACATTTAGATCGAGTTAGTGTTGGAAATGCACACGAGGTTTTTCGCCTTCTTTAACCCTGCGATTGTTAGTTTGAGGTTTTTGTCGATTAATTTGGTTAAGGATGTCAGTATTTTCGCTTCGTGTATCAATTAATACAATTTATGTTGGTTTGACGATGCCTCATTGTGTATTAAGTTTCATCTCAAGCCATCATTCATTCTAAAAAATGGATTGGAAGTATTTAAAAAAAATAGACTGCAAATTCAAGGCACTGATCTTGTGTATGGCCTTAAGTACCACCTATGGAAATTCATCCAGGATTAAGCATACAATGAGATTGGCACTCAAAAATTTGGACTGAAATATTAATATCTTCACACTGGGTAGTCAGCTAGTGTTATAAAGAAACACAAATTACTGCTTGCATAAAAGCTGAAACAGTCTGACATGCCACAAGGCTTCCATCTCATAAAAATATCATTATTTATCTTAGTTCTATGACCTACATGAGCGAAACGTATCACTGAAATGCATCACTGAAAGGTAGTCTACGTTTATTTGGCACGTGATGAGCAGTTTCTTTACAATTTTCAATTGAATACAAAAACAAAAAAAAACTGTTTATCAACATTTGGATCAACACCTACCTGGCATTAATACTTTTGGCATCAGCTAGATTGAGTACCAGAATCAATACAATCGGTGGCTCAAGGAAGGAAAAACTGTATTTACTTCTGTTTGCGAGGTGAGATGAAGCCAACCATCTTAGTAAAACTAGTGACGTCCATTAGTTCCAATGCTTGCTAGGTTGAGTGCTTGCCTTATATGTTATGGCTCTTGGGTCAGAAAGGAGATCCAGTCATTCATGGTCCATAAGGAGATGTTCCTGAGCTCTATATTATTCAATTTATTCCTCGTCATTCGACCGAGTCCTCAGATTGAGATGCTTAACTATCAGAGAAAACGCCTCTAACTATGGCGAGATATTTCATTATCTAGCCTCTAAAAATTGAACCTTCTGTCAATAATGCTAATGCTTGGTATTTCTTATTTAATGGATTTACTATTGTCTCCAATTAAAATGGGGAGACCTTATATGAGGCAAAGATGCAATAAGGGATTAACTCTTTGCAACAGAATGAACGATTTGAGAACAACCATCCATCTGGCTAGTTAGTTGAGTAATTTATTGTAACAGATCTTTGGTGATTTTTTTTTATGAGAACAGAGGAATATTGTATCCACTATGTATTCGGGTTGCCAAAACAATCAACAGAAAGATTCCATTTTAACGGAGGAAGAGCCACGAACCTGATAAAATGAAGTAGAAACATAATTACTGCACATGCATTTGGGGAAGTTATGGGTTAAGTAAGTGTTTTTTTATTTTGGCATTTATATTCAGGATCGGCAATAACCAAAATTTCCATAGAGGATAAGTCTGATGGCCGTGGCGTTATGCATTCAACTGAAACCTTGATGACTCGGCAGTTGAAATCACCAATATCTCCAAAGTAGATCTAGGTGAAACAGATAGGCACGATATGCGTCTGTTTCAACCTGAGATAATCATGAACTACCTCTGCCTCTTCCTTTATCATCTAATAGTCTTAAGATTTATCACAGGCTAGGATAGCCATTCTAATTTGTGGATTGTTGCTTACTCGTTCAATCTTTTTTACATTTTTTTATCTTATTTTATGTTCGCAGTTGAATAGAAGGCTGTAAGGTTGGGCGTTTGCAGGTTTTGGATGGAAGGATTCAAGGTTATGTGTTTGCAAGGTTACCACTATTTTTCTGAACGTTTTAGCATGGAAGGTCCAAATATATAATGTACAGGAAACTAGGGTTTGAGAAAGCATTTTTTTAAAGTTTTATTTCATTTTTTTAATTTATTAGTTTTTGTTTTTGTTTGGGCAGGTTTCATTCTAGATAAAGTGCTAATAATCTCTTTTTTCAACATATAGAAGAAACTAGAACTACAAAACAATGAATTTTTAGGGTTATGTGTTTGCAGGGTTACAACTATTTTTCTAAACGTTTTAGCATGGAAGGTCCAAATATATAATGTACAGGAAACTAGGGTTTGAGAAAGCATTTCTTTAAGTTTTATTTCATTTTTTTAATTTATTAGTTTTTATTTTTGTTTGGGCAAGTTTCATTCCAGATAAAGTGCTAATAACCTATTTTTTCAACATATAGAAGAAACTAGAACTACAAAACAATGAATTTCTTTATATTATTATTATTATTATTATTAGACTAGAAAATTTATTAAATAAAAATTAAAGTTTAGAAGGAAAAGTTGATAAACATTTTGAATTGTTGTTCGTTTATTTTAATTTTTATGCATGTTTTGTTTACTTTTCCTATGTTTTAAGGTGTGCAGGTGTGCAGGTTTTGAATAGAAATCAAAAGAAATGGGATGCACATAAAAATATATATATATATATTTTATTTTTATTTTTATATTTATTTATATTTATATTTTTTACAATTTATTCATAAAATATTTCTTTTTACACGAATTAAAATTGTAAATTCCTACATTTAAAGTAATTGAAAATCTAACCAATTCTAATGTAAATGAAATTGTTTTTTCTTTTAAGTGTGTGTGTTTTTTAAATGTGGTTTGCAAACAAAACTAGATTGTTTATTAGACAAAGGTAAACTTAAAATATTTTAGCAAATAGAAACATTTTTTACATTGTCCTACTTTCTGATTTATTTTTATTTTTAATTGCACATGCCTATTCATAATCAAAACCTACCTACCCTAGTTGAATTAGAAGCTAAAAATTATTTAAATGAAATGGAATTTCCAATACAACCATCGATAAAACAGAAGTAAACAAAAATTTACATTTAATTTTGAAAAATAAATCTAACATACCAAAAAATGTGTGGAATTAACTACTCAAAATGTGAGTAAAAGTAAAAATAGAACCAATCTAACCTAGCACTTACTTGGATCCATTGTTTGATGTAGCTTTCGTTTGCATGATGATCACCCGAGATCCCTTCTTCATCCTCCTCAATTTCTTTCTTGCACACTTGTTCCTGATTAGATGTATAGAACTCTTCATATGCTGGTTCTTCCTTTGCTTCTGGAGGAGTGGTTGCATTTTTAATTGCAGTCAAGATCTCCTCTTCTTGAGAAAGAAGAGGAGATCTTGGATTTTGCAAGGATCTCAGTGAGTAATTCCAAATCCAAACTTACACTCATCAACTCAAATGCTTAAAAAATGAAAAACAAGTATATAACAAATGCATAAAAACAATACGAAACGGGTTAGTACAGGACAAGTGAAAAAACAGGAATAAAAGGTGCCCAAAAATATGTACGAAACAAAAATGAACATATACAAAATTAAAAATAAGTTAGTATGACATAAAGGCGCCCAAAAATGAAAGCAATCCAAACTGAAAACTAAAAGGGAAATTTGCATAAAAACAAACTTGTAATTGCAGAAAAAGAAAGCACTTACAAAAACAACAATCAAAGCTTTGGGGAGACCCACTAAAGTGGATGCGTCTTGCTGTTACACCACAAAAATCTCATATTGAAGTCGTCCTTGCATCTTACTATATCTCCTCCCCCTTTCTATGTAATAAAAAAAAGAACTATCTACCTATTTGAACTCCAATCCCTTTTAGCACCTCCCCGGCAACAACGCCAAAATGTTGGATAAAAAAATTAAACAATTTATAATAGATATCCAACGATTTAATTATGAACCCAGAGAGAGCGTAGAATTGTGATGTACATACAAAATATATGCAGGGACAGAGTGTCACTGAACTTAATCTATAACTGAAATTGAGTCTAAGTTATGAAAATAGGAAATGACAGAAGAACAACTCTAATTACAGAAAACAGGAAATTGAATAAATTAACTTGGTAAAGAATAACTGAAATTGCATGAAATAACCTGGTATAAAGCAATTAACAATAACTGGCGAGCTCACATAAAATATACATTAACAATTCATAAGAAAAACATAACTGAAAATCTATATGAACAACTCATAAGAAAGAAACTATTGAAAATCTATATTAATAGAAGAGAATCAAAGGATGTGCATAAAAACATCATCTCCAATACATAACCATCAAAATCTATTTTATGACTAACTCTGAACTATTCTCTACTTCCAAACCACTAGATAGGCCTCTAACCAAAATGAGGAGAGAGCCCTCCTATTTATACATAAACTCAAGATAACTTATCATAATTACAGATCCACTATTCTCTCAACTTATCCCTCAAAATACTCAACAAATATACAACTCATCCCTTCAAATCCTCAACAAATATTGGATGAGATATTCTCTCCACATGACCATAATTTTCTCCTTGAAGTTAGCTCACATATAAAAGATGAAATTCGAATATGAGGCTAGGTGGTCTCTTTTGAGCCTGNCAAACTCACCCAACTTTAAAGTATAATGAAAATATGTTATTTTTCTCAATAATTAACCATAAATTCACTCAAAATACTCAAAAATAAATGATTTGGAAAATGTTAATATAAACCCATATTTATTATAAAAGTGGTGAATATTAATGGTTTTATGGAAGAATAAGATAGGAATAAGGTGACAAATGGGGTATGAAAGGTGAATAAAATGTGGTCTTTTGTGGCTCAATAGTCCTCCTCTTATTCCTTACCCGTGTAAATCCTTCTACTTCCTTGTCCCCCTCCTTGGGGTGTTTAGAGTTGGAGGATGCTTGATTTAGTTGTGGAAAATTCCTCCTAATGTGCCCATACTCATGACATTTCCTACACCGAAAAGATATTTTTTCACGGTCAATATTCTGGACCCATTCACCATCCTCCTAGTTTAGAATGATTGCCTTCGATAGGTCTTTTGATAGATCCATGTAAACACATATCTAGGAAAATGCCATATATGTTTGTTGTTTGGTTTTCTTCGCAACCTTCACAAATTCCCCTATTATATTTCCAATGTCTTACAAAATTTATATATCCTAATACTTGTAGGGAAGGGAGAACATCCTAGTCCATACCAGAGAAACCATCATGTCTTCTCTTTCCGAATTGAATCTCTCCTTCCATGGCCTGAGATACAACCCTTTTGAAAAGAAGAAATAAGGTCCTCCCTCTAAAACCCTATCCTGATCTTCCTAGTTAAAGAAGATGATTCTAAAGAAACCCTTTGAGCCCAAATGTCGATCATATTGGCCCTTAGGGTTCCAGGTTCTCTTGATCCACTGGACTGGATCTCTCTCTTGAGGCTAGACCGATACAAATTTTCCAATAAGAGCCTTCTCCTTCCATAGCTCAACCTTCCCCCTGATCTTATCTGATTTGATATGAATGGATGGGATGGACTAGGATTTGGGAAGACATCCTCCCAGGCCTGATCTCTTTCCCTTCCCAATCCTTGCTTCTCTGCCCTCACTACTAGTGGGTCCATCATCCCATGCCTCAGACGGTTGGCTCCCCAAGACCGCCATATCCATGGATTCTCTGAGGGGGTAAATGTAACCCCCCCCCCCACTGCTTCTTCTCACAAAAAACATTTCTTTGATTCGATCTCCGATTCCTTCCCAAATAGGCTGATTTTATACATCAATCCATAATTTTCCTAGCTGAGAGTGGATGTTTTCAACTAGGAATTCATCAAATTTAAGACAAGGGGGTTGAGGGGACTAAGACTTAGACTGAATCATATTGATTTTGAAGAACAGACTCATTCATAATTTAGGAAGAAACTTGTCTATATCTAGACCTGATAATTTACTCAACATTGAAATAACCAGTTTTGTTTCTTCATTAAAAAGGTTGACGTCTAGGGGAAAAAGTTGGTTAGAAAGGGATACATCAGATCTAAAAAATTTGGAGAAAAAGGGTTGCTTCTCCTCGATGGTTGCATGCCTAAACAATTGGATCAGGTATTATTCTACAAATTTCTCTTGACTTTGGGTCAAATAAGGAGGGAATGCAAGCGAATCTTGGATAACGAGGGTGTTTATAGGGAATAGGATTTTTCTTTTAGCCGAGTCCATTATACTCTCTCAGATGAGGAATAATTTGACACACACATGTTAATAAATTCCAAAAAATTTAGGGTTTTTTTCTGGGCATAAATGGTAAAAATGAGACTGGGAAATGTCGTGTATGTTAGTTCCCTGGTCCTTAAAGGCTTCTAGCTTGGTTTTGAGTTGGTTAACAAGGAAAAAATAAAAAATAATATTGAATATGCCACCATCTCTATCTTGAAAAACTTCATCTATTTTATGAAACTCTAAGGCCTGTGCCTCAACTTCACCTCCACTATCCAGTTTTAAATACTAGTAGGCAAGTGAAAACATGGCTACCTGTAAATTTGACGGATGGAAATATAGTTCTCTGACTGGGATTCATCCACACAGAAATTACATTCTTCCCCCAATGCACAAAATTAAAAATAATCCTTGAACACGTGCTCTTCCCTTCTATAATATTCTTGAAATAGTGGTTTTGGAATACAGGAAAGTGGCTTATTTCCCATTGGTGGAATATTATTTTAATCTCCATGCATGTTATGAAAGAGAATCTATTTTTAACCATATATTTAATATACCTCTCATTTGAACCATTGATCTTGATCGTGCTTTAACCTTACCCTTTCCTTATTCCGCTACATAACATCATGTCTATCCCTCATTCACTTTCCTTTATCGGATCATCTATCCATTGTAGATTTACTGAAACTTCATTGCATACCATCGATATCCTTTTACCCTTTAACCATTACCTTTATTTTTTGCTGCCTCATGATTTTTCAATTAGCGTACAACTTCTCTGGGCGGATCATGTAACAACCGTCAATCTAATCCTCCTACAATCCAGATCATGGATCAAAGTTTTCCTTTAATCATTCTATTGATCCTTCATTCAACATCAACAATGCAAGTTCTCCCAGTGGAAACCATCATTTTCATCGATCTCATTCATCCTTCATCTTCACCATTGATTTTGGTTACAATTTAAACTTTCCTCCCATTCCCGATTCATCTTCTTTTGCACATCTTATCACAATGAATTTCATATGTGTCGTTAATATTGTCTACCCTTGTCATGAATATGAGTGGACTGTAACCCTTTCCGCTGATTTCCAACTTCACTTTTACCTTGAAACTTTAAACAGTGGATCTACCCCAGGATGTCAGGAATAGAACCTCGTATTGTCGAACATGAGCTTAAAATGTATCCTGATGCCAAACCTATTCGACAACATTAACGCATGATGAACCCTCGTAAGGAACATGTCATTAAGGATGAGATAGAAAATTTACTCAAATATGGCTTTATCTATATAGTTCCCTTAACTGAATGGGTATCCAATCTCATTCCGGTAAATAAGAAGAAGGGAACCATCCATGTGTGCACAAACTTTAGAGACCTAAATAAGGCTTGTCCAAAAGATAATTTCCCCACACCATTCATAGACAAGATTTTGGATGAGTGTGCTGGGATCGAAGTATTCTTTTTTATGGATGGTTTTTCACTATATAATAAAATATAAATTAAAATAGAGGACCAACATAATATTTATTTCACTTGTCCTTGGGGTACGTTTGCATACCGGAAGATGCATTTCATCCTTAAAAATGTCGGAGACCTTTTAGCGGGCTATAACCTTTTATTTCCACAACCTTAAGAATATTATTGAATTTTATCTCGACGATTTAGCTACTCACTCTCGTTTAAGAGTGGATCATACAGATCATTTGCACTTGCTTTTTGATAGATGTTTCCAATATCAAATCCGATTAAAACCTCAAAAGTGAATATTTTGTGTGAAAGTGGGACGGTTATTAGGGTTTATAGTGTCCAAGGAGGGGATTAGGTTCGATCCTTTGAAGGTTAAGGAAATACTATTCTTGTCTCCCTCGTGCATAGTTAGACATCTTCAAAGTATCCAAGGGATGGCTAACTTCTTACAAAGATTTGTCATCAATTTCGCCAATTTGACCAAGGGATTCATGCACCTTTTGAAGAAGGACACTCCATTCATATGGGCTGAGCGATCCCAGGATCCCTTCAATGCACTTAAGAAATCCCTGGCATCAACCCTCGTGCTTAGTTCACTTGACAATATCTATGATTCTCTATCATATATGATCGCATCTCAAGAGATGATTGGGATGGTTCTGGTTCAAGAGGACGATGACCTCTAGGAGCACATTATCTACTATCTTATCCAGAATCTCATTAATGTATAACTTCGATATAGTCATGTTGAGAAGCTATCCTTAGAGACTATTCATGTAGTGCAAGGGTTGGGACATTATATACTTCTTCGCTAGACTACGATCATAGATCATATCAATCCATTTCAGTTTGCCTTTACTAGATGAATGATAGGGGGAGTACAATAAATGTATTGTTATTCTGCATGAATTTGATCTCGAGTTTGTTCTGAAAAATTCAAAGAAGTCATTATATTTTGATGAGCTCATGTTAGATCTCCATAGTCTGGATGAAGATGGGATCCACGAGGATTCATTTGTGGATGAGCATATCTTCCTTATTTCGACCATAGACCCTTGGTGTGGTGATATCATCATCTATCTTCATACTTAGAGGGTTTTCCCTCACCTCTCAAGGGATGAACATTTATGTTTACGACATAATGCTAAGAACTACCATATTATAGGTGACACATTATATCAACGAGGGTGGATTCCATTTTGCGTCGGTGTTTGAACCATGATGAGGATGAGACTGTGCTAAATGATTACCATGGTGGGGCATATGGTGGTTATTTATATGGGATTCCTAGAACTCAAAAGATCCTTAAAGTAGTTTACTATTGGATATTTATATTTAAATATTGTTTTAATGCATTCAAGTGGTGACACCCTTTCTAGGTGTTTGCACAGAATGTGTGCTTTCATCGCACCCTATTACATCCTATTATCACTGTTGATCCCTTCACCAAGTGGGAGTTGGCATTTATGGATTGCAACCCAAATTCGGCTGGGGGGAACCATCACATTATACTGGTTGTGGAATATTTCACTAAATGGGAAGAGGTTTTTCCTACAATTAAATCCAATGGTGAGATGACCACTCGTTTTGTTTTCAGCCAGATTATCACTCGGTTCAGGATTTCGAAAGAGATTGTCACTAACCATGGCAGGAAATTTTAGAACAATATGATGGATGAATTATATTCAAAACTAGGGTATAAGAAAGAAAACCCTTGTTCTTAATGCCCTCAAGTGAATGGCCAGGTTGAAGCTGTCAATAAATCCCTTAATACCATTCTGCATAGAATCATGACACAAAGCAATACCAACTAACACATTATGCTTTACCCTGCTTTGTGGGATTACCAAGCTCAATTTAAGACTTCCACTAGGTTTTCTCCATATCAAATAGTACATGTGGTGAAGTTATTTTTATAGGTTGAATGCAAAATTCCCTCGTTAAACTATCCATAGATATTTTTAAAATACTTCTGAATTGGAAGAGAGTTTGGTCCACTTAGAGAACCTTGATGAGAAACGTTGGGATGTCATATTGGATCTAGAGATTAATAAGCATAATGTTAAGGCTCATTATGATAAGTTCACCTACCCCTGTATATTTAATGAAGGTGACTTGGTCCTCTTGTATGACCAAGCTAGTGAACTGTTAGGTGCAGGTAAGTTTAACCCCATGTGGCATGGGCCTTACGTGGTAAAACGTGTCTTAGAGAAGGGATCCTATGAGGAAGAATATTGTGAATGGAATTCCTTGGTGGAGCCTATAAATGGAATCTATATCCAAAAATAATATGCCTAAGTGTCAGTTGAGACTGATATATTGTATATTATTGTACAATTTGCATAGTTTTCTTTTTGGTCCCCTTGTAGTGGTATCATTTTGCTGACACGCTTCCCCTTGTTGTGACATATGTCGAGTGAATCTTCGGTATACTTAGGATTCACTGATGGTTCTAGCTTCCATACCCAGAACTTAGCTTCAGCTGCTTGGGTCATATATACACCTGAGGGTCATGTGGTGTCTTCAGGAGGTGTGTGTCTCTGAGCATCATTAAACAATGTTGCTGAATATAGTGTCATGACTGAACTACTACATGATCCCATTTCCAATGGTATTTGGTATATTGAGGTCTAGATTGACTCACAGCTAGTTGTGTCATGGTTAAATGGTGTGTACCATATCAAGTTTCCTACTTTAATATGGTTGCATTGTTAGAACGACAATTTGACAACATTACATACATTCATATACCTAGAATTTACAATCATGTTGTCGATTTTTATGCAAATTACGTTTTAGAATGGAATTTGTTACATTAATAATGAATCATACACATTTAAACACACATGTAAATACATCAAGCCGATCATGCAAATACATTGTTCTTACGGGTAAGATTGTTAGAACGGCAATTTGACTACATTACATACATTCATATACCTAGAATTTATAATCATGTTGTCGATTCTTATGCAAATTATGTTTTAGACTAGAATTTGTTACATTAATAATGAAGCATACACATTCCATTCACATTTAAATACACATGTAAATACATCAATCTGATCACTATAAGTTTTTTTATTTTTGAATATAGTTCCAAATGGTGTCACAATACAAAATGTCATGATACAAAAATGAGGCTTCAATCCACCAAAAAATATACGGTCGATACAAAAATTATATCTAGGAATACATGCCTCCAGGACTTGGTGATGGTTGTGATAACAAAAAACTGCATTAACCAACCACCAAAATAGTCTAACCTAAGGACGGGGTACCCCTACTACGTTTCTCTGAACAGCCTCGGGAAAGTTGTTGATTTGCACCATGGGTACCATGTGTGTCAATTTGGAGAAGTTGTTGTGTAATTTTTGGAGTGTCTTCTCCACATCTTCATTGATCATCTCATACCCTCACCCCCTCCTACGATGTCAAGGGAAGCCATCGGACCATATTGGACCCACATCTGCATGCACATGATCAATGTCACTATGTGATACCACAAAAAAAAACATGTTTTTGATTTCCTTATATATAAAAAATACAAAGAAAAAAATAAAATAATTCAAAACACATTTGGGATTTTACCTATATCACCATAGGTGACCCCTGTTGGTAGTGTCATGTCCGGGTCTCCGCAGAAGTCGATCCCTACATAGGGATAGGCGTCCATGGCAACGATCTGTCATTTCCACCATTGGTAGAAGTCTAGTGGGAAAGGACTGTGTGTTTGACCTCCCTCTAACCACTGCATCACCTCCTCCCAATGGGTTTGGGTCGGATCTCATAGACTATAAGGGGGAAGCTAAACACTAGGGAAGAGGCATGATACCCTCTCGAAGAAGAAAGTGCTAAGTATGGTGATGAACTCGAAATTATTTATCCCTCCCAGCTTGCATTTCATCGGCTATTGTTTCATAGTTCTCAACAATGATTTTCTCCAGTCATACACTATAGGTCTCATACACTCTATTGATTAGAACATGAGAGATCTGGAATCCTAATGAAGTGACACCAAAAATGCTATCCTGGATAGCACCAGAATGATCACCTTGAGGCTAAGGATCTAGATGGCGCTCATCAGAACCTAAATTTCGATCCTATCTGTATTCGAAAGAAAATATATGGCTATATACTCATTGATGGTGAAACCTCCACGCATCCTATGAACTCATAAGTTTACGTGATAGGTCGGTAATGAAGTAGTCATCCTCTACTTCTAGTCTCAGTGGCATACCATCTAGCTGAAAATCCTCTGTCCCTGGGTCCTAGTAGTCCACAAACATCTAAATATGTCTTGGTTGGGCCCTCAAAAACCCAAGCTTCCAAATCTTGTACAATCCACATATTTTTAATTTTTGCTGAGAATTTATGTCTCGACAGAGTTCCCTATCCACATCCTCATATTCACGCTCCCTCCATTCCAGCACCATCCTGCCAAGAAACATTTTTTTATGATATTTTTCCATTGAACTGGGAATACACAGCCCCATATGCAGCTTTCCTTGGTAACAATATTGTATGTATGTGGGAAGGCTATGCTTTATCCACATACATCAGGCCCTATACATGTCCCGATAGTCTATGACTCACGTGGGCCAAGATACCCATTTATGGTTTCTCTAAGCTTAAAAATCCATAATGAAAAATAAAAATAAATGCATGGAATATATGAGGAATGAGAGTAGGATCTACATGGTCCTCACAGATCGTGATTTCATTTCTCCTAGCTCTTAGAATTGACACTTGAAGTTCGTAGTCCAAATGGATCCAACTGCACTATTTTGGGTAAAAACAAAATGGTATGTTACTATTTTATCAAATTTATTTTTAAAATTTTACCCTCTTAGCCTATAGTTTGGACTTGTATTAAATCTTTTGAGATATTTGGCCTAATATTGTTATGTAGGGACCTGTTTTGGGTGCACTTTCACCGAGGTTTTGACCCATTCATTCTCATAACATGTATAACATTGAACTGGCATATGGGATAGTATCACTTTTCCATGTGCATCATGGATTGTCCTATGCTGGAGATCTCCCACAGGGACTCCCATTTATGTAAAGTTGTAATTGCATTTCAGGTGTCCGCTTGCTGTATTGAGCTTTATGCGCTCCTACTTCAATTTTATAAGCCATATATCCTGAGCTTGTATCAATGCTAGCCAAGAAGATATTTCCATATATATTTTGCAGCTTGCTTATCCCATACCTGGAGGAGACACCCCCTCGAGTGTCCTTATTCCACATATGCTTCCTTGCACTGAGCATAGGTATTTTCCACTGCTTGGAACTAGTTTTCTTTTCCGTGACAATCGTTTTATCCTAATTTTGTACTATAAGAAATTTTATTCTTTTTCAATCTTTCCAATATGAGAAAGACCAAAAAAATAAAAAAACATAAAAATCTGCACAAGAAATGATATTACTTTCTATTTGGCAGTTGTCATGTCATGTCTCCTTCAAATAGAGAATTGTATATTCCATCCATTGGTTTTTTAAACATGTCTCCTGCAAAAAAAATGTAAACATGCATTAGACACACATCAAGGTTGAGGGAAGAAAACAAAATTGAAAATCGACAGTTGAAAAGGGTATTTTTTGTTTTCCCTAGTTGTTCGGTGCCTTTCCTCCAAGCAGACAGACTATCGGTGCCTTTGTTGCCTTTAGACAAAGTGCCTTCGACACCTATGTCCCAACATAGTAAAGCGTCAGTGCCAAGCGCCTTTGTTGCCTGTGGACAGATTTCCTTCGACGCCTATGTCCTAGCACAAAAAATCATCAGCGTACAAACCGACAGAAGAAAAAGTGTCATCCCAAGCATGTCGTTCCATTTTGAAAACGCTAAAAAAACCCTAAAAACCGGTTGAAAATAAATAAAAAATGCAACTGTGAATGTGAAGAGAAAGGTTTTGAGTCTTACCTACTCCAAATAGTTCGAAGAAAGACAGATTATAGCTCATGTAATCAACATCGGAATATCGGATCCTTTTCATCAAAATCACCTTCTCCATATGGTAAAAACAAAAATGGTAAATCATTTTCTATTTTACTCCTATTTATAGAAATTTTGACCCTTTTTTATTTTTATTATTAAATCAATTTACTTTAATATTATGTGTTTTTATCATTGGTTCCCTATAGTTTTATAATGAAGTCGACTCTAACATGATTTTCAAGGTTTCATGTCAAATTCATAAAGCTCATGGCTATGTTTTCAAGTTCTTTTTGTCTTTTTCATACTCAGGGTAAAAATGAAAAGTAACGAGCATTTTTCATACTTTTCACATGCTCCTTAAAAACTGGGTAAAAGAGTACCGAGTCCACTTTTGTTTCTTTTTCAGACTCGTAAAAATTGGCTTATGAAAAAGAGATCCCTTTATGGAGTTATATTTAAGCTCTTTTCAGTCTTCTTAAAAACAAAAAAAGATTGGAAAGTGAACTTGTTACGTTCACGCTTGTAAAAGTATTAGAATGATCCACTAGTCAGTGGTAGATTATCTCTTTTTCAGACCGATTAGGCCTATTTACGAAAAAGGAATGCAATGGTTGATATCAGCCATAAGAGTTCTCTGGGGCATTATTTAATACTTTTTCGGGCCCTAGGGAATAAATTTGATGAAAAAGGACCTTTTTGAGTCTTCTTCTAGCTTCGTTCAGACTCTCTAAACATAAACGATGTTGAGTTCACTTTAACTGGACTCGTAAAATCAAATGATGAAGGACCCTTTCTAGGAACCAACCCCTCCTTTATCAGGTTCGTAAAACATGTGAGAATGTACTCACTGCTTGATGAGCTACACCGAGTGTTTGTTCCCCTATTTGAACTCGTAAAAACAAAAAGAGGCACTCATCCTTCATGATGGGGAAATTAAGCGAAAGGGGAATATTTTTTCATTTGTATTTATGGAAGCTCACAGTCCACCTTTGAACATGGCACCAGTCTGCATTTTCATTTCTGAACAGTTGGGTATTCAGCTTGTCTCCGAGTCAATCCACTTTCATGATTCACCTGAATCCTTTGAGTCAATGCTCCATTGTATTCCTTGCATTACACTTTCTTTTTGTCTCGTCAAGTCAATGTTTCCAAGTCATTTTCCATGTCGTAAATTATTCAAAGGATGTCTCTTCCGTAATCCAACTTGTCAGTAACTTTACCTTCCTACAAAATCGGTCGTGTATGAGTTAGTTTCATGGTTGTATCATCACTTCAAAATCAAACTTTGTTCCATGTTTCGTGTTGATGGTGGGGGAAACATTGTGGCCCTCCTTCAACGAGTCTATTCCTTTCGACTTTAGCACATCATCTAGGAACTAGATTCAGAAACCTAGTCAAGTACCTTGAATCCTACATGCCTCAATGGAAATTTTCCTCACTTTCAAATTAGGTTTTCATTAGTGACCTCTGATTGAAATATTCTATCAAGCATTTGACTTCAAAACATCTATTGACACTGGGAGAATGTACTAGGATACCTTGGGTATCATTGACATTTATGGTTATTTCCCTCACACTTGTTAACAGTATACATTAATTACTGGTAATCAAGTGGTTTCTACCATGTTCGACGTCAAGAAATCTATTCACATGGATAGAATTGTATCTGTTGGGGATTGGAATGAAGACCCTGAGTAGTTAGGCTTCATCTACATAATTTCCTATCCTCAGGTTGCAATGGAAGATTATTTCGAGTCATGACATGGATCCACATTGTATGTTTGGTGGCTATGTCCAGTATTGGGTTCGGATGACATGGATCTACTTTGTATGTTCTGTAGCCATGTTCTGCTCTCTACATCTTTGATCATGGATCTACAGTGTATTCTTGGTATCCATGACATGGTAATCTTCATGGATCTATAGTGTATTGGTCCATAGCCATGATTGAGTTAGACAAGTCAATCACTGGTCTTATGGCAGTTGTGAACTCATCTCTTACTGCCTCTAATACCAAATTGATGTCTAGTAAAGTATTTTACCTATCACATCCTTCTAGCTTAATACTTTGAGGGCATTCTGTTGCACCTGAAATATCCACTGTTTCCTGATTACCCTTCAGAGAGCCTGGTCAAATATTCTTAAGGTGAAATTTTTCCATCTTTGAGGATACCAGCGCACTTAATCGGTTATGACAGAGCATCATCGGTGCTTTCTCCTTTTGAGAAAAGAGAATTGACACCTTTTGTCTCTTGAAATTAGGCGTCGCCAGTGCTCTTTCCCTTTGAAAAAAAAGCGTTGGAACCTTTTCCCCTTAATCCAAAAGCATCAGTAGACTTAAAACAAAAAAAAATAAGACTCTAGAAGCTTCCATATGAAATCCTCCATGGAGTTGGTTCCTACTAGCTAAGGAGAGGTGGCATTCTCCTTCCTCACCCATAGGGATCGTCTCCTATCCATTTCCTAAGTTAATCTCTTCTCATTTGGCCGATAAATGAAGAATTCATGGAGAGAGTGAGGGGAGACCAAAGAAAGCATCCTTATGTTGTTGGACTGAGATCTGGTTTAGAGGAAAGTTGGAGTGAGTCTATGTGTGAAGAGTTCGTTGTGATTGAGGAGTGTTGTAAGTCCATTATGGAAGACAAAGCTACCAACATCAAGGCATTGGTTGTATCTTTATCCTCTTTATTCATTAATACAAAAGTGTTCCCATTTCCCATATTTTATTTGTGTCAATATCAATTAAATATTGTCAGATTCCTTGATCGCTAGCATAGATTGTTAATTTATCATGTTGCTCTCAACTTGTTGTTTTGTCTTTTGATATTTCTTTGCAGGTATTGACTATTGCATGCAAAACATTGGAACAAGGGAAAAATCATTCAGATCTGAGGTATGAGAGTGGTTTCATGTCAATTAAATTAACTATATATGGAAAGGATATGATGTTGTGGTTCTTTGTTCTATGAGTGTATCATGTAGTGGAGGAACAAGCAATGTCTGCATTGGTCACAGAACTCCTTGAAAGACTCTACTTTTCATATAGCCTATGGGAGACATTTTTTGGATGTGTGTGTGTGTGTGTGTGTGTGTGTGTGTGTGTGTGTGTGTGTGTGTGTGCATGCATGTGCGTGTGTGTATTTGTGTTTGTGTCTTTGTGTGTGTTTGTGCCTATTTTTTTTGTGTGTGTGTGTTTACATTTTTTTGTGTATATGACTTGTGTTTTGTTTGTGATGATATGTGTTTATTTTCGCATGTGGTTAATGAAATTGACATACAAATGATACAATACAAGTTTTTTCCATATTATGCAAGATGTTTGTAATGTCATGAATACCAATACAAGACTTTATTTGCAATGTGATATAAAAATGTGATGATATGGACTATCAAGAAAATAGTTGTACTCATAGGATTTTTTGGAAGAGGCATGCATAATGAATACAAAATATGTTATTAGTTACGCAATAATAAATTGAGAATCTAAATGGGCATGGAGGTGGTGAATGGGGAAATGAATTGCATTATCCAATAGCCCAATCACAACATCATGCCCTTCTTGATTGTTGGCGTTTATTTCTATACAATGCCAGTAGTGTGTAGTAGAATATACAAAGGGGTGTAGATATGCCAAGTAGAAAATGCAATATTCTTTGACCAAGTACTTCATCCATCATAAAATGTGATGTAATAGTCTATATTTAATGACATCTATAGAGTAAATAAATGAAACAAAGTGTTTTAAAAATCACAAGTCAAGAAAGGTTTTGATAAAATTAGAAAGAAAGAAAAATGTGGTTTATCTACAATGTATCAAGGGTGACTATAAAAGACAGGGGTAGAATTTATTCAAGTACAACCTATTGATAGGGATGCAAATAATCCCTTTCTATGGGAAGGGTATCACATAAGAACCTTTGGGGAGGAATTGTGTGACAATGTATGGGATTCCCCAAACTAGGATGAACTTACCACTTAATGTCTTTTGTTGCATCAGATGTGAGGAGAAGTTCATCTCCATGAAAGGTAAACGGGATAACTTGGTAGTCGTAATGGGATTTTGATAATTTATTCATGACCTTGTTATTTTATAATGAAGTGTGATTTTATCCATTAATATGTGCCAAAGTGAGGAAACATTGCTCAATAACATAAGTGTTATGTGGTAGTTTGATGACAATTTGGATGGTGGGTATCTCACTCTATGGGTAAAATTGCTTCAATTTCATGGACGAGATAAAAGTGTGTGGATCTCATGGAATGTTTAATAGATGTTCTATTATAAGGTTTCGGAGAACAATAAATATAAAATAAACAAAGTACTAATGCAATTTGCAAGTGTTTAATTAAGTGAAAAAATAATGACATCCATCAACAAAACAAGGAATATATGCAAAATATGTTTCATAAACAAATTATTTAATTGAATTTCATTGAATCTAGAAATAATGAATCAATTATTACATATAGACAATTCAAATCACTTAGATATGAAATTTGAATTGGTCTCCAGTGCATGACAACCTAGTTTGGATTAACTAGATCTCAAATGCCCATAGATAGCCATGCAATCCCTCATAGTTGAGTTAGTAACCTCATAAGTAATGTAGATGGAATATGGGACCTCAATGAAAGGGATAATCACATGCTAAATTCATGCATGTTTGGAGCCTACTAAAAAGTGTTTTCATTGAAATAAAATTGGCCATTGATGTGGTAGTGATTATGAGGTATCATTGATGACAAGGCGTTTGCAATGAAATGTGTACTGGAAGTCTTTGCATGTTCTAGTATCATTATGAATTATTAGAGTTTCACTTTTACCACAAAAATGTAGCTACATGAATGTAACACTCCACTATAGGAATTTTGGTAATCGTGCAGTCATCCTAAGTACCAGAATCACAGAATCCAACTACCATAATGATAAAAGAAAAATACAATGACCAAATCATTGGTTGGATCGTATTATTGTGTTCGATCCATAAAGTGTTGTTAATATATACATAATAGAATTTGAATATCATGCAGACCATGCAACAAATTATTCCAGGAATCACCAAATCTGGTAATAGGCAAGGAATCAAATTTACAACCAGAAATACTATATAGTGCAATTACTGGAACTACAAACAATTCTACTATAACTACAGATAGTGATAGTGCTACCCAAACTGCAAACATCGCTACAAAAACTACAAACAACTCTATTGAAACTGCATATAACACTATAAGAACTACATGTTGAACTATCAAATTTCTTGTAGGTAACGACAATTACTGAAATTACATAGTGAACTGCTGAAAATCTTGTAGGTTTCAAAATCAGTTGAGTTGGGAATATTTGTTGAAAATAAGGATGTAAATTGTGCTCAAGGCCAACTCGATATGGATTTCATTGGTTAATAAGTTCACATATGAAGGGGACATGAACAATGTGATTTAACAATGTTGGAATCTTCACAAATAAGTAAGTCTTCTTTCGATTGAAATTGAGTGACATTTATTCCCATGTTTAGTGGTATGTTACCCACAATAAATCATCTCACCACAATTAAAAGCACTAAGTTTTTCATAAACAAGCTGATCACCACAATTCAAAAGACTCGAGTGTAACAAGTGGGTCCATAACATGCAATAACAAAGTATATAAATACAAGCAAGAGCAACACATTTGTGAAGTGTGTGAGGATGGAGATTTGAGGAAACAAATATTTCCGGCGACTATTGTTTGTAGAAACAAGGGAGAGTATATGAAGTAAATTAAAGATATTTTCATATCTCAATTTTCTAGGTTTTTGAATTGTTTAGAAAGAAAATTATAGTTTTTATAGGTAGCATATTTATGGGCTATGTACAGTAATATTTAAAAGAGTTACTTAATGAACTAATGATGTATTGACTAATGTGTGAGATCCCTAGTGTTCATATATGAAGTCTGATACACAAAGGAAGCGCACTTGCTACATGAATTTTTGGAAGTGTTATTACAGGAAGTTCTAGAAGTGTTATTAGTGAACTTGTGGAAGTTACAAGAACTGCAGGAATTATAGTTACATGAAGATTTAGAATTGCTATTATGGGAATATTTGGAAGTGTTATTACTGGAACTTTAGTGAACTGTTGTTACGATAATTATAGAGGGTGTATTATAGGAATTGTCGGTAGTTACATGAACTATAGATGGTTACATGAACTAATTAAAATACATTGAAAAAATCAATACATGAATTGTAGAGGGTGTCTTACATGAACTATAGGTTAGGGTGGTAGGGAGGTGCAAGGAAGAGGATTGGTGTCCTCCCCATATTTAAAGAAATTTGGTGCTTCCTTCTACTTGAATATAGTAAATCTAGGGGGTTGGTGCCTCCTTCAAGTTGGAGCTTATAAATCATGGTGTTTGTGCCTCCTACAAGTTGGGGCTTGTAAATCAGGGGGTTTGTGCCTCCTTCAAGTTGGTACTTCTAAATAAAGGGTTTGGTTCCTCCTTCAACTTGTTTCTTGTAAATCATGGATTGGTTTCCCTAATAGGTTGAATCCTATAAAGAATGTAATTATTGTTCAATATAATAAATACTTTCTGTGGTTTTCTTCCTCATTGGGTTTCCACATAAAATATTTGTGTACATTTATTTGATTCATGATTATGTGATTATTGTTTTAAAGTTGAAAAAGTAAATATGAATTCATCCACTACTCTCATTATTGGTGAATATTCTAGCAACTGGAATCAGAGAAGATTCCTTCATATAGTTTGACCACTAGAAGAAATATATTTATACTAGACATGGAGAAACAAGAAAATTTCTGCAAGCTTGGAGCACTACTATTTAATGGAAATAACTATGCCTTTTGGATCATAAGAATGAAAACCTATATGATGTCATTGGTATTTTGTGTTTGCTACTCTGTTGTATCTGGTTACACAACTTGTACAAAACCACCAAGTGATACTAATGGGAAGAATCCATATAATCACACTAAAAAATATATGAATGTTATTTTGAGTGGTAGCATAAAAAGCGCTTGTCAAAGTAATGTACTGTAAATCAAAAAAGGAAATATATACTAAAATTTAGAAAGTTTATGAGGGAGATGAAAAAGTAAAGCATTCCAAAATTCAAACACATAGAGGGAAATTTGAAAGTATTATGATGAAAGAAGAAGAGGACATAGAATCATACTTTCTTAGAGTAAATGAAATTTTTTATAGTATCATAGGTTTGGGTAAGGAGATCAAAGAGTTTGTGATTCTACAAAATATGTTGAGAACGCTTCCCACAATATTTAATGATAAGGTTTCCACATTACAAGAAATAAGGGAGATGGAAAAGTTAACAACAAACAAGTTGTATGGAATCCTTACAACATATGAAATGAGGACAAAAAATGAGAAACCACCAAGTAGGGAAGAAACATTCAAAGCTTCAAGGAAGGCAATGGACAAAAAGTACAATTCAAGTAAAATTACCTCTGATGAGTTAGATGAAGAAGTTTATGACAATGATAGTGATACACAACATCTTATTTTCATGTCATTAAATACTCAAAATAAATTCCTTGATGATGGAGAGATATATGAAATAGAAGGGGAAGTAGATATTGAAGGAGAACTTATTAGTGCTTTAAGTGGATTAAGGAAATATAGGAAAAATAATATGTTACTAAAAGAGAAATTGCAAAGGTACAAGAAGGAAGATAAAAAATCCAAATAAAACAAATCATATAAGAATTAAGTAATAGAAATAATTATTATTGATTTAAATATTTATCTAGAATAAGCAAAATGATTGAAGAGAGTTTTAGAAAACAGTTAAGAGATAAGGAAGAAAATCGTGAAAGGTAGGAAGTTGATAGTATTTCTTTGAGAAAGGAGCTACAAAAAAATCTACTTAATTGAACTAGTAGCTAAAGTTTGGAATAATAACAAAGGTACTAGATGATATCCTTAGTTTCCAAAGATCATCATGTGACAAAATGGACTTAGATATGATTAGAAAAATAAAATATCAAGTTCAACGATATCAAATGAAACAAAGAACAATGCACTTTCCCTCAAAAGATCGTTAAGTAATGAATTCAAAGGAAAGATAAGGGATAATGACAAGTATAAATATGAATTTATACATAAGAACAATATGAACAAATAATCTGTGCCATCAACAAGACTCTTCTCAACCAGGTACCAAAGTCTATTTCTAGGTTACTATTTTTCTTGTCATACTTTTGCTCACAAAGCAGTAAACAACAAAGCTTATGTAAGAGATGATTCTATGAAAAATATAAGTACCTAGAATCACCCCAAGGATTAGTATGTGAAGAACAATTTCATAAATCCTCATAGGATTGTTGAAATAAATTAAAATCCTTTTGGCCCTTTCAATTATGACATTGAATGTTATAGTTGCAATAACTTTGGGGATAAATATCATGAGTGTAGAATCAAAATGATTTATTCTCGATGATATGAAAAATAAATTCTCTTAACAATCATGAAAAGGAGAATACAAAGTTGTGGAAAAGGAATCCTGAAAAGAAAAACATAGAAGATTGTGAACTAGCCTTGTATGCCCAAAATAATAGAAACCATTGGTACATTGATAGTGGGTTCTCCAAAAATATGACTGTGGATAAGACAATATTTCTAAGTCTTGAGAAGGAGAAAGGAGGTAGTTGTTATAAAGTGAAATGACACTTCTTCGTATGAGTAATGACATCAAATATGCCATTACACAAAAGGACACTGAGGATTGAAGTAGCCATAACTTTATTGATGAATTGGATATTTGATAAATCATGTTCAATCTAGAATCAACCACTTTTGTTCTTTAACTGATCATGTATTCATGAATTTTCCTTTATCAACTCACGTGATATTCATGGGTATAACTTGTACAACCTGCATATTATCGGAATTCGTGATTTTCCTTAAGGAAACTCGTGAGTCACTCACAAGATGCTCCATCTGTATACCATTAAGAATAATTAAAAAATAAAAAGATGACTAAATAGGGGTAGTTGGGATCAGTTTGGAAACCTCCCCGAATTCCCCAACCATCCTAAGCCTTGAATTCCTTCTTCACAAGAAACTATAAAGAGAGGGGAAGGGTATGAGGAAAGGGGACAAACTTTGAAGTAAAAGTTATGTTGGAGGATTCCATTAAGAGGAGTAGCAAGAGGAATCATGTCTTGGTTTGTAAAGGATCTTGGTTAGATAGGAGGATTTGTAATGTTTCTAGATCTCTGATAATAAAAATTTGTTTTCCTTCCATCAACGTCTAGATATATGCTTCTAATGTTATGAGTAATGATCTTGGTTGTAATTTGTTTTGAATGCAATCATTATATGTTCATATATCATCTTATATAACACTAGAATATACTTTGAGCAAAAGAAAATATGTGTTGCAGGTACTAAAGCTTGGAAGCAAAGGAGCATTGGAGAAGAAGAAGAAAGCAAGGATCAACCGTCATAAAAAAAGGTACATATTTTCTCTCTTTTTCCCTAATATATGATGGTAAAACCCTAGTTTTTTGCAAGTAGAACATATTAATTTGATGGAATCTAAACCCCCATCTATAAGTTAGATCATCCTTAACAACAGAATTGGTGACTCCGTTGGGGAGTCTATTTTTTTAGGGTCTCTTATTTTGAAATATATTCCAGTTTTTTGTCTTTCTCAGTCTTGTTTAGGGTTTGCAATAGTCTTTTTTCAGCCATAATTTATCGAATCTTTGTTGATTTAAGTACCCTTTTTCTTTTTTTTTTGAAAAACACTTGAAGCATTCGTGGGTTTCCTGAATGACAATCACAAATGGTACACGATTTTCCTGAATTAGAGTCATGTTTTCCTGTAGAGAGATGTCAAGATTCCTAGGATTTGCTTTCTTTGAGTTTGTTTAAGATGTCTGATTTCTTCTAGGAATTCATACAAAGGGTTCATTGGTCAATGACTTGTTGCAAGTCCTTTTGGTTTTCTTTTTTAATCCTTACTTTGGGTAAGTTAGTTTGAGTGTGTGTTTAAGGATTTTAAATCTCTCCTCTTGTCACTTTTGGTTGGATTATGAGTGGTTGATGAGATTTTAACCTCTGTTAGTGCTTGATTTTGCTTTTTGTCGGATTAATTAAGTGGTTTATCTGTTGTTACTTCTCCCATTTTTTGAACAACTATTTTTTTGTTTAAAATGTTTTGAGTAGTTCAGTCCAAGTAGGACATTGTTAAGCTTTGTTTTTCTTTCAAACTTTGCGTTTGTGAGGTCTGTTTGTAATTCTTACTAATACATATGTTCATAGCTTTAACATAGATAAGTGCATAAGTTGCATTTGTCACTTTAATTTTTGAAAAAATATAAAAACAAAGAATTCTAGTTGCATGTTTAGTCTTGAGTAGGCACATTGCACATTGCTTTGATTTTTTTTTTTTAAAGAGGAGACAAATTTTCCATTTTTGCAAAGTTCAATAGTTAAAAGTTTCATTATTTTTTGAAAAAGGAAAAGCGAAATTAAAATGGAAATATCAATTTCAATTACTTTACATCATGCTTTTGATTTCTAGTTAATTCCAAAACATCACAAGTTGCACGACCATCACCCTAACTAAAAATAAGCCGTAAAAAGAATGATAATATTTAAAATTATATAGTAACATTTTTATTTTTAGGGGCATCATCAACTAGTTGAGGCTATAGTTTTGGACTAGGGGTATCTACAACTATCTTAATCTTTTTAAATTCAGACGTAGTGTCCTATTATTTAGGAAATTCATTTCCATAAGAAGGTAAGCCGAAAAGCTCCTCTAACAAAGGAGTTGAAAGCACAAGGTCATGTGAATATTGAGTTGCGAAGATACCCCTCCAATAATTAGTGGATAATAAACCAGGAGTGTTGTGCATATGGGGGTTCATTCAGTACCACCTTTTGGCCCTATGTGGTGTCGCTAATACTTGAATTTCGGTATTGTTACCCTTCCCATGCACATAGATCATACAGAAGATTGTTTCGTCAGAAATTTCCTATAGATCTGGTAACCATAGTATCTTGACCTAGGTTTTTTACATGGGTGATGGTGGAAGGTTATTTTCACTGTACCCAAGGAAGACGTGGGAGGAAACCTTGTGCGATAATTTGGGAGGGTGGTTGGTGATTCAATTGCTTGAACCCATAGATATTGTATTGGGACCCTTGATAACTGCTCTCTAACTCTTCACTGGTCTGTTATGGGCCCTCGTCATCCCAGACATTCCTTTGGAAGGAACATCTTTACCCTGATTGGTTGTGATACTTACGGAAATTTTTAGTGGTGTGCTCCTTGGATTTATTTTGATATAGTCTGGCCTCTTAGGTGTGTGTTTTTAAAATCTTTATTTATGGAGGATCAACATCCTCATAGATCTCAAAGATTGCAAGTCCTTCCTCCACCTTCAGCTGTGGAGCCTCCACTGCCACCTAGAAGATAGAGAATCAACACAAGTGGTTCTATCAAATTGACTAGTATTAGTGAAATTACAGGGGAACGTGAACTTAGGTACAGTTGAATTGATCATCCGCTAGTAGAAATCGAAGACTTACAGGGTTAAGAGTTTGAAAGGAACTATAATTCACCTCTTACTGATTTGAGATATCTTCTGCTTGTTCAAGTTAGGCCTTTCAGTCAACTTGATATTAGTATTTCATCAAGTCTTGTCATGTCAAATACTGGAGAAGGACCAGGGGATATAAATACCCCTACTTCATCCATGTGATCTGACGAAGAATCTCCTATGCATGTAAATGTACCACTATTGAAAATCCCTAATGCACCGGTAGTGTCTTTAAATTTTACTCCATCTACTCCTTTATCTCTGATTTTTAGAGTGGTTGTACCTTCAGCACCCGCAAGTCCTACTACCGGCTCGGCTAATATGGTGGTTACATGTATACCTAGTATGAAGTTTACGTCCTCTCCACTATTTCAAATTTTTTTAGAACAATGCTAGTGGTTCCACCCCCCCCATCCAAGGGTATCCCTGGTATGGAGGACACATTCCTCCATCCTTTCCATATGTATGTCCTACACCTACTTTGGAAAGTGTGTCTGTTGGAATCATGAACCCTTTATCCAGTTTTAGGTTTCAGACCTCAAGTAAGGTCTCAGCCACCCCAATTGGAAGCTCTACTTTTTCATTTTTTGGTAGAAGGTCCATAGCTCCAGTTTCAATGACACCTGTCTTGGGCGAAACTACCAACTCAGTGCAATACACCTCAATTTAGTAACCCCTTATCTTTTGGATGGAACCCTTTTCAGAATATTGTTACTTATTCATAGCTGGTGGTTGGGGGAAACCCTAGTCAAACTTATGTGAACTTTGGTACGAGTCCTTCCTCACATCAAACTACCCAATATAAATCCTCGGCTTGACCTTGAATTCCTTTTCTAGAAACATCGAATTCACCAGACCTCTCTAAAGTAATGAACGTCCTTGTGTGCCATGATCTGACTTATGTCCGTTGCTTATAACAGTTTTCTTGACTTAGCCACTATTTTCCTTGGCCACTTTCAACTTCTAGTTCGACATGATGCCAGTACTGACCTTTCATTTACTTTTTGGCAGTACAAAGCCACCCACATCTTTGACCATATTCAGGAGTGAAGAAGGAGGTTGATCAAGGATAATATTCCTCCTAAATTTCCATTGGAATGGTACTTGAAATATTTGCTACCATATAATTCAAAGGACGTATTAAATTTAGGAGTAACAATCGAGGAAGAGTATATCCTTAGAGACCAACATTTGGACCTATTCTATGCTCAATATGGGATTCTATAAAAAATTATACTGGATGTGCCAAGGTCTAATAGTGACTTTTCAAAACAAAAGCCTGGACTGCATGTCGATGGCATCACTGGTCTAGTCCAACCACTCACTGTAGAATCATTGGACAAACAAATTCATGAATTATCAATGAAGAACTCTGCAGTGGATGCATCCAAAGACGTTACCACCTCCCCTCATAATGCATAAGTTTTTAATGCATAATCCAACCTGAAGGGCACTCATAAGTTCAGTGGGAAGAAAAAAGGGAAAAAATGGGAGGGAAACCAAAACTAACAAAATCCCACAAACAATACTGATGGGGGGAAGATAGAAAAGCCTAAAGGTTAAGTACCCTTGAAAAATTTGTCAGGAGGATCACTTGATATATCAATTCCCTTTAATGGAACAAGCCTAGAAGTTGTTGAAGTAAAAATGTGACTTCGAGTGATAGGAAGAATGTCGGGGTCACTCAGAGTACTCCCCCTACTGATCATTATTACATCAACATGGTCTAATCCCAAGCTTTATTACAAACCTGAGCCAAGAATTACAAAGTAGAGTCTTTGTATAAAGACAAGAAACCTGTCGAGTCCTCAACCCCTCTTTCAATTGAAAAACCGGATGATCCTATGTCAAAAATACCAAAATGTGTTTTCAAGAAATCATACCACAATCATAATGTGAGGGATGCTCCCAACTACTTGATTGTGGAGGATTTATACCAAACCTCTTGTGTTATGTCCACCTTGGAAGTGTTACAAATTGTTCCATCTCAGCAAAATGCACTTTTGGAAGCCATCGATAGTATTGATTTTGTGAACCTAACAATTAATTTTGACTTATCTGATGTCAAGCCTCACCTACCCTACCACGTTTCCATCCAAATCGATGTATTCCATGGTGGAAAAACCATTGGATGAATTGTTATAGATTAGGGGACATCTACATGTGTGATGGTTGCTTTGTGTTGGAAGGATTTGGGCTCCCCAGAGTTGGTCTTGTCCAACACCTTACTGACTGCTATTGATAGAAGATATTTTCATCCTCATGGTATACTGGGCCTTCCTTTGATATAAAATTGGCAGGAAAGATGGTTTCAATATAACTTGAGGTCGTTAACGCCCCTCTGGACTACAATTTACTCTTGGGAAGGAGTTGGACATATGCCATGTGTGCTATTCTATCGTCTCTCTTTCATGTTCTAATTTTCCCCGATGAAGGGAAGCTAGTGACTATTGACCAGTTGTCCTATACATGGAAATGTCATATAGATGCATCAGAGTCTAATGTTCCTTTGATCGAGAAATGACATCTGAAAAATGAAGCCCTAGGAGTTGGGATGTATACATCATTGATGGGCAGTTTTTATTTTTCCGCTTATATTAATTTTGTAGGATCGACTAGTGTAGGGAAACTATTTGTATAGTTGTAGATAGGACTGATCCATGGGTTCTCTTGTCACAAGCCGAGCCTGATGTGCCCTTGTAAGTATCATAAATAGATTACCAAGCCTCAGTTGATGCTACTACTGATGCCCTCCTGACTCCTTCTATATCAAAGGAGTCCGAGGAAGCATATGTACCTGCATGGGAAGTGAACTCAACCTATTCATGTGATTACTTAGACATGTTTTTTCCATCTAATGAAGCCATTTTGGAGGCAATTATAGGACTTGATAAAGTATTTGAAGACTTATATCATAAGTCTTATTTCCTACCAAAGCTAAGCAGAGTTGAAAATTCTAAGTTCCATGTGAGATTAAGTGATGGTGTTGATCAACCCATAAATCCTTTTCCCAAGGAAGCAGTGTTCACCAGAGGAAACATGGCCAACATATCTGTGACCATACCCATCAACATATCTACTAAACCTGATGTTGTGGAGAATATTTACATTGGCGCAAGTTATTTTCCTGGAGAAATTGCCAATTATATAGCCTTATTTAAGGAGTTTTGTGATGTCTTTTCCTGGTCTTACGAGGAGATGCCAGGAATCAATTCATCCATAATAGAGCATGAAATAGGAACATACCCTAATATTAGACCTGATCAACAAACTCTATGCCCAGTGAATTTGTGGAAAGCAGCAGCCATCAAGGCTGAAGTGGAAAATTTATTTAAAGTTAGTTTCATATACCCCATATCTTTAACAGAATGGGTATCCAACCTAGTCCCGGTGGAAAAGAAGAAAGGAACTATACGTGTCTGCACGGACTTCAAGGATTTAAACAAGGCATGTACTAAAAATAACTACCGCACACCTTTCAGAGATCATATAATTGACGTGTGTGATGGCAGTGAAGTTTTTTTCATTTATGCATGGTTTCTCGAGATATAATCAAATGAAAATTAAACCCAAGGACCAACATAAAATTGCTTTCATTTTCCCCTGGGGACTTTCACGTATAAGAAGATGTCGTTTGGCTTGAAGAATGTTGAGGCCACTTTCCAAAGGGCCATGAATTTTTATTTTCATGATATAAAGCATATTTTTGAACCTTACTTAGATGACCTTTCGACCCATTCTAGGAAAAGAAAGGATCATCCGGAGCATCTACATTTGTTTTTTGAAAGATGTCGGCATTATAATATTTTATTAAACCCACATAAGTGTGTATTTTGTGTTGAATCAGGGTGATTGTTAGGTTTCATAGTCTCCAATAGAGATATTAGGGTCAATCCATTAAAATTTGAGTCAACTATCAATCTGCCTCCTCCTCGAAATATCTGACAACTTCAAAGCATATAAGGTAATTCTAAATTTGTCAGATGATTCATTGGGAATTATGCTAAGATGACAGAGGTTTTCATGTTCTTGTTGAAGGAAGACACACCATTTATATGGGATGAATCCGCTCAAAAATATTTCAAAGCCTTAAAGAAAGCATTGTTATCATCCTCGTTGCTACATCCACCATATTACACAAAGGATTTTATATTGTATCTGGCCGCATCAGACTCTACAGTTGGGGTAGTGTTAGTTCAAGAGGATAATAAGATCCAAAATCATATCATCTATTTTCTCAGTCAGGCTCTAGTTGGACCTAAACTTGGGTATTCACACATTGAGAAGTTGGCCTTGGCATTAGTATATGTCATTCAGAGACTACATCACTATATATTACTCAAGACAACTATCGTAGTACAAGATGTAAATCCATTTCAATATGGTTTATCACGACAAATTTTTGGAGGAAAGTTCAACAAATGGATTGTCATACTCTAGGAGTTCGATTTGGATTTCCAATCTGCTAAATCGAAAAATTATTTAGTATTCGCGGAACTTATCTACGAGTTCCCTAGTGATGAAATTATAATGAGGGAAGATAAGTTGTTTCTTGATGAAAATATCTTCCTAATTTCAACCAACGATCCCTAGTACAAAGATATTATTATATATTTGCACACTTTGAAATATCCCACTACCTTCTCATGAGAGGACCGACGAAAGTTGATAATAAATGCTAAGAACTAGCTCATTATCATAGACACTTTGTACATAAGAGGTGTAGATTCTATTCTATGTTGTTTCCTCACTCATGAGAAGGTCGAGTTTGTCCTCAATGATTCTCACAACGGAGCATGTGGGGTTCATTTATCTGGGTTAGCCACGATCCAGAAGATATTACGTGTCAGTTATTTCTGTCCAACCATCTTTAAGGATTGTGTGGAAGTTGTGAAACATTGTCATCCATGACATATTTGCACCATAAAAATGCGGTCACATCCTGCTCCTCTACATCCCATCATCGTGGTAGGAACCTTCACCAAATGGGGGTTAGATTTCATGACTTGCAACCCAGTATCTATCATGGGGGGATTACATAATTTCCATTTTGGACTACTTTACCAAGCGAGAAGAGGCAATGCCTACCTTTAAATTCGATGGTGAGACAATAGCATATTTCGTTTTTAACCAAATTATTGTTAGGTTCGGCATCCCAAAGAAGATTTTCACAGACCTTGGCAGTCACTTTCAAAACAGAATGATGACCAAATTGATTACATTGATAGGGTTTAAATAAGACTACTTGTCTTCCTTTTACTTGCAGGAGAAGGGCCAGGTAGAAGTTGTTAATAAAACATTAAATACCATTCTAAAGAGGACAATTAATACAAGTTGATCAAATTGGTACATTATGTTGTATCCTGCACTTTGGTCATATCAAATGAAAGTTAAGACTACCATAGGTTTCTCCCCTTTCCAACTCGTTCATTGAGTAGAAGCAGTTACATCGGTTGAATGCGAGATACCGTCTCTTGAGATTGCAATCCATGTGCTACTTGACACTTCAGACATAGAAGAACATATGCTGCACCTAGATCACCTATATGAACAACGAAGAGATGTGTTAACAACAAATGAAGCACATAAAGCACATGTTAAAAATTAATATGACAAAATGGTCAAACCTAGGGTTTTCTCTAAAGGAGAACTTGTCTTGGTCTATGACTAGGATAAAGAGCCCCTGGGAGTAGGAAAATACAAATCAATGTGGTTAGGCATGTACGTTGTGTCTAAGGTCTTAAAAAAAGGTAAGTTACGAATTGGTTGATTATGAAGAGGAACAAGTTTCCTGAGCCTCGAAATGGGCTCTACCTAAAAAAGTAATATGCCTACTGCTTATGATTTTTCTTGTCCTATAGTTGTATAACTTTGTAAATAGTTATCACTCAATTAGTGTTTCTTATGTAGACTTGGTTTTGTTTGAGATGTCTATAGAATGGTTCATAGAATTCGTTGATGGCGCAAGCTATCACACTTGCAATATAGCTTCAGCTGCTTGGTAGTAGCTTTCCCTCCACAACTTGAAGCTAGCTTCACTATCATCTTCATCCATTAGTCACATGTAGGTTCCTGGGGTGACCATCTGGCCGAATAGTCCCAATATTTGCATCATACAATATGACTTAGACTCGCATAGCATACATATGTATATATACACTTATAAAAACATTTTTTTTATAAAAAACTTTAAAAAACATGAAAATCAAAACTCACCCATCTCTCTCCATGCACCACTTGGAGGGAGAACCAGCTCGGGATCACCACGGAAATCCAAACCTACATAAGGGAACTGCTCGAAGGCACAAACTTTCCTACCCCACCATGCATAAAATTCATCGCCAAATATGCCCCGGATCTCGCCACCACCCTTACAAAGGAACACATCACCCCACCTTGTGATCCTAGGCTCAGGTGGAGGAGCTAGTTGAATTCTCACCCTAGGACTCAAAGAGGGCACCCGCTCAAAGAAGAAAGCTTCCAGAATACTATAATATCCATAGTTTTTCTTCTTTCCCAACTTGCAATCAAATAATTGCTTCTTCATGTCCATGACTAGTCCAGTGGATCAATCAAAGACCACCCTCTGTAGACATTGCACTTCTAGATGCATTTGGTTCCACGTGGCTAGGTGTAATGAGAATGTACCCGCCACACGGGTGATGGTACTCACAATAAGATTCATTTGGAAAATTTCTACATGGGAAATTGGTATTTGTGTGCCGGAATTCTATGTATCGTGTGTTAGCACTAATTTATTTATGCCGCAGTTGGTCTTATTGCCTTAAAAATTTCGAGTTTTCATTAGTGATATGGTGGTTTTCAGGATTTTCTCATTGAGCAATTTTCAGCAAATGGCTAGCAAAGGGTTTAAATGGATAGTAGAGAAAAAAAAAGAATTTTAAAGGACCTTTGGTAAAAACAAGAGAATTTACAATTTGGGAAAAAAATTTAAGAAAAAGTTTGCAAAGATGATTTCATGTAAATTTTGGCTTTATTAAAAATTTACATTTTTACTAAAGGTTTATTGTAATAAAGTGTATATGGCAAAAGTCAGCTAAACACCACGAGATAATGGTTATATGAGGGCCACCACATCAACACACAAGCCAAGTTTATTGTACAATGGAGCCAAATCCCACGAATAAAGTCCAAGAGCAAAGCTCACAAGGATACTCTATAACCATCGCATGTTATTCAAATTTTTCGCACATATTAAAAATTCAAAATATAAACTTACCGATGCATGTGGGTTAATATCTCCATCAAAAATAAGCAAAATACAAGGGCGCAGTATAAACAAAGACAACAATGCTATGAATGAAATTTTGCATTTGGATATGCAAAGAAAATGTATCCGTATATCAATATATTTTTTTGGCCAAAATGTATATATGTTTGTTTTTAGGTTACGGAAATCGGTAACACGTCGCGATTACCTGGCGAGGCCCAGGTTCAAAGCCGCCGGCTGCCACTATAAACCTCAAGTATATCCAACAGCCCGCAAGCCAGATATACCAGAAACTTGTGACTCAGCAAGGGCCGAGGCGTCCCGGACTCCAATCCCGTCCAGGAGCCGGTAGTCTATCCAGGGGGCGTCATATACCAGAAACTTGTAACTCAGCAAGGGCTGAGGCGTCCGGGACTCCAATCCCGTCCAGGAGCCGGCAACAATATCTTAAAGTGATGTCATCTATATCACGTAATAAGAGGACATTGCATAGCTTGTCTGATTTGCAACCCAACCGGACATGAATAGAAATGTGGTAAGAGATATCGTTGTTACAGAAGAGGAAACATCAAACTCACAGAGGATCCCTTTTGCATTTCTCCAGGATATTCATGGAAAATTTGTACTTAACATTTATGGTCTCACAAGTCTTCGAACAATGGTAAATATAGGCTATGAGATTTATGTGCAGGAAGATGTGCCAGATACTCGCCATATTTTTGTTAACATCAGGTTGGGATTTTGATGGTCAGAAGCTTTGCAATTTATATCTATAAAGGAAAAGACGCTTTCCAAGAAAGTTGAATATTATACTTGTCAAATTAAAAATATCAAAGCACAAATCAAACTGGTGTGCCAAGGTATTAGGAAACTACTCAATATTATTCTGTGGATGATCATGGTTCATGGAGTAAGCGTTAAAATAGATTGAGAAAATCTTAGTGAGAACATTGCTGGTTTTCTTGCTGGCGTGAATTTTAAATGTCATAAATATAGTGGAAGGAGACCTCCAGAAGGAGAAGGAGAAGGATGGACAGGATGGACGTTCACCGTTGAGGAGATTGGTCCCAAAGGTAAATGAGGAACCGGACGATCAATGGTTACCCAAATCATCCGACGACGTACAATCATTTCGAATCATCAACATACATATACATGCGAGGAGAAACAAAAATTTCAGATTTGCGAAATGGTATTAAACCGTAGATGAGATGGCAGATGGGCCAGGGCAGAGGTGAATTTCTCTACCACAACTTGCACAGAAAAACTAATTTTTCAAATCTGCCAAATGTCTTAAGGGCTCGCATATTTCAACGTCGATGATCTGGGCCAGAAATAGATTTACTGCAAACAAAATTTTAAAATCAACGAAATTCTTATATGCTATGCAAGTTCTAAACCACGCGTCCTCATCGCATTGACTGACCAATAGATTAGTCGATGGTGATAATTTCGCAAATTGAAAGTGCAGTTGTTTTAAAATTTTAGAACTCAGCGAAATTTTACACAGCCGGTAGCCCGAAGATGCGTGTTGAGCCTTATAATTTTCGTTGATATAATTGGTGTTATCGGGTGAATTAAAAGGTTTTATTTTAAGCCTATAAACTTGAATTAAGGGGTTTTAAAATGAAATCCATGCTCCTAATAAATTTGGTTGATATAATTGGTGTTCTAGGGCGAATTAAAAGGTTTTAAAATGGTTTTATTTTAAACCTATAAACTTGAATTAAGGGGTTTTATTTTATTTTAAAGTATAAAAAAAAGTAAATTTCGTTGATATAATTGGTGTTCCAGGGTGAATGAAAAGGTTTTAAATGGTTTTATTTTAAACCTATAAACTTGAATTAAGGGGTTTTATTTTATTTTAAAGTATAAGAAAAGTTATATTGGCACAAGGCCAATTTCCAAACCAATTTCCAACAATGCCCAACATTAACTCCAATATATGCCAATCATACATTTACCAATTTCCAACTATGCCCAACATTAAGGGCACTCCAATATATGCCAATCACACATTTACCAAGCATGAAGCAATCACACATTTACCAAGCATGAAGCACCAAGTCATATGAGGGAGGATCCCATGAGAGCTATAATGCTTTTTTTGTTCGTTGATGTAGCTTAAAACCATTTTTGCATATAAACACTTCAGACATTCTTTTACTGAGCGCATGTGGGATAATACTATTGACATACATCATGGGGTAAATGGAAGAAAGTGAAAGAGGAAGTAGAATTTATGTGCAGGCAAGGTCGACCTGTTTTGGCTGCAACAACAAGTTAATTGGCAGAGTTGAAGAGAAAAGGAGGTGGTCAGATGGTATTCATGAGGTTGTAGAGGCCATAGAAGGAGTCCAAATATTTGTAGATACATCAATTGTGGCTCAAATAACCTATCAATCATTGTTTAAGCTTTATCCCAAGCTAAACAAAACGTCAATAAAGTATAAGATAAATGATCGTACGTATAATTGTAGAGGAAGAAGCTTTATTTTATAGAAATGATTATTTTAGTCATTAACGTCAAATACCTGTTTACGCCAAATAAAGATGAATTTTCAGAATTTGAGAGAGGCTTTTCTTCAACATGGGCCAATATTCAAAAACCTTCTTTAGTTTTTACACTGGTATCACAATTTGGGAGAATTGAAGTCATCTTCACAGGGAAATGTTCCAGATTTTAATTTTCTTGTTTGAGTCATCAAATTCAAATGCAGATTCCGAGGAGATGGAGGGAAATATGGAAAAATGAAGACAAGGGTTTCTTCAGAGACATATGGAATTACAAAAACATCTCTCATAATTTAACAACTGTCACCATTCGAGGTATGCATGTGGGTCTTGAAAGCCTATTTTTCAGCAGTCGGCTTCGTGAAAGAAAGGAAATCAATTGTAATTGTTTATATTTTAAGAATGTAATTAGATTTCGAATTTAAGACTAGTTAGAGGTTGTTTTTCTATAAATGAATATGTATTTGATAGATATAGGGGGGGATTCTCAAGAGCATAGAGGCTCTTTATTGTAATGGGTTTCAATTTTTTGAAGATGAATAAAATTGCAGAGATGGAAGGTTGAAGTTTCCATGGCAGAGATTTCTTGTGCCATCAATTTCCTTAGTAAGTGATTTTCTTATGTGATTATTTATCTTGTTTCCCACTCCATTTTGTATTTGATTTCATGTTTAAATGGTATTTTATGGGATAGAATTCATCTTGCATGCTCTAGGTCCCTTGTTTCAAGCATTTTCAAACAATTTTTTTTAAAGTTTTACAGAATTCACCCTATCTAGGTGCTCTATTTGATGGACTATTTTCTTTATCTTCTAATCAACCTGAAAATGCCTCAAGGATGAGGAAACGATGTCTACCTTGCCTCTATCCATGAACCTTTTAAACCTCTACCTCTTGCAACCTATCTCATTACTGATTTTTTACTACATTGCTCAATGGTCTCCTCCATCACTGTCCTACCAAGTATTTTTTTAAACAAACTTGCTATATCAGAAATTTGACCTTCTAGGTGTTTTGATTAAACATATTGAGTAATAAGGATTTGTAAATATTGATATATCCCTCTCTGATTGTATTAGGTCAGAAATACAGTCTGAAGTGGTTTTTTGGTTACCTTGTGGTTTCCTTGACACAACCCAAGGAAAATATGAGTGATAACATATTGGTGCCATTGTCGGAAAATGAAGGTTCAAATATTCCTTGGGTATGAACGCCATAGTTTCAAATTTGATTGTTGATGGCGAACAACGGTTAAACATCAATAAGGTTGTGTATCTTTCACCTGGCAACTCCATCTTCAAGAATTCAATTTTCAGTGACCCCATTGGTGGCATGATCCGGAAATCAAGTTTTCAAAGAGAACTAGCAGACTCTACTAGGGAAATGAACTCATTGTAAACACATGGAAATGAATGATGAAAATATAAGGTACTCAAGTTTCAGTTTTCTCCAAGACATCTTATCCATTCTTGTAATTTTTTTTGTATCCTTTCCTAAGCTTGTCAAAAGAATTTCTCATTGTTTATTACATTCAAAACAAGACCATAGATTTACTCATGTATATCCTTCTTTAGAAACTAAAAATGTCTCTTCATATTCTACATATGATTTTGATCAAGACCTTTTATTTGAGCCACAAACAATGATCAGCCTTGTGAGCCTCATGATACCAAAATTGATACTATACCCTTTCCACATAGCCTTGTTTCCTCCAAGATTCCAAACCGATACAGACCACTTCACCTACCTCATGTCCTTCATGATTTTCCTACAAAACATTACAAGTACCTTCCTAGATTTGATGGAGAATCTGAGAACCTTATATCTAAAGAACATCTACAAGACTTTGAGCATTTCCTTGACCTTTTTGAAATAGAGAATGATGATGTTTGTATGAGGGATTTTTCCCAATCTTTGCAAGGAGATGTTATTTTGTGGTTTAAGCATTTACAACTTGAATCCATTGATACATGGGAAGAGTTATATGATGTATTTTTGAATTTTTGGGGTAAGAGGAGGTCGTTGGACCAATTTTATTCATATTTTTATTATATGAAGAAACGATAAGATGAAACCATGTCAATAGGTTTGCAAGATTTTATTATAACGTGCCTAAAGAGATTCAACCACCCTGAAGATGCAGCTAAACTATATTATACATCTACCTTTCCTCCTGAGTTGTCCTTCCTTCTTTTGGAGAGAAATTCAGTCACTTTGCAACATATGTTTATGGATTCATTGGAGGTTGAAGACAATCTTAGGATGTCTAGAAAGGTTTCAGATCAATATGGTGATAACATAATTGAGAAAGAATTAAAGTTGGAGGAACAACGCGAGAAAGAAACATTTTCTTTACATTCCAATCCTCCTTTTTATGAACAAGAATATAATCATCCCAATGATGTACAGGAAGAGGGTTATACTATTTTATTTTTATTTTATTTTTCTGAAGATTGAAACCAACCTGTCATAAATTCTGTTAGTGATGGTTTTAAAGAAGTTTTCAGCCTACCTATATATGAAGAGTATAAGGAGGACTACTTGGATGTTGTACCCAAACAAACATCTGAAGATCTTGCAAGTTTTGAGTTAGTTAGTGAAGAGAATCTGATTTCAATCCATGATCTAAAGGCTTAAAATGGAGTGGATAGCAAACATGCTGAAAGTGATTGTTTTCCATTGTGCTTTTCCTCGTTTGAAATGCTGAAACGAAACGGTTAAATTCTTTAATAAAAAACATAAATTTGAGGTAATGGAGAATTTCATAAACTTTCTTGAAATGGATAATGAAAAGGAAGAGAAATCATGCAATCAATATCAGCATGTGAAAAAACCAGCGGTTTGTGATGAGGAATTGAATCACCAAGAAGAAGATGAGGGTTCTAAATGGGATGTTTCTTTATGTTTTTCAAATTCAGAAATTTTATGTCAAGAAGAAATTAGTTTGCTTAATTCTATTGAAAACAAAATGATATTTCTTTTGAAACACTTGAGAAGAATCAAGTTATAAATTCAGATATTTTGAATGAATTTGTGGATGTATTGTTTGAAAATTGTCATGAACACTTTCTTCAAGATTATTTTGAAGATCAGAAGTTGACAGGGTGCTAGAGAAGTTACAGTTTGAGAAGCCTTGTCATGGTAAACGAATGACATAATTTTTTGAAGATTGTCATTACTTTTATGATCTAGTGGCTGATTATATGGAAAACATTCGCAGCGGGAATGGTTGGTTATGTGTTTGCAACAAAGGTCAAATATTTTATCATAGCATTTTTCCATTATGCTCTTATGTTCTGATTTTGATTAAGAATGATGAGAAAGATAAATTATTGGATCAGTTACTTGATTGGATTCATTGGAAGTCATACTTTACTTAATTGGGAATTTGTTCTCCATAAAGTAGGGTAGGTAGGTGTGAATAAGCTCAACATGGAGAGCATTTCTTTCAGCAGTTTTTCAGTTTGATTTCAGTATAAGTTTCAATTTCAATTTCAGTTACAAGTTAAGGTTTGCAGTTTACAGTTGGTTTAAGTATTCAGAGGATGAACAGGTTACATGTGACAGGTTACATAGTGGGATTTGTTTACAGAATGAGTTCAGTGGATGGTTACAGGTCAGAACAGGTTGATTCTTTCAAGGACGATTGGGAGCATCCCAATGGATCAGGAACTTGGTCTATGAGGTTATTTTCTACATCGCAGGGAGGATATGTTACACCAAAATATCGTCATTTTGAGTTTCGACCTTCCCTTGGATGGAAAAATGATGTCAAGGGAATCTCATCCTTAGCTCTCTGAAAGGGAAACATGCAATTCTGGAATTTTTAGGTGCAACAAAATGCCCCCCAAAGTATGAGGCTAGAAGGAAGCGATAGGTGAAATATTTTTCAAGATATCAATCTGGTATATAGGCAATGAGAGATGAGCTTATAACTGACAACTGAATTATCCGAATCAATCACAGATGCTGACCAATACACTGTAGATCCATGATGATGACCATGTCATGGATACCAAAAATACACCGTAGATCAATGAAAAACTGATGTAAGAGGTGGAACATGGCTACAAAACATACAAGGTAGATCCATGTTACCCGACCTCAAATACTGAACACAGCCACCAAACATACAATGTGGATCTGTGTCAAGAATTTAACTAGTCTCCAAATGCAACCTGAGGATAGGAAGCCATAGTGATGAAGCCTAATCGCTCAGGTTCTTCATTCCAATCTCAACTGATACAATTCTAACCATGTGAACATATTGTTTGACATCAAACATGGTAGAAACCACTTGATTACCAGACATTGATGTATAATGTTCACAAGTGCAAGGGAAATTATCATTAATGTCAATGATCCCCAAGGTATCGTAGCACATTCTCCCAATTGTGAATAGATGTTTTTGAAGTCAAACACTTGATAGAATCTTTCAATCAGAGGTCATTGATGAAAACCTACTGTCGAAATCGAGGAAACCTGCCATTGAGGCATGTATGCTTCAAGGTACTTGATTATTTTTCTAGGTCTAATCCGGGATGGTGGGCTGAAGTCGACAAGAATATAATTGTCAAAGGAGGGCCATGATGATTCCCCCATCAGTGACACAAAACATGGAACAAGAGTTGATTTGAAGTGATGAAACTAACTCGAACATGAATGAATTTATGGATAGGTAAAGTTACTGATGAGACATCCTTTGAACAATTCACGGCACAACAAATGACTTGGAAGCATTGACTTGACTAGACTAAAAATGGGTGTAATGCAAGGAATATGACAGATCATTCTTTGAATTTACTCAAAGGATTCAGGTGACTCACAAAAATGGATCGACTTGGAGACAATCTGATTACCCAACTGTTCAGATATGCAAATGTAGACAGGTGCCATGTTCAAAGGTGGACTGAAAAAATGCCATTAATACAAATGAAAAACATTCCCCTTTCCCTTAATTTCCCCATCTTGAAGGATGAGTGCCTCTTTTCATGTTTACGATTCCAAAGAGGGTAACAAACACTCATTTTATCTCATCAAGCGATGAGTCCATTCTCATACGTTTTACGAACCTGAGAAAGGAGGGGTTCGTTCCCGAATAGTGTCTTCCATTGTTTAATTTTTACAAGTCCAATGAAAGTGTACTCAGTATCGTTCATGTTTAGAGAGACTGAATGAAGACACAAGGAGACTCCAATGAGTCCTTTTTTGTAAAGATCCCTGATCGGTCTGAAAAAGTGATAACCTACCACCAATCAGTCGATCGTTCTAATACTTTTACAAGCATGAACGTAACAAGTTTGCTTGGAAATCTTTTTGTGTTTTATGGAGACTGAAAAGAGCTTAAATATAACTCCATAATGGGTTTCCTTTTTCATAATCCAATTTTTATGAGTATGAAAAAGCAGTAAAAGTGGGCTCAACACTCTTTTACTGGTTGTTTAACGAGCATGTGAAAAGTGTATAAAGACGCTCAGAACTTTTTCTTTCTTTCTCTAAGATTGAAAAATACAAAAAGAGCTTATTTCATATCCATGATCCATATAAATTGATTCATATAAAGTAGAATGAATTATGTATTTGATTTGTTCTAGATCCACTTGGACTAGGAAGATCTGGCTTGATTCCACTTGATTAGATTTATCCGATAACAATGTTGTAATGGATAAATCTACTCAAACGGACTCAAACCATATCTCCCTAGTCCAAGTGGATCTAGAACAAATCAAGTACATAATACAATCTACTTGGTAAACCAAAAAATCCCCCGATTATCTCTACATGGCCTACACCATACAAAGACATCTATTTCATTACCCTCATTGACCCCCACTCTCTTATAAAGGCTTGAAAACACCAAAAAGGGCTTAAAAACCCATAAAAGAGCCTAAATAGCTCTCAAATGGGATAAAACCTCCAAAAAGGGGCTAAAATCCCTAAAAGGAGATTAAAAACCCTAAAGGAGCTAAAGAATGGCAAAACAGGGCTTAAAGCCCTAAAAAGGGGCTAAAGCCCTCACCAAGGGCTTAAAACCCTAAAACTCAAGAAAAAACTATAAATACAAGGGTGGGGGTCACTCTCAAAACAATCCTTCTCTACCTACCATTACTCTGCTCATACGAGTGCCTTGAGACCCATCTCTCTCAAGCCATTCATCCCTCTCCCTCATTTGCGCCATTAGCCAAATCCCATTCCATAGAGAGGTGGATTCCTACTAGGGAATTGTGGCCCATTTAATCAAAACCAAAAGGTATAATGTGTGTTTCTTGTTAGTAGCTTAGTTTTGTAGATTGTTTTATTTGCAGGTGGTTTTGCTCCCATTGTTATGTAGGTTCTCCATTAACAGTGTGCTATAGGTTTTTCTTGGTTCACTAACCCTTTACTGCAGGTTTTCTCTTCCATCCACAGAGGCCATGTCCTTATGTCCTATAGATTAAAGGTAGATATTTCTGCTCGTAACTAGGGTGAAATCCCTACTATAGATTGGTGACCATAATAGGTCGATCCCAAAGGATCCCTGGGTTTTTACAGTTTATTTTCAAATTACTATTGACCTAGTTTATTTCTAGTTTAGATCTCTATTTCTGTCATTTATATTGTCGGTCAAGCCCTCTTGAGGTCGGCCCCAGTTACCATCGGCCATTCACAGCTCTAATTTATAAAATTTTTAGTTTACGAGCCAGATCACTCATATTGGACTGAAAAGAGCAACCTAGTCGCTCATTTAGCCCCTAAAAGAGCGACCCAGTCCCTCATTTGGGCCCAGAAAGAGCGACTTCACTCCCAGGAGCCCGTTCCCTCCTATTTTTGTTTTTTGAGCGATCCAGACACCTATTTTGGGCAAAAACTAGTGACCCCCTTGCTACATTTGCTCCGAAAAGGGCAACCTGTCTCTCAGGTTTCGGTTTTTTCATGTTCAGGTTGTTAGTGCAGCCCATCCACCACTGTCCAGTAGCCTACCTCTTTCTCCAAGTAATTTTGTAGGTTAATGATTTATTTGGTTAGTTTTTAACACACATAAATATGTTTAAAAGGCCTAGCTAAGGTATTGTAAGTTAGTTTTCAGTTTTTTCACTTAAATAAATGGAAATTAACCTCTTACCGAAACCCTTCCTCCTCTACTCATTCATCACCCTTCGGGGTATTCTGAGATAAGACGAAGGGTCATGCTCGTATAGTAATAGGTTCTTATACTTGTTATTACTTAAGACCACTAAAAACGTGTGACTTGGAAGGTAGAGGGGGTGGTAAACCAGGGGGCCTCACGGCTTTCATGTCCTCCCTGTTGACCAACCTTGCACTCAGAAAGTGACCTAAGGATCTACGGGTGGGCTTGTCCCACTGTGTTGAGAGCCCAACACGCTTTCTTGGTCGAAGAGAAATATAGGCGTAAGGTATTCACCAAGAAGGTTTGCAATAATTCAGGTTCATTACTTGCATGTTTAAATCTTTCTGTTTCAAAAGTTCACTGGTTTTTTCATAACAGGGTGCCCATTCTGTAATCTCTACTACAAACTAGAAACGTCTCCGAAGTATCCATAAACCATAATTGCAGTCATCAAACTAATAACAAAAAATAATTTAAAAAATGAGAAAATATTTCATACACTAAACATGCACATAACCACACCACTTAAGCCAACCAAACTCGATTCATGATGCCGAGCAAACCCATTAAAATCTATCAATCTACATTAATTCAAAAGCTTTGCAGTCTTTGAGGACATAAGTACCTGTCTGCCTTAACCATGGGAAGTACTCAGGTTCAGCCCTGAAACGCATTCTGAGGAGTACCATGGGAACCCCAAAGTAGCTATCCACTGAGAGGAATTGCTAAGAAAAATGGGAAATGACCCCCACCGATTGACTAGATCTCTTGTGAGGAAAAATCCAAGCACTGTCTCCTAGCAGTCTTGGTGGCTGAGTGACCACCTGAAAGCCAATAGAAAGCCACTAAAACTGGGGTTCATATCATCATTACTAGATTACACCATCTATTCTACCAACCAGAAACAATTAATCCCCCACACTCTTCTTCACGCCTAATAGGTGATCCACCACAGTCAGGGTCCTTGAATGAACACTGTCGAGAAAATTCTTGACAACCCTCTACACCGTCGAAAGGCCACACATCCTCTGACTCAGATGAAGAATCATATCAATCTGAGCCATATTTACATACTGCACCATCTAGCCCCATGACTAGTGCAGACTTGGATCCACTTTCCAGAATTATCATTGGCAGTGGACCCATGCCCATGCCTCAAGTCACCACCAACACCCTTGCAGGTGGTCCTAGTACTACCATGTAGACTATCCTAACTTAACTTCCTCCACCTATACCTACCAGTCAAATTGTCCCACCTGTCATACCTGGGGGTAGTGGCCCTTCTTCTCACATTGTCCCACTTGCCATACCTGGGGGCAGTGTCCCATCCACAACTATGCCACAAGTACCCCTAATCATCTAGGGACATCATGTTCTCATGAAACCTACTACCATTGCAGGTCCTTCCCATATTAAACTTGGGTCAAACCTCCCTTCCATGGTAGACCTCAACTTGCCTCACTTGTCCAAGTTAACTAATGACCCTATATGTCATCAAGCCTTTTGGCCTCCCATGCCAACCAAGCTCCCTTCAGACATCCCCAAGTTTGAAGGGAAGGCAGGGGAGTGCCCCCAAAACCATATAATGACGTTTCACCTATGGTGCTCATCAAACAATATCGTAGATGATTCTATCAGACTTAGGATTTTCCAACGCACCCTCACAGGTGTTGCACCCAAGTGGTACATTGAGCTACCACAAGCCAAGTATCCAGAATTTAACTCCTTTTCCTTTATGTTCCTATAGTATTTCCAGCTCCCCGTCAGATATGATGAAGGGGTGAAAATCTTGCTTTCTTTTCGCCAAAACACTGTGACCCACATCCATGACTTGCAGCGACATTGTAGCTTGTGCAAGATCAAGCTTGATGATAGGATCTTCCTTGACTGGTTCCTAAAAACATTGTTTCCACCCATAGCCAAAGATGTTTCCTCCGAACAGCCCCAAACAAAGGAAGAGGCCATCTTGAAGGCCCAACAATTTGACCTCATTTATGCACAGTTTGGATACCTATACACCATCATTCCAGACGCTCCCTGTGCAGACACCTTCTAACGGGATGCGTTGGGGGCATCCCATGCCACAAATGGAATCATAGGCTCTGTTTCCCACCAAACACAACATCACATGACACCACCCACGATTCCACCACACCCAAGTAGCATCCCTGGTGTTGTCTACCCAAATCAAGCTCATGACTGTTCAAGAATGATGTCTCAATCCGAAGCTACAACCTCCTATGCACAACCTGCATTGCAGCAAAAGGACCATACACCTAGTTGACTGCATAACAATATTCAGGATAGATGACCGGATTTGTGGCATCCCCAGCCCCCCAAGTTTACAACGCACCACCAGTGAAAGCTTCTCAAGCCCCCGCTCATGCCCCTGCTATGCCAGCACCTTTGGGACAAGTTTTTGCACAGCAAAACTGTCCCAACCAACCAGCCCCCAACAACCAACAAGGGAAATCTAGAAACAACCGAGCTAGGAATCAAGGAAACAATCAACTACAAGGAGGCGGTCAACAACCAAATCGTACCAACAACGTCGGGGCAAATCGGCCAGCACAAAATCCCCAAAAACCAAACCCACCTAGATGCAATGCTCTGTTATGCAAAAATAAACCATGCAAACTATGTGAGGTCCATGGGCACTATACGCATGAATGCCCCTTCATGGGTCGCGCTAAGCAGACCATTCAAAATGAAGTCCAGCATGCTACCAGTATGACAGTTCCATATCAACCCAACCCGACACCACTAGGCCCTCCACCTATTGTGCTCCAAAACCCATTACCTCTCCAAGGACTTGTAGCAACCGAATCTGCTCCCCAACCCAATCCACCGCCCCTACTACACCTCTGCCAATAGAAATAGGTTTTCACCACCTACTAGCCCTGACAACCGACGAGGTCAATTTACATACCAGGAGAAATCAGTCCAGATCCAACACCGAACCTGCTGACCCAGCAACGACATCCAAAACAACCAACACACCTATTCAATTACCCCCTTTTCCCCCACTCCCTCCCATACGACGGTTTGCCAACAATGCCACGACTAGAGCTACTGTGAGCTACAACATCGTTGATGATTTGGCCGAAACACCTACAACCCTGTCCGCTCTTGAGGTACTTTAAAATTTCCCAACACAGTGGAAGGACTTAATAGCTGTCCTCAGTGCTGTAGACCCCTCTGACTCCAAGTTGATCACATTCGACACAGATAATGGAGAGCCCCGGATGCCATCAACTATTTCCTTCCAAATTTCAGTATCCATTCAGAATTTGGTTATACACCAGTGCATCATAGACGAGGGGGAATCCACATGTGTTATGTCAACCTTAGTCTAGTGGAAACGTGGGTCCCCAATCTTATAACCATCCACCACTGCTCTGTGGGCTTCTGATGGCCATCCCACTAAATTCCAAGGTATCCTTCTGCATGTCCCCATAACATTATCTAGGAAAACAATATTGATTGACATAGAGGTTTTCAATGCATAGTTGGAATATAACCTCCTCCTGGGAAGAATTTATATGTATTCCATGAGAGCCGTAGCATCTACTATTTTCCATCTCATGACGAGAAAATCATGACAGTTGACCAATTAATTTATCACGATCCACAAGGGCTAACATCACCAGCCAACATTATCCCTACGGCCGACACTACCATTGATGACACATCAACTTCCTCATTATTGGATGTGGGCCCCAGTTTGTTTTTCGACACCCCCATGGCGGCCTCCTTCCCCTTCGTGTCGCCACCACTGACACCAAACGAGACTGCGGATTTGTGCATGCTCTCATCCAGCACTACTACACTTAAACATCAACCGTAGCCACAACCCCAATAGCAGCTACAACATCATCCACAGCCGCAACATCAACCGCAACCGCAGCCGCAGTATCAACCCTAGCCGCAACCACAATTGCATCCCCAAAGGCAATCACCAGGGAGTTAATTGGGCTCCTCCCTAGTCCACAAAATTCCCTTCCTATTTCACTCACCTGGTGTCATGAGTAAGCCAATAATGGATACCTTAAACTTACCCAACTTCACATTGGGGATTCCTGTGTGGTACCTTAATCCATTAACCTAACCTTCGATTCCCTAGGTTGTGTTAACCCCTGTTCAACCCATTACGGTCGAATCACATCCCCCACCTTTCCTGCAAAATCCAACCACTGCACCTGCACCTACTGTGCCCCACCGAAAAAGGGCCAGGGGAAAAAATGCAAAAGCAATAACTGAACCCCGGTAGATCCTGCCATGCACCGTGTGTGATGAACAGGTCCATGCAACTCAAAACTGCCCTAAAATTCCCATGATATGCACACATTTATATTCCATGGATACAACATAAAACTTCCTCATGGTTGAAATCCCAAGTGGACCAATAACGAAAAACAAGTTGTTGAGAATGAACCATGCTTGCGCCCTTTGAGGGTTGTATGGAAACTATTCTCACCACTACCGTGACTTGTACAAGTTTTGAACAGCCCTAGCTAACCTTCGACACCATTACCTTGATTCTAAGATCACTCTAATCGAAGAAGTCCACCCCCACCTCCCTCTTCACACACCATGTCCATCTACATGATGTCCAGTTCTATAGACCCTCTTATCTCAACAATCACTGATGTTCCATCAGATCTATATCATCATTTCTTCTGCAACAACGAGGAGATACTTGAAGCCTTAATTGCTCTGGAATACCCTTGGGATGACATGCACCATCGCTTGTTCTTCCTCCCCAAAGAACTTGTGTCGCAGTATGACCAGTTTTCCGTTGAAGCAAAGGATTTCATTCATGGCAAAGTTTACTGGTTCAAAAATCCCATTCCGGCACTAGATGCCTTCTAAGGAGGGAACATGGCCAATATTTCACCAACCATTAAAATCAACATCTCAAACAATCATGAGGTTGTTGAGGAAATCATGCTAGGGGCATCCTTCTCATCAGAAGAAGTCGCTTCCTACAAATCACTCTTCCAATAATTTTGCAACATCTTCACCTAGTCCTACACTGAAATGCCTAGGTTGGATCCATCCATTATTGAGCACCACATTGACACATGGCCTGATGTGGTCCTCGTGCACCAAAATCCATGCCCAATCCATCCCTCCAAAGCTGCCGCGTTCAACGCTGAAATTGAGAAGCTGCGCACAGTTTGCTTCATTTACCTCATTGCTTACACAACATGGGTTTCAAATCCCGTTCTCGTGAATAAAAAATAGGGTACCATCCGTGTTTGTACAGAATTCCATGATCTCAATTAGGCATGTACCAAAGATAACTTCCCAACACCCTTCATTGATCAGATCATCGATGCGTGCGCTGGACATGAGGTCTTTTCCTTCATGGATGGATTTTCTGGATATAACCAAATTCAGATCCAGAAATAAGATCGTTACAAGACTGCTCTTACAACCTCTTGGGGCACATTTGAATGTTGAGTAATTCCCTTTGGTCTAAAGAACGCTGGACCCACCTTCTAGTGTGCCATGACATATTTATTCCATGACCTAATCCACATCATGTTGGTCTATCTTGAAAACCTCATTGCTCGTTCACAGAAGCAAGAACAACACCTGGATGACTTGCGGAAAGCCTTCCTATGATGTCGTAAGTACCAAATCCGGTTGAACCCTTTCAAGTGTGTTTTCTGTGTCCCAATGGGCCATCTCTAGTGTTCATCGTGTCTCATAAAGGAATGACAGTTGATCCCCTCAAAGTCCAAACCACTTTCCCTCTAACATCACCTCTTTAAGTGATGAGCAATACAACTTGTAGTATAGTCTTTTCCTTTTTTGTTTTACACATTTTTTAAAGTGAGTCTTACGTATTGTTTCCTTGACTTCTACATATGGATCCTACCTCGTGTCTATACATTGGATTTGCTGATAGAGAAAGAATATGGTCTTTGAACCTCGCCTCAGTTGCATGGGTCATCTACTCCCCATTGCATGAGTTGATCCATATCGACGAAATATGTGTGGGAATTGCAACCAACAATCAGGCAGAATATGATGGTGTCACTGGCTTCTTGGCCTCCGCCCTCATGTTGGGTATCTACCATCTTGATGTCTTCTTAGACTCTCAGCTGCTTGTCTCTTAGTTGAACAACTATTACCAGGTACGTGATCTTTGCCTCTTTAGAAAAATCCTGCACTAAACATATGGTTAGAACATTTGAATCCATCACATTCACACATGTTCCCAAGAACCTCAATAGTGTAGAAAATCAAATGGATAATGAAATTCTAAATTGGAATATTCATCATCACACATAGGAAACATACAAAAAACAACATCATGCATCATCACACATAAATATGCATACACATGTAAAAACACATCATCTAGGCATATCATGCACATCATCATAAAATACTCACATATAAAACCATAAAAAGTGCATTCGCATGCGTAAAAAATACATATATATATAAATCGCATGTCCAAAATATGTCCAGTACAAAATGGGAAGCTACATATGATTTCTTAGCTGGATATACATCGTGATACAAAAATCCTAAGTGCACCAATGCACTAGGGGCATCCCCACTAGCTGCTATTCACACCCAGACTCATCCTCCTCAGAGGACTCATCGTCCTCAACAGGAGAATCCCCTTGTGCTTCCCTACAAACATACTCACAGGCCACAGCTATCCTCCTCATCAGAGGATTCCACCCTGGAGGCACACTATGATAGGAAGAAATCACTCATTGTCTAAGTGTTTCCAGCCTACATCAGAAATCCCCTCAGCAAGCCACTCCAAATGCAGCATAATAGTGTCCAACTCCCGTCGCCGCCTACGAGGGCTCCCCGCAGGGACCTCCGGCTCCACAATCGCGACCACCCACCTCTGATGACCAGGTGGTAGATGAGGACCAATATCTGCATACACAAACAAAGACACCATCAGCATATGCATATAATCATACAACTATCAACCAGCTAAACTACTCTATGTATAAATATGAGCAAAAAAAACATCACTCATACATACCAGCTAGTCCCCAAGCCCGACCTAGAGGTTGGGGCATCTTAGGGTCTCCATGATAGTTCATCCTCGCATAAGGGCAGTCCTCAACTACCACTAGGAGCTTCTTCCACTGATCCAGCAACTCCTACGTGAACAAGCGACCCACTCTGCCACCTCCCTCATGTACCATCATCTGACACCATCTACGCATCCGCGGCTGTTATCAGGAATTCTCAATTAGTGCAGACACTATTTGTTCCTCTGCAATGTAAATCACAAATACAGAACAAAAAGACACAGCAACATATCCTTCCCTTAAACAATCAAATTGACTAGCATGAAATACAATATACCTCGATCTTGGGTCTCTTTGTCTTCTCTCCAAAAGTGCTTGCAATGGTTCAGTACGTGCAACACAGATCAAAATTCAAATGAACAAGGTGAGCGTATCATGATAAATTGATTATTCATATCAGTGATCAAGGAAACTGATAATATCTAATTAAAATCAATACATCAAATATAGGAAAGGGGAATGCCTTTGTATTAATTATGAAAGAGAAAGAAGTACAACAAAAAATACTTGATGTCAATGGATTCAATCTCTACAAGAACATCTAGAATCCTATGTAGCTATGAAGATCTCTACAACCATAAGCGTACTCTACTTTTCCTCTATTTCAGACTTCAAACTAATAGCATAAGGGTGTTTTTTCTGGCCTCCTCTACTCTCATCATGAAGGATTCATTTACAGGCCTAGAACTCATGAGATGACTTGGAAAATGGATAAAATGAGATCCCTTTAGGGGAGTGAAGTGAATGCCACCTCTCCCAAGTGTGTAGGAACTGACTCCACGGAGGCTTCTGCATGGAAGCTTCTAGAACCTTATTTTTTATCATCTTTTGACCATCGACGCTCTTGGTAGAAATGACAAAGTCACCGACCTAGGGTTTTTGTCAAAGAAAGTTGGAAATGACGCTTATGGGTCCACTATGACGAGAACCACCGACACTCTGTGTAAAAAGAATAAAGGCGCTAGTCCTTCAAGGTATGGAAAAAATATGACCAAGGTGACTCAAGTCAGGCTTTTTAGGAGGTTGAAAGGAAATGTGAAATTCCCATACAGGATGATAATCAAAGTGGGATTTCTAGGTGCAACAGAATGCCCCCCAAAGTATGAAGCTAGAAAAGAGTGATAGGTGAAATAGATTGCAAGTTTTCCCTCTGATACATAATCAAAGAGAGATAGACTCATAACTAACATAGGACCAGTAACTCACTTTATCCAAACCAATCATAGCTATGGACCAATACACTGCAAATCTATGATGATGACCGTGTCATGGCTACCAATGATACACTATAGATCCATGAGTAACCTCTATAGGAGGTAGGACATAGCTACGGAGCATACAAAGTAGATCCATGTCTCTTAACCTTAGATACAAAACACAACCACCAAACATACAATGTGGATCCGTGTCATGACTCTAAATGATATCCAAACGCAACCTGAGTAGAGGAAATCATAATGGTGAAGCCTAACCACTCAGGGTATTCATTCCAATCCCCAATTGATATGATTCTAACCATGTGAATAGATGTCTTGATGTCGAACATGGAAAAAACCACTTGATTACCAGTCATTGATGTCAACTGTTAAAAAGTGCGAGGGAAATCACCATTGATGTCAATGATCCCCAAGGTATATTAGTACATTCCCTCAAGTGCAAATAAATATGTTGAGGCTGAACACTTGACATAATATTCCAATCAGAGGTCATTAATGAAAACCTACTGTTGAAAATGAGAAAACCTGCCATTGACGCATGCAGGCTTCAAGGTACTCTTTAGGTTTCTAGGTCTAATTCCTGGATGATGATTTGAAGTCAACAAGAATCGACTTGTTAGAAGAGGGCCATGATGACTCCCACATCAGTGACATGGACCTAGGAAAAAAAGTTGATTTGAAGTAGTGACTGACTCAGAAATGACTAACTTTTAAGGACAAGTAAAGTTACTGATGAGTTATTTTTCTAGGAGAGACATCCTTTGAACAATTGGGTGGCATGATACATGAATTGGAAGCATTGACTCGAACAAAAATAGAACCAAGTGTAATGAAGGGAATACGACAAAGCATTTTTCGAATTGACTCAAAGGAGTCAAGTGACTCACAAAAGTGGATCGACTCGGAGACAAGATGAAAACCCAACTGTTCAGATATCCAAATGCAGAAAGGTGCCATGATCAAAGATGGATTGTATATTACTACCATAAAAACAAATGAAAACCATTACCCTTTCCTTTAATTTCCCTACCTTGAAAGGTGAGTGCCTCTTTTTGTTTTTACGAGTCCAAAGAGGGTAACAAACACTCATTAAATCTCATCAAATGACGAGTGCATTCTCATACTTTTCACGTACCTGAGAAAGGAGGAGTTCATTCCCAAATAGGGTCTTTCATCATTTCGTTTTATGAGTCCAATGGAAGAAAACTCATCTGTCATTTCATGTTTAGAGAGTCTGAAATGAATAAGAAGAATCCAAAAGGTCCTTTTTCATAAATAGGCCTAATCAATCCAATGAATAGATAACCTACCACCAACTAGTCGACCATTCTGATACTTTTACAAGCATGAACGTAACAAGTTCGCTTGGAAATATTTTTGTGTTTTTAAGGAGACTGAAACAGGCTTAAATATAACTCCGTAATGAGTTCTTTTTTCACAATCCAATTTTAACAAGTCTGAAAAACAATAAAACTATACTCAACACCTCTTCATTGATTTTTTAACAAGCATGCTAAAGGTATAAAAGGAACTTGTAACATTTTTCATGTTTGAATCCAAAGTACGGAAAAGTGATAAAGTAAGCTCAAAACAGTTTTCATGTTTTAACTAGAGCACGGAAAATGAAAAGTAAGATCAACACCATCTTACTGTTTTTAACGAGCTCGAAGATCAGTTGAAAGAATGCTCAAATATTGGTTTCATTTTATGCAATATTGAAACCAATGGGTAAAATATGCTTGAAAAATTCCATCAACATGATATCCATAGGTTGGAAGCTTTCCCCCAGCATGACTGCTAGCAAAGATTACCCTTAGCATGGTTGCTAGTGGCTTGAAATCTGTTTCATTTTAATGAGCTTGAAATTGAATGGGAACTATGCTCACAACATTTTTTAACAAGCTTGACATAGAATGGGAACTATGCTCACATGGTCGTTCTAATCCAACATGATGTCCAGAGGTTAGAGCCATGCCGACAACGCCTTCCTGTAGAAGCTCAAGTGCACCGATCTGACCTACAGTGCTCTGGTGCAGTGCCTCTCAGTGCGCTAAGGTAGGCATTTTTTAAAAATACACTTCATTTTCATCAAAAGGTAATACAAAAAACACCCAGAACCCAAAATACAATAGCCAAATTTTGAAATCCAAGAGGAACTAAAAGTCCTACCTCGACACATTCAGAGGCACTACACTAGAGCACTGTAGCTCAGATCGACACACTTGAGCTTCTACAGGAAGGTGTCATTGGCGTTCTGTTAATTCTGAAGAAAGGCACTGTTGGCACTCTTGTTGAAGAGGGAATAGACGCCCTGGAGGGGTTGACGCTCTGTCATCCAAAGGTAGGTGCACTAGTCGATCAATAGAATGAAAAACTAAGGATTTGTAGGAGAAACCAAAAAAGACTGAGTTGGACTGGAAAAAGGTGAAAACCACTAAGAAAAAGGAAATAATTAGAAAAGTAAGATGAATGGCTTACCTTGTTAACTGAAATGACTAAAAGGAGAGACGATAACCTTCATAGATGGAACGGTTATCGAAGCTTGTAGATCTGACTGGATCTGCATCATATCTGACTAGATCCTCCCTAGCTCTGACCAAATTAAGCATCCCCAGTGGAGTCACCAATTTTGTTATCAGGAATTCTCAATTAGTGTGGACATTGTTTGTTTCTCTACAATGTAAATTGCAAATATAGAAAAATACACAGCAAGATATCCTTCCCTTAAACAATCAAATTGACTAATGTTGGAGGAGCAAGTCGGTATGTTGACTTTAATGATAGCCGACTTAGTCGATCAGCTGACTAAGTTGGTCAACCGACTAATTAAAGATTAGGTCAGCCACCTAAGCTCGTGTCGGTTGAGTGAACGGATAGGTAGTTATTTTTTAACTATTTGTAAAACGTATATATTAGGCTGTTGAGCCAGATGAGAACTCGGTTCAGTTCTCTGCATTGTATGGACCCTCTCATGTTAATATGATCTATTATTCTATCTACTTGTTCTTATCTCTTGTCTCTATTATGTATGTATGCTTTAGTATGTATTATTGGTAACCCTATGTGATTTGTAATATTACCACATTGGTTCCGTTGCCGGTAGTACATGTCTGAGATGTATGCAAGTAGATGATATCAGAACAGGAGATTAAGGACCGGTGGGAGCGTAAAGTAGACCATTATTTGTAGAATTACGCACGCAGAAACAGATTAACGAACACACAAGCAAAATAAAGATTCTTTACAGAGACACATGAGAAGTTTGTAGAATCATTGCCCCAACTTCTGAAGAAACTCCTGGATGAAAAAGCCGGAAGGGACTAAAGATCAACAGTTACTAGAAAAACTGATTCATGGGGGAAGAACAAATTTGTCGGAGTGGTTCGAAAAAATCACCGATGAATTCTATGAGGAGTAAGCAGTAGAAGATAGAACTTCAGTGGAAACCATCAAGAAGAAATTCTACACAGACCTCACTGAGCAATTTTTGTGTTCCTTATCGACCTTGCTGTTTAAGTTCCTGATCAAGAAGGGAGTGGGTCAGATTGTCGAACCTCATACATCACTTCGTGGACCTCCATTAAACCCTAACTGGGAGGAAAAGAAAAAGGGGTGGGAAAAATTCATTGCCAAAAGGGAGTGGGAATACTTCCTAAGCAAGTAGACTGAACTATCCAGGCTTTCTAAAGCATCGAGTAGGCTATGGGTGGGTAGTTGGTCATATGTCAGAATAAAGTGGAGTGGATTCTAGTCGACTAAAGGAGATACCAATCACCAGTAATGAGGAGTCAACCTAAAAAGGAAATCCAGAAGATGGTGTCACACAAAGGTATGATGAACTTCCAGAAAATAGATAGGGAGAGGAGGCTACAAAGTAGGGAAGAAATAAGAGAAAGAGCCTTAGCGCTGTGTAGAGGAATGAGTACTAGGGTGACCGACCATAAAAGAGATCCGCTGGAGTTGGGTCATGACCGCCAAGAAGAAGGTGTGGAAGAAGAGGCGTCCCCTATGGAAGAAGAATTGTGGATAGAGCAGTGAGAAGCTCTCCAATTAGAAGTACCCCAAGAAGTAAAACCTCTGACAGATCCATGTACCCAGATACAAGCTATTGTCGAAGATGACCTCAGACTAGGAGCTGGTGACTTTGGTATATGGAGTTGACTAGACAACGAAACATACACTGGTAGACATCTAATTATCCATCGACCAGAAGAAGGAAATTGGGTCACGCTTCAACCGATACCCTCCAACCGAAGTATCTGCTTACTTTTACTGACACATGAAGGAGCACCCCCCCTGCCAAATACAGCTTTGGAAGACACAGAACATTCAGAACTGCAGACAAATAATTACAGTTGGAGATCAACAGAAGAAGTCGACACTAACCGGTCAAAGCAAAGCCAAGCAACCAAAGCCGAGATCAAAGTGCAATTTTTATGATTATTCAAAACTCTAGATGTGAAACATCTGGAAGCAAAGAAACTAAAAATGACATCGGAGAAGCCAAGAGAAATTGTCCGTGATTACGATAAATGATGGAAAGACCTTCTTAGCCAATTGGACTATGTTATTGATGACCAATTATTAATCTAGTGGTTTCTTACAGGTTTATCATAGAAAATTCCCTGACACATAAGTCTGGAGACATTCAAGACTTATGAAGATGCGCTTACAAAATCTCTCCAAGTAGAAATGGATGAGGACATACCAGCATACTCCACTGATCACAGACTAGAAGAACAGCTCGAGAGCATACAAAAGTCATTAAAAGAATTAAACCTCAAAAGTTAGGATATTTGGTGCGTGAAGTGCTCAACGGTCGGACATTCAAAAGATAACTGTCGACAGGACATCAGCTAACAGGACGTTCAATTCGTGTAGACTAAATGTTTTTGCGACATTTGCCAAGAGCATGGAGACCACTCGACAAAAGATTGCTCGTTCAACATGAAGAAAGGAAAGGCATCTTGGTGTGCAATCTGTGAAACTAAAAATCATAACACGATCGACTGCCATCTGAATCTTAAGAATCGACAAAATTATCATGCAGTCTATAAGACCAACGCAGTTGCACAAAGTAATGAGCAAAACCACTCGCCAAAAGATCAGAACAATCAAATATATGAAGGTCGAAGATACGGGCGCTAGTATGAAAACCAACGTGGAGGCTATGGAGGTCAAGGTCGATTCTCTGGGAATCGAGACAACCGACCACGTCGAACCATCCAATGTTTCACATGTTATAAGGAGGTACACCAACATGCAGACTGTCCATACAAGGACAGGATTGACCTCAAATTCTGTACTAATTGTGGCGTAGGGGATCACTCATTAGAGGATTGCCCTATTATGCTTGAAAATATAAATAAAAAGAAGAATGTTAATGTCTTGTCGTCTGTACAAAAACATGATTCTATCAATACAAATAATTTACATATCATAACCCGACAAGGGACAAAAACTGGGAGTGATAACCCCCAAATAAGAAAGCTAAAAGAAAAAAATGTTTATCCTGACCGAGTTAAAGAAAAACAAATATATAAAGATGCAAAAAATATATTTAGAGAATTTGCACAACAGGAAGAATCAAACAACAATCGACATAACACAATAAAAGAATTAATACAGCTAGTACAGATAGATAACTCAGTATCTCAATTCATCGACTTATTATATGGAATAAAACACAACAACACCGAAAAACAAACAAAGAATATCTACAGTCTAAATCAAAAAGATAAAAGTGATGCCGACCCACTTGTCGATTTGGAAATTGAAGTATACCATGTACAACAAGTTGTACTTGATTTCGGATCACAGGTAAATATTATGACTCAACACACATGGGAATAGTTTGGTAGACCTCGACTATATGAGTCAGATATATACCTGAAAATAGCTGACCAAGGCCTAATTGAACCTATTGGAGTCTGGAAAAATGTTGACACCAAAATTAAGGGAATATCAACCAAAGTCAACTTTGAAATTATTGACCCTAATGAAGGATCTAGCTCCTTCCCAGCATTAGTAGGTCGACCTTGGGGAAGAAATATGAAAGCGTCGATTTCCCTAGATAAATAGAGAATAAAATTAAAAGGAAATGGACAAAAGGTCATTGTACCTATTCATCCATCCCAAGGAGAACCTTGGATAGAACCTATCGATGAAGAAGTTGATATCCGACAACTTTATCAGATACAAAATAATGCAGATTATACAGAACCTAATATCTATGGAGAACTTCATTTAGGCAACCAAGACTTAGTAGGATATAATTCAGATGCAGAATTATATGATTGGGAAGTCGAGAACTACGAAACACAAGTAAGAGGGTGTTGGACTATCCAAAAAGTATAGAAAAATCCCACCCAATAGTGCTTCATAGTGTCCATTGTACCAAAAATATTTGAGAAACAAATTAGGGAATACCCTACTTTAAAACCTACAAATGTAAATAATACACAAATACCAAGATATAAGGAAAGAGAATCACTAGTCATGCACATAGAACAAGTGTCCAAAAATATTGGTGAACATGGTTGACTACAAATTTTAGTAGAAACTTTTACAGGACAAGCTGCTGGATGGTGGGATACCCATCAGACAAGACTGCAGACGTGGAAAATAGTTTCGACTTACTTTGTAGAAAGGTTTGGAGGAAAGAAGTTAACCAACCAAGCCCAGATACCTATTTTCATTCAAGGATAGAATCTAGAATACCATATTAAGACACGTGAAAAAGAATGGAGAAGACTTGGGTACAAAGATGAATGTGCATGGTCGCATTTGTTCCCATCAAACCTCACCGACTTACCAAGCAAATGGTATAAGATGGAAGAAGACCAAGGTGAAACATTCATATGGCATGAACTTAGAGAAAATTTTATCAGGGATTTCAACTTTATACCATAAAATAAGAATTTGGTCAAAACAGCAAAGCAGATTCATGAATTTATACAGCCGACTGAAAACAAACCCTTAAAAGATAACCGATAGGAAAAGGACTGTAACAATATACAAACTAGGACAATACCACAGTCAAGAAGACTATAGTTGGAAAATTAAAATACTGAAGGGAAAAGTTTTAGATGGAAATCAAACCATGTCAAAACGACCAAACCTATACGCACAATACTCAAAGTTGGAAAAACCAACAAGGACAATATGGATCGAATGACTATAGCCGACTTCCCTGCCATGTTTTCACAGTTTAAATAAGGAAGTCGACCAACCAATGAAGCCAAAGCACCAGAATGGCTAGATGCTAAGGTCAAAACTAGAGAATTCGACATCTCAAATGATGACTGACCAAAAATGGAAAATATTGGAGACTAATGGAGTGAAGAGTAGACAACATAAATAGTGAACCTCTTAAAAGAGTTCCAGGATGTATTTGCTCAAGATTATATAGATCTCAAAGGTTTAGTCCACGAAATGGGTGAAATGAAAATTGACACTAAACCTGATGTTCGACATGTGAAGAAAAGGCCATATAAGCTAGCTCATAAATACAAAGAGATTGTCAAAAAGGAGATTCATAACATCCTTGTAGCAGGAATCATCTACCCTATTGACCAATCAGAATGGGCAAGTCCAATGGTTGTTCAACCTAAGAAACATGATCTGACCAAATTGAGAATTTGTGTCGACTTCAGGGAGCTAAATAAAGTGACACTAACAAACCCATTTCCAACTCCTTATGTAGATGAAATCTTAAATGAATTTGCAGGACATGAATGCTACTCATTTACAGATGGATTCTCAGGTTATAACCAAGTGCCAATACCTAAAGAAGATCAGAAAAAGACAACATTTGTATGTGAATTTGGCTCATTTTCTTACAAGGTTATGCCTTTTGGATTAAAGAATGCACATGTAGTATTCTCTAGAATTGTGGTCAAAACATTCCAAGAATATATTTACAAAACCATGGCAGTATACTTTAATGATTGAACAATATAATCCATGTTAAAAGACCACTGCAAATGGCTAAGACTTATGTTGGAAAGATGTCGACAAATCCAGTTAGCTTTAAAACATCAGGAACTGCATATTTGTGACCCCCATAGGGATATTGTTAGGACACATTGTTTGTAAGGAAGGAATTAAGGTAGACTTTTCAAAACTCAAAATTATCCTCGACTTAAAACCACCAGTAAACTCAAAACAAGTCAGGGTGTTACTTGGCCACACAGGATATTACAGAAAATTCATAAGATATTATTCAGATATGACCTATGAACTAGAAGAACTATTAAGGGAAGGTAAAGAATTCAACTGGACAGAGGAATGTCACATATCATTTGAAAAACTAAAAAGAAAACTAGTTGAAGCACCAATCCTAAGGTTTCCAAACTGGTCAACTAAATTCCATGTCCACATCGACGTATCAGGTCTAGCAATAGGAGCAATCCTAACTCATCCAGGAGATGATGGAGTGGATTATCCTATAGTTTATAGTAGCAGGAAACTAAAAAAATCTGAACGAAACTATTCGACGACAGAAAGAGAAGCATTAGGAATGGTCTTTGCACTACAAAAATATTGACATTATCTCCTAGCTAATCCATTTACTTTTACACTGATCATCAGGCATTAAAATACCTTGTGAATAAGCCTCTACACCATGGAAGAATTTTTCGATGGATACCTCTATTCCAAGAATTTTAGTTCAAATTCATTGTCAGACCAGGTAAGTTAAATGTCAGTCTCGACCATTTATCTTGAATCGTGACTAGAGAGGAACCGACAGGAGTCGAAGACGACTTACCAAATGCACAACTATTTCAAATAGAAGTAGTCCCGGTAGAGTTAGAGGAAATAGCTGAGTTTTGAGAAGGTGGACAAGCACCAGAAGGCATGAGTACCAAAAAGAAATAGATCTTAGCCATGAACGTTGCACCTTATAGCCTCATAAATGGATTCCCGTACAAAATTGGTTTAGACGACATCCTTAGAAGGTGTGTACTAGAACATGAAAGGAACAACATTATGCATGAAGAACATTATGGACCTATAGGAGGAAATTTCCAAGTAGACACAACTACAAAGAAAATCCAACAATCAGGGTTATGGTGGCCGACACTTCACAAAGATTGCAAAAAAATTGTAAGACAATCTGACAGATGCCAACGACTAGGTCGACCCCTGCCTAGCACAGAAATGCCCTTGATCTCAGTAAACCAAAGTTTGACATTTGAAATTTGGGCCATCGAATTTATAGGATCATTTCCTATACCAGCAAAAAGAACAGGTGCAAGGTACATAATAACTACAGTCGAATATGTAACCAAATGGGCAGAGGCAGAACTAGTCGACACATGTTCCAATGAGATTGCTGCTAAGTTCATCTATCAAAATATCATTACCAGATTTGGATGTCCATTAACCCTTATTAGCGACCAGGGAACACACTTTATCAATAGAACTATCAAAAACCTAACAAACCAATTCTAAATCAACCATAGTCGGAGTACAGCATACCATCCTCAGTTGAATGGAGCAATTGAAGCATTTAAAAAAACACTAACAAAAGGACTAACCAAAATATGTAATGCTGATAAAGACGACTGGGATGAGAAGATACCTACAGTACTATGGGCATATAGAACAACATACAAACGTTTAACTGACCAAACCCCCTTTCGACTAGTGTATGGACAAGAAGCAGTAGTTCCATTACATTTCCAACAACAGACACCTATTATCGCAGATATTTTACATGTCGATGTCGAACAAGGAAGAAAGGACTGACTATTGCAACTAACTAAACTCAAAGAACACCGACTAGTGGTGATACAACATCAAGAAATCCAGAAATAGCAACAAAAAGCATGGCACGATAGAAACATCAAAAACAAAAACTTGTCGGTAGGAGACCTTGCTTTACTATACAATAATCAGGTAAAAGGAAAACCTAAAAAGCTCCATACAGAATGGATGGGACCCTACGTTGTCAAAGGAATACATGCCAATGAATCAGTCCAACTAAAGATGTTGCAAGGCATAGTATTTGGGAAACTCATTAATGGAGCCCAACTAAAATGCTACAGAAACTAAAACAAACACATCTAAAAAAAAACAAAACATATAATGACCATAACGGTTAAACAAAAACTATAAAAACCTAAAAATACAAAAAGAAAATAGTACTGTTATACGCACAAAACTATGACAAGAAATCACCACTTCGGCAACCGACATCATGGCCATCGACATAACACCATTGACCATTTTCATGACTGACATCGATCGACAACCTCGATAGTCCCATCGCACATTCATGAATTCGAGTGCCAAAAGCGAATCACCATTAATGCACACTCAAGTGTTCTAGCTAGAACATCATGTTCACCATTGATACACCCATCGAAAAAAACATCCAATGCATCCCCTATAAATACTGAACCAGTAAAGGATCATTCACCGCAATTCAAACAGAAAGAGCATCAAAGCAACCAGATAACTGAAAACCAAGAGCACCATAGTAAAACCGACCCCCAGATCGACAAAATGACACCAAAACAGACTAGAGCCTTAGCCAAGGCCAAGGAATTACAAACTGCAGAGACACCATTAGTGAGAAGATTAAAGAACATTAAGAATGTTAAGGTGCAGGAAGGCTCATGGGCCAAACTTTGGGCTGAGATAAAATAATGGGCATAAGTCGACAAGAAGCCTACCCAAGCTGCAGAGAAAATACAACACAGTTCCATCATAAATTATGCCAACGCATCGGTCATGGCCAGCTTCGGTGGCACAAAAGAAACAACAGTCAAGTTTATCATAAGCCGGTACCACAACGGCCGATTTTACTTTGACCAATTGGTCGACATCTCCATGGGATTCATTTCCCAATTAACAGGGCTATCAAACAAAGGAGACCCAGTACCAGTCGGTATAAAAGAAGGACCCATCGAAGAATTATTAGGGTCGGCATCAAGCAAAAACTTGAAAGGACTAACGATGGTCACATAATACATCGAACGCCATATATTGTGGCCAAAATCATAGCTATTACACTCACAATGGTAGGTCGAGGAAGCGACCTCAAACTAGATATGTTGGAAGCAGTAGACACCATTGCGACCAATGGAAAGATATACAGATGGGCTAAGTATGTCGCCGAAATGATCAAAACCATCTGTGAGAAATTTCAAGAGACGGGAGGAATTATCTTCCCATCCCTTATCTTATGGATAGTAATGTACTCTATTTTCCCTGAAGGAGACAAAAATTTTCAAGAATTGATAAAATTCCATATGTGGAGATTCAAACCCTTCTCCCAGAAAGGAACAATGATGGAACTTGCAAATGGAAAAGTGTTGTTGGAAAACTGGCTCCAGCAACTAAAAGTCTATACAACCAGATGGAGGGTGACTCAGAACATCTGACGAAGTCTGCCTAAAAAGGCCCACATTCAGTTAGATCTCTACCATACCGTGGTATGGTACATGCAGGGCACCAAACCAAATGCAAAAGCCCTCGACTATTATCAGTCATTCGAAGAGATATTTCAGGAACTATCTTGATAGGCAGGAGCAAAGATACCAATTCCTGCAAAAGCAAAGGAAACGGACTTCTTGATAGAGGAACTATTGATAGACCAAGAGAAGGAGGAGGATTACGAGCTCAACCTATACATTAGTACCTTTTTGTCAGAGCAGACATCGATCGAAGGCACTGGTCAACTACAGATAATAATCAAGCCTCTGACAGCATATAGGGAAGAAATACATATAGAAGAAACACATGTAGAATAGCAGGTAACCAATCTCGCTGAAGAAAATCTCATCCCGACTCATACACCAAGGGAAGGGATAGAAACCGAAAATCCAGAGTATGCTATCACCAAATATATTGTCACCAAATTATCAAAGGAGATAGCAGCTGCAAGAAAAAGGAACAGAACACAACCATGAGGGAAAGGTAAGTGCAATCTTATCATTCCAAATTCCTTAGATGATGACGAGGAAATGGAATCTATGGCCCTCGACATAATAGAAGATGCCACAGCAAACGAAGTGCCAATCGAAACCCAATTTCAGAAATTTGTTGAGGCAGGGGCACAACAAGGTCAACCAAAGAAGGTGAATATCACACACACCTTGATGCCTGAAAATGTTGTAGATCTTGTGTCTACACCCCCACCTCCGTCTCCAACAAAAATAACAAAAGAGCTAGTACCGGAACAACTTTCAATAAGCCCACTCGACTAATGAAAAAATGCTATGTCGGAGGCTGTGAAGGAAAAGTTCTACCAGGACAGAGACCTCCAGGATTACATCAAAAAATTGTCTGATATATTCACCAAAGTGTAGAAGCTCTCGACCAAATCACCTCTCTTCGAAGTCGGAGGATCCCGACTACCAGTTTTACAACCTTACCGAGTACTACAGAGGCCAAAAATATTTGCAACTGTGACTTTGACCTTTGAGATAAATCTTGACAAAGGAGCTGAATTCGTTGCACGTTAGATCACATCTATCATTCCAACTAAACCCGACACCCACCTACTAGCCTCTGAACTGACTCGAGGTGAGGAAGAAGAAAATATCAAGGACATAAATCGAGAAATCAACCAACTGTTCTTCAACTTGGACTCACTTCCTCAGACCAAAAATCCACCACTCGATCACATTTCTTCCAACCCAATCACACCCAACCACCCCCGACTTAAAACCCTTAATTCAACCAACTACACCAGAACCACCTCCACTGCAACCATCAGCACCAACCGCATCCACTTCTAGACCCTCTGCATACAATCAACTAGAGGCCTAACTAGATGGAGCAGTCATCCAACCGACTCAAACAGAAATAACATCAACTAGTGCTTCACATCAAATAGACAATCCAAACTCGACTCTTGTAGGTACACAGGTGTCGAAACAAGTAGAACCAAAGAAGCACAAAAATAAGAAGGATAAAAAGAAGAAGGACCATCATGGACAGCCAACAATGGTCCACATCAATCTACTTGGGTCGACTACTATAGTCGATGCAACCAAATTGAGGGATATAGAGCTAGAACAACTACTGGAAGCATTGGCAGTCGAAGCAAAAACAAGGAACCAGCACAGACATAAGGAGCTAGACAACAAGGAAAAAGAACAAGTTAAGTTCCTTAACAAATGCAGTAACCTGGTCCAGTCTGTGATACCAGGACCGATAGAGGTCGACAATGAAAAACCACTAGAAAGAGCTTATCAGCTATTTGAAAGCATGGTGTTGACGCTCCAAGCACAAATTCAGGACACAAAAGAAGAACAAAAATAAGAAACCGTTCGGCTACTGATGGAGCAACACACACCCTTTTTCAGAAGCCTACAAAGTGTTGCAAGATCACATGGAGGAGTTTGTTATTACAGAAGAAGTACTGATAGATTGGCCTGCTTACTATGGGCAAGTCTATTAGCACACTAGACAAACTTGACAAGAGATCCAAGCACTCGAGAAGAGGAAAACCAACGACGAAGCACTCAAAAGCACAGTTGAAGATCAAATAGTGCTAGAAACAGCTAAATTGCAGATGCTCAAACGAGAAGCACATTAGTGGGTGCATCAAGCCATCCCAAACTTAGAAAAAGTAGATATCATCTTCCCACAAATGAAATGACTCATAGAGACAGCAGAGGAAAAGGACTAGTTTATGGGTCTCAACATGGGAAAAATAGCTGAAATTTCCATTCAAGAGAAAATGTCGATCTTGTCAAGTCTAAGTACACTAACCATCGACATACATAAAATATTGTAGAGTTGGAAGGATTTCCAACATCACCTCACAATGATAGCCCCAACAATTTTCAAAGTCTGCATACAAAAAATACCAACCATCAGACTTCACAGCCCATAAAGACCAAGAGTACAAAATATTGACTACTTAGACAGACAAGGAAATTTTGGTACCTCCCTGTTTCTTCGGGACGAAGAAACGTTTTGTTTGTGGGGGAGATATTGGAGGAGTAATTTAGTATGTCGGCTTGAATGATAGCCAACTTAGTCGATCAACAGACTAAGTTGGTCAGCCGACTAATTAGAGATTAGGTCGGCCACCTAAGGTCATGTCAGTTGAGTGAACCGATAGGTAGTTATTTTGTAACTGTTTGTAAAACGTATATATTAGGCTGTTGAGCCAGATGAGAACTTGGTTCAGTTCTCTTCATTGTATGGACCCTCTCATGTTAATATAATCTGTTATTCTATCTACTTGTTCTTATCTCTTGTCTCTGTTATGTATGTATGCTTTAGTATGTACTATTGGTAACCCTATGTGATATGTAAGATTACAATAACTAACATGGAATACAATATACCTCGATCTTGGGTCTCTTTGTCTTCTCTCTGAAAGTCCTTGCAATGGTTCAATACCTACAAGACAGATCAAAAGAAAAACAAACAAGATGAGAGTATCATGATAAATTAATTATTCATATCAGTGATCAAGGAATTTGATAATATCTAATTAAAATCAATACATCAAATATAGGAAAGGGGAATGTCTTTGTATTAATTATGAAATAGAAATAAGTACAAACAAAAATCCTTGATGTTCATTGATTCAATCTCTACAAGAATGTTTACAATCCTTTGTATCTATGAATATCTCTCCAACCATAAGCCTACTCTACTTTTCCTCTGTTTTAGACTTCAAACTAACAACATAAGGGTGCTTTTTATGGCCTCCTCTACTCTCATCATGAAGGCTTCATTTATAGGCCTAGAACTCATGAGATGACTTGGAAAATGGATAAAATGAGATTCCTACAGGTGAGGGAACTGAATTCCCTCTCTCCCAAGTGTGTAGGAACTAACTCCATGGAGGCTTTCGCATGGAATCTTTGAGAACCTTTTTTTTTCTCATCTTTTGACCATTGATTCTCTTGGTAGAAATGACAAAGCCACCGACCTAGGGTTTTTGTCAAAGAAATAGGGAAACGACACTTATGGGTCCACTGTGAGGAGCACTGCCAAAGCTCTGTGTAAAAAGAATAAAGGTGCCAGTCCTTCAAGGTATGGAGAAAAGATGACCAAGGTGACTCAATTCAAGATTTCTGGGAGGTTGAAAGGAAATTGGAAATTCCCATACATGGTGATCAGCAAAGTGGGATTTCTAGGTGCAACAACAGCTCCTATGGACCAATCTCCTACACTTCCTGATGCGGATGCAGGGTCGGTACTTTCTCAAAAAATTAAACCACTGAAAAATATATATTTTTCAAGAACTCTTACCTGCAAGTCACAGATCAGAAAACCACCGGTCAAAACAGGAGAAATCAACAAAAGAAGTTTAGGTCCCTCCTCTCCAACTCAGTAGTGAACAGTGATAATGACACGTGCCAGATGGTCCCCACCCATTTATAGGCCCCATTTGACCTATTTTCTTCTTTTTCACATAAGTGGGCCATACGGAGTCCGTTAGGGACGTCGTTCACACCACTAGTTTCAGTATTCCATCCTTTTTCTCTTAATGACACCATAGTCTCATGATTAGTAAGTGAGTTTTTGGGGCCACTTCTAGAGAGTTACCTTGGTTTACATACCACTTTTTTATATGTATTAGGACCTACACTTGCATCATATGCTAGTCTCTAGACTTATAATTGCATCATATCAGAGTTCCAGACCATCTCTTGGAAGGCACATCATTTCACATGCATTTGGCACATAACTATCTACTTGCATCATGCAATTCAATATCACCCTCTCATTTTATTATTCAGCATATAACTGACCAATCCATCCACCCCAAATTGGTACAGGTCAGTCACACAAGACTCTCCTGACCTCTGTCTGATAGCCACCTCGGTCTACATGCCTCTGCCACACCTATTCACATGCCTCTATCACGATCCATCCTGTACATGTATTGGTATGTTCAAGAGCCACTTACTCCATCCATACTACATGGATGACCTTTGGATCACTTTCCATTGTCCCGATCGGTTGACCAAACTGGAGTTTTTGTTAAGGTCTTTTTTGACTCCTAAAAGAATGAAAATATTGCTGAGCACATTTCCTTCCTCTCTCGCTCGTTAAAGTATTGAAAAAGGCATCTAAATTGCTTCGTTTATCTTATTTTGTGAACCATGTAGAATACCATATTAAAAGAAACACCTTAACACATTCAAGCCAAGACCGTTCCCCTCTACATCCTTTTATGCTTTCTCAGGAAGAGGGGCCAAACTTTACGAAAAATCTCACCATGGGTTGTCTTTAAGCTCTTTTCTAGCCTTCTCATCAAGAAAATATCACCAAGCAAAGTTGGTCTTGTTCATGCTCATAAAAGTATCTGAATGACTGTCCAGTCAGTATAGGTTTAACTTTTTTCGGCCTGATTGGACTACCAATGGTAAAGAAGTCTCCCATCCCCCTCAAAGGATGGGCACGCTCTCCTGTGCACACTTTTAACCTTTTTCAGGAACATGATACTATCAACGAAAAAGAGAACCCATTGGAGTCTTCTTCACACTTTTAGACTCTATAAAATTGAAAGCACCATCGAGCATTTACTTTCTTGGGATCACCAAAAATCCATGATATTGTACCACAATGGTGTCTTTAGACACCACCCCACATATAATAGTTTGACAACATTCCGACTTTGGGTCGCCTTTGTTCAAAGTATTCTGCGATGTGTCTTCCTTGGATCCCATCAATACTAAAAGTGTCTACCTCCCCCAAGTATTTCCCATCTACAGTTCCATCCCCAGTATTATAGCTACGGTCCCTTTCCCATGAGTTAGTTTCATTTGCTACCTGGTCTGCCCTACCGTCATACTCTGAAAAAAGGAAGTTTGAGTCCCCTGTGGTTCCCTAACTCTGTTCCCTATTTTAGTGTGTCAGTCCCCATATTGTCTCACACCTTTGGATATATCCCTCACGCTTCTATTCAAGGAAACACCATAGCATTGGTCAGTTGCAGGTCTCCCTTTATCGATGAAAACACATATATTCCAAAGGATAGACCTAGAGGTCCATGTATCCTAGTTTCATGAACCTCATTGATGAGTTCCTTGGACCACTTGATAGGAGTCCTTAGTGCCTCTCAGGATGGTTATGCCTCATGTACTTGACTCCAGCTACATCATCGTACCGTTGAGATTCGTATAGGGTATTGGTCTGTGTAGTATTTGGTAGAAGATCCTGGATATCACCTTACTCTGGCACATTGATGAGTCTATTGAGGGACCCAAACAGGTTCACTTTTGGGTTGCATTGGAGACAGTGTTTAGAAGCCCTAAAACAGGGCTTCAGTATAGATTCATGATTGATGCAACATATTGTACCTCAAAGAAATTGACACTCCATGTCAGTAAGTCCTTATAGTTATGTATACTTCTAGATCCAACAGATCATAAGTTGTGAAGATACATCATTCCATAAGAATTCCATGAGTCTGATGTATCAGTTCTTCAGGTCAGTATTGTATTTAGCCTCTCAATGAGGCCACCACTATGTAACATTAGTTGTATATGATCGACTTTTGCATTTGAGAGCATAGATCATAGTATTCTTTTGACATAGTTACGAGCATGGCTATTTCCTCCTTGTCCATAGACATGTCACACATTATTTGTATCTCACCCATTGATGGGAACCATATTAATACAAAAACCAAAAGCCACCATGTCCCAGCTCAGGAAGCACCACCTCTCCCTAGAAAATCCTATGATGTCCGTCGGCCATATGATGAGATCCTGCCCTCACACATCAGGGAGCAATCTGTTCACCCAAAAAATCCCTTGATTAGCTCTACATGACCTACACCACACAAAGACATCTATTTCATTACCCTTATTGACCCCCACACCCTTATAAAGGCTCAAAAACACCAAAAAGGGCTTAAAAACCCATAAAAGAGCCTAAATATCTCTCAAAGGGGATAAAACCCCTAAAAGGAGCTTAAAAAACCTAAAGGAGCTAAAGAATGGCCGAAAAGGGCTTAAAGCCCTCAAAAGGGGCTAAATCCCTCACCAAGGGCTTAAAACCCTAAAACTAAAAAAAAACTATAAATACAAGGGTGGGGGTCACTCTCAAAACACTCCATCTCTACCTACTGTTACTCTGCCCGTATGAGTGCCTTGAGACCCATTTCTCTCAAGCCATTCATCCCTCTCCCTCACTTTCTCCATTATCCAAATCCCATTCCATAGAGAGGTAGCTTCCTGCTAGGGCATGGTGGTCCATTTCATAAAAACCAGAAGGTATAATCTGTGTTTCTTGTTAGTATCTTAGTTTTGTAGATTGTTTTATTTGCAGGTGGTTTTTCTCACATTGTTATGCAAGTTCTCCATTAACAGTGCACAGCAAGTTTTGCTTGGTTCACTAACCCTTTCCTGCAGGTTTTCTCTTCCATCCATAGAGACCCTATTTTTCTATCCTATAGATGGAAGGTAGTTGTTTCTGCTCATAGCTAGGGTGAAATCCCTACTACAGATTGGCGACCATACCAGGTTGATCCCAAAGGATCTTTATGTTTTTATAGTTTATTTTCAAATTTCTGTAGACCTAGTTTATTTCTAGTTTATATCTATGTTTCTATCATTTATATTGCTGGTCAAGCCCTCTTGAGGCCGACCCGAGCCCGTTCGACCATAGTACCAGTTACTATAGGCCGTTTCCAGCTCTGATTTTTTAATTTTTTAATTTATGGGCCAGATTGCTCATATCGGGTTGAAAAGTGCGACCCAGCCGCTCATTTAACCCCTAAAAGAGTGACCCAATCCCTCATTTGAGCCCAAAAAGAGCGACTTCACTCCCAGGAGCCCGATCTCTCCTATTTTTGGTTTTTGAGCGACCTAGTTGCCTATTTTGAGCAAAAAATAGTGACCCCCTCACTACATTTTCCCTGAAAAGGGCAAGATATCTCTTAGGGTTTGATTTTTTGTTGTTCGGATTATCAGTGCAGCTCAACCACCACTGTACAATAGCCTACCTCTTTCTGCAAGTAATTTTGTAGGTTGATGATTTATTTGGTTAGCTGTTATCGCACATAAATCTGTTTAAAAGGCCTAGCTAAAGTAATGTAAGTTAGTTTTCAATTTTTTCACTTAAATAAATGGAAATTAACCTCTTGTCAAAACCTTTCCTACTCTACTCATTCATCACCCTCCAAGGTATTTTGAGATAAGACGAAGGGTCAAGCTCATATAGTAATAGGAACTTCTACTTGTTATTGCTTAAGACCACTAAAAACAGGTGACTTGGAAGGTAGATGTGGTGGTAGGCCTAGGGGGCCTCATGGCATTCATGTCCTCCCTATTGACCAACCTTGCACTCGGAGAGTGATTGAGGATATACAGGTGGGATTTTCCCACTGTGTTGAGAGCCCAACACTCTTTCCTAGTCGAAGAGGAATACAGGTGTAAGGTAGTCACCTAGCAGGTTTGCAATAATTCAGGTTCATTACTTGCATGTTTAAATCTTTCTGTTTCAAAAGTTCACTGATTTTTTCATAGCAGGGTGCGCATTCTGTAATCTCTGCAACAAACCGGAAACGTCTGTGAAGTATCCATAAACCATAATTGCAGTCACCAAACTAATAACAGAAAATAATTTAAAAAATAAGCAAACATTTCATACACTAAACATGCACACAACCACACCACTTAAGCGAACCAAAATCAGTTCATGACATCGAGCGAACCCATCAAAATCTATCAATATACATTAATTCAAAAGCTTTGTAGTCTTTGAGGACATAAGTCCCTGACTTCCTTAACTGTGGGAAGCACTTGGGCTCAGCCCTAAAACTCATTGTGAGTAGTACCAGGGGAACCCCAAAGTAGTTGGTCGCTGAGAGGAATTGCCAGGTGGTTTTGCTTGGTTCACTAACCCTTTCCTATAGTTTTTCTCTTCCATCCACAGAGACCCTATCCTTCTATCCTATAGACGGAAGGTAGTAGTTTCTATTCCTAGCTAGGGTGAAATACCTACTACACTACTTTCCTAGATTAAATAGAGATGCAAGTTAACAGATAGATCACTTACCTGCAATATGCAAATACTCTTCTATCTTTGTTGATCCAAGCTCTAGAGCCTTCAGATATTCAGCTGTAAAACCATGTAAATCAAGTGGAAACAAGAAAACAATACATGTGTATCCAAACATGAATTGATCTAAGCTAACAGTTAAGGAAGAAATCTCTAACCATCATTAACACAACAATGTTTATGGAAAGATATTTGTATTAATGTAATCAAGGAGATACATAGAATTACATAAAAGGTAGGAATGCCACAACCTAGCCTTAACATTGTAACCTTCCATCCAACAATCCAAGCCAAAGCAAGCCTCCAAAGAAAGATAATAATCCTCCCAAAGGATGATAGGGATTTCCTTGAAATTCCATGAGCATAAAACTATGATAGTCCTTCCTCTCTTCACAATGGAGAGAGGGTTTAATTTATAAGGCTAAAGGGATAGAGCAGGTTGAGGATTAGGAGGAGGGATCTAAGGGATATTCCCACTAGGTTAGGAACTGAATTCCACCTCACCTAGAATGTAGGGAAAGTCTTCCACCTCATCCATGTTTGAGAAGGGTCTCGAACCTTCGTTTTTTTTCCCTCAAAACACCATCGACGCACCTTCCATGAAGGGAAAGAGCACCGTCGAGGCACCTAGTAGTAGGAGACAGAGCGCTGGCACCGACACACCTAGCATGAAGGGAAAGAGAACCATCGTTTCACTTAGAATGAAGGGGAAAATCACCAACCTATCTAGAGAGGTTAAAATAGGTGGGAATAACCTCAAATCAACCCAGTTTAGTAGAGATAACTTTAGTGATTAGGAATAGGGTTAACACATGGCTCAACATGACGATATTTCGGTGTAACATAATGCCCCCCAAAGCATGAAGTTAGAGGAATTTGATAGGTGAATTCTTTGTAAAGTGAAGAAATCAAAGGCTAGGAGGTTGGCTGGAATATGCTATAGTATCACTGACTCAAATCTCATATGACTCATAACATGGCTATCGACCAATACAATGCATATCCATGGTAATAGAGACCAACTAAACACAATCATGGCTACTAGACACAAGCTTAGATCCATGATGAGATGATAACATAGCCACAACCAATACAAATTGGATCTATGTAAGATGACTCAAAACTAATTTCATCGCAACCTGGGCAAAATATCAGATACCCCAGGGTCTTCAAGCTGAACCCGCAACGTTACAAATATAACCATGTGATTACAATGTCTTGACATTGAACATGGAAGAAACCACTTGATTACCAGTCATTAATATAAATTGTTAACAAGCATGAGGTAAATGACCATTGATGTCAATGATTCCCAAGGTACGTCAGTACATACCATCGAATGTGAATAAAGTAATTGGAGTCTAACACTTGATGATATCTTTCAATGAAGAGCCAACGATGTAAAATCATGTTGAAAGCGAGGTAACCTGCCATTAAGGCATGCAGGCCCAAGGTACTTGACTGGGTTTCTAATTCTAATTCCTGGATAAGGTGTTGAAGTCGATAGGAATAGACTCGTCGAAGGAGGGCCATGATGAATCCCCCATCATCGACATGAAACATGATCAAAGATGTTTTGGATTAAACCAGACAATAGAGTGATGTAAGAGAGTGACTCAGAGATGACCAACATGATAGAAGGTAAACTAACTGTGGATATTTAATGTATTTCTCTTGAACATGGGTATGGCATGACCTAGTAGTATTGACACGAGAATGATACCAATCCCCCAATGCAAGTGACAACGGGAGTATTCTTTGACAACTCAAATGAGGTAAGAAAATTCATGGAATCAACAAGACTCAAAGACAAATGGATTACCCAAGTACTGAAATGCATATGCAAATGAGTTCCATGTTCAAGAGAAATTATGTACTGCCATAAATACAATGAAACACAAACTCTTTCTTAATTTCCCCATCACAAAGGATGAGTTCCTTCTTCCATTTTTACGAGTTCAAAGAGGGTAACAAACACTTGTTTTAGATCATCAAGAGATGATTCCATTCTCATATGTTTTATGAACCTGATAAAGGAAGATTTCATTCCCATAAATGGTCCTTCATCGTTTAATTTTATGAGTCCGATGAAAGCAAACTCATTCGTCATTTCATGTTTAGAGAGTCTGAAATGACTAAGAAGACTCCATGGAGGATTTTTTCGTAAATTTAGTCCCCGAGGGCCGAAAAAGTATAATATAATTCCCAAGAGAAATATTCCAGTCATGATTGGATGGAGTATTCCTTTTTTCGTAATTAGTGCCCCCTAGTCCGAAAAAGGGGTAAAATATCACCAAGAAGACGACTTTTCATGTCCTCTTACGAGTGTGAAGAAGACAAGTTCACTCAACAATCTTTTCACATTTTAAGAGTCTGAAAAGAGATTAGAGAAGACTCCATTAGGGTTATTTTTTCAAAATCCAAATTTAACGAGTCTGAAAAATAGTAAAAGTATACTTGATACATCTTCATTGAGTTTTTAACGAGCACGACAAAGGTATAAAAGGAATTCGAAACCTTTTCCATGTTTGAATCCAGAGCACGAAACATCGATAAAGTAAGCTCAAACCAATTTTCATGTTTTAAATAGAGCACGAAAAATAAAAAGTAAGCTCAACACCATCTTACTGTTTTTATCGAGCTCCAATATCGGTTGCAAGAATGCTCAGGGTATCTGCTTCATTTTTTAACGAGCTTGGAATAGAATAAGAACTATGCTCAAAATGTCATTTCACGATTTAATGAGCTTGAAACAAAAAGAAAGTATGCTCAAAATGACTTCCGTTGATGGGTGATTTACCAAAATGATGTCCAGTGATTGGTACTTTCCCCTAGTATGACTTTCAAGTAGCTTAATTCCCACAAAGAGGGGTACATGCCCCCCAAACTTTGTTTCATCTAATTTACAAGTAGATGAAAAGAAGGTTCAAAAGTTGAATCTTGACACAATGGAAGAATCCGTTTCATTTTTTAATGAGCTTGACACGAAAAAGCAATTCTTCTCAAGGTCAGTTTTATTTTTTAACAAGCTTGAAACCAGAATAAACACTGCTCAAGGTGACCTATTTCATTTTTACACAAGCTTGAAACATAAAATAACTATGCTTGTGGGGACTTGAAACATAAAATAACTATGCTTGCAGTGACTTGTTTCATTTTTACGCAAGCTTGAAACAGAGAGTAACTATGCTTGAGGACATCCATTTCATTTTTTAACGAGCTTGACACAGAATAAGAACCATGCTCATAGACATCTATTTCATTTTTTAACAAGCTTGAAACAAAAAAGGAACTATGCTCACGAGAATCTATTTCATTTTTTAATGAGCTTGACACAGGAAAATAACTATGATCACAACTAGAAAGTTCTAAGCCAATATGATGTCTAGAAGTTGGTGGGTTTCCCATTTACATAAGAAGCTAGCGACTTAAATCCAGTGATATGTACAAAGGCTGGAGCCATGCCCCCCATTTTACCTATCATAGGAAGAAGCTAACTAGAAGGGGAAGGAAGCACAAGAACATGCGGGACATTCAGGGAAGTCTGATGCCTAGGAGTCATACGATGATCGAATTTAATGAAGGAAAGCTGATCAATGGTCACAATATTCCCATCATGTGGAAAATAGATCACTCGAAAGAGTGTGGACACTACAAATTTCATGGCATAAACATAATCATGACCAAGGAACAGATTAAAATATAAGGGAACTTGGACCACCATAACATCGATACAGATGGTTTTTCCTTCCAAAGTGATAGGAAAATGAGGAAGGATCCCTACAGGTGTTGTAGGTATTCGATTGAAATCCAGTATCTGATCAATGGATGGCACAAGAGGAGGAGAACCTATGGCTTTCCAAGTAGTAGAGGATAGAATGCTAATAGAATCCCCTTCATCAATGATAGTGCAGAGTATATTTTTAGCAGTAACTCGCACAACTATCTGGAAAGGAACACTCGAATGAAGACAAGATTATGTTAGGTTACTCCAGTTAAAGGAAATAACCTCACTACTTGGATAGGATTCTCTCGAAAGAGACAAAACTTATTCTTGCATGGAACAATTAGAACTAACTACGAAAAATTCAGCTGGATGGTTTTCACTCTCAACTAGAAGAGAGGGACAAGACAAAGACTGTGTCGAAGCGACTACTTTAGTATTAACACTCTCTGATGAGAGAGTGGGATTGGGTGGAGATGAAATTGACTCGACCACTTTAACTTCAATCTCCAAGGGGAGAGTGGGATCAAACAAATATGGAACCGGATCAACCACTTTGACTTCACTCTCCAAGGGGAGAGTGAGATCGACCAAGGATGGAACTGGATCGACCACTTGATCAACAAATGGGATCTCAAGGGACAACTTATGATAACTAGTTGGAAGTCATTTTTGAGTAATAGTAATATATTCCAAAAAATTAGAAGCTTCATCCATGTGAGGAAAAAGGTAAGTACGATGCATATCCTTACATAAAAAGCAAGGATACTTGAATTTTCCTTTACAACTCTTAACTGCAGAGTCACTGGTTGATGAGGCATCATTACCATGATGGTTAGAGACTGATGATGCAAGATGTTTATACCACACTTTTGACACATGGGAAAGACTGGGACAGTCCTTGAGAAGGTGATCACCCTTACAAAGTCTACAAGGGAACTTAGCTTTACATGAGCCAGAAACAGGTACATCAATACTCCCAGCATGATGAACAATGGTTGGTGGGCTTCCAACATGATGATGAGTGGATGGAGCTATGAACTTCTTCTTAGTTTTATTCTTCTCAGCCTTCCTTTCCGTCTTCTTCTTACCTTCCCATTTACTAACTTTAGAGTTTTCAACAGGTGAAGAGGAAGAAAGGGAAGTCAATTCAACATTCGAGGAAGAAGAAGAAGGGTTCAGATGAGGTTGATGCTCATGTGGTAAAGGACCCATATCTGATACAAAGGATGCATTTAGTATAACAGGATTGGAAAATAATTGTAAAATTAATCCTATAGTCAATCTGGGAAGGTTCAAAGTGGGCATAAATGGAGGACCAACAACTCCACAAGGGGGAGAAACAAAAGACATACTGAGGATGGAATTGGATCGACAACTTTATCAACCAATGGGATGTCAAGGGACAAATTATGATAATTGGTTGGAAGCCATTGCTAAGGAAGAGTAATATCTTCCAAAAACTTAGAAGCTTCATCCATGTGAGGACAAAGGTAAGTATGGTTCATATCCTTACATAAAAAGCAAGGATACTTGACTTTTCATTTACAAATCTCAACTGAAGAGTCACTGGTTGATGGGGAATCATCACCATGATGGTCAGACACTGATGACATGAGATGTTTAGACCACACTTCTGACACATGGGAAAGACCGGGATATCCCCTGAGAAGGTGATCACCCTTGCAAATGCTATAAGGGAACTTAGCTTTATGTGAGACGGAAACAGGTACATCAATACTCCCAGCATGATGATGAGTGGCTGGTGGGATTCCAACATGATGATCAATGGTTGGAGCTATGACCCGTTTCTTAGTTTTCTTCTTCTTATCCTTCGTTTTCTTCTTCTTCTTACCCACCCATTTACTAACATTAGAGTTTTCAAGAGGTGAAGAGGAAGAAAGGGAAGTCGATTCAACATTCGAGGAAGAAGGAAAAGGGTTCACATGAGGTTGATGCTCATGTGGTAAAGGACCCAGATCTGATACAAAGGATGCATTTGGTATAACATGATTGGAGAATAACCATATAGGTAATCCTATAGTCAATCTGGGAAGGTTCAAAGTGGCCATAAATGGAGGACCAATAGCTCCACAAGGGGGAGAAACAAAAGACATACCCTGAAAAGGGTTCTCTTAATTGGTGGTATGAGGAAAGTATCCCATATATGAACTCTCTAAAAATATCTAAAGTGCCACACAAAAAAAACAGTACTCAACACTAAAAGCTACAAGCAAACTGTGTGAATAGGAGTGGATCAAAAGTCAGGATTCTCACAGGATTATCAAGGCTTCACAACTTGCTATATACCGCAGGGTCCAATAGTGAAATGCAACAAGGAGGATTGGGATCATACCCTTGAATGAAAACCCGACTGCCTGGATGACATGTACATAGTAATATCCTTAAGTGTTGTTATTGGTGTATTGCGATGCCAAGATGGCTAAAAGGTTAACTCTGCTGGTCATAGGAATACTAAGAAGGTCTCCCAATATACACTAGGTATGGGGAGCTCAAATCTGTAGTGGTGTTGTCTAATGCACAACCGTTTGAAAGGGGCCCTCTAATATACAACTGAGTACATGAATTACCTTTCTATATACCTCAAGGGTACGTGAAAGGTTGTTCGATATACCGAAGTGTTTCTTCTACAACTATTACCCCAAAAAAAATTTCATTTTTTAGGACCCCCTTTGTTTTTTAGCTTTTTACTACTTAGACCTATTGAGCTTTGAAAGTCCATCAATCATGACTGGTTTTCACCTTGAAGAAATTCAAAAATTTGATTTTTTACTCTAAGGCAGAAAGTATTTTGATCCGCAACGGTGAATGAGTCTTCATGTTTGAGCCGCTGCGGTAGGTGACTTTCAAATTTTAATCCAAAGCGGTGGATTTTTTTCGAGTTTTGACCCGCTATAGCGTATGGTTTTTAAAGTCAGAGCCACAAGAATGGTTTTATTTTTATGATTTTTTTTTTGTTCCATCCAATGCATCATAATTTTTTGCGATAATGTAGCCGCAACAGCGGATGGTTTTTTTCTTTTTGATCGGCTACAACGGATTCCTTTTATAAGTGTAGAGCGGCTCATTTATTTTCGATGAGTTAGAAGCATTCCAAGGATTGGGCCACAACGATGGTTGGGGTGTTTGGATGATCATTGGAATTTTTTTGATTCACTATGTCGGATGACTTTTCTTTTCTCTGCCGCAACTATGGAAGATTCTCTCCTCGACCGCCCGATCCTCACCCTCATTCTATTTAGCTCATTTCATAGGAAGTGTTGTTGTTTTTGAGCTGCCACAACGTCTATCTTTTAAGGTCTCCTTCCGATACCTTCTGCCAACCAAAGGAGATACTATTGAGTCAGACGTCTTGCCAAGAAGTAAGCTGATAGTAGCGGTAGTATTGAGATGTTGAGAGATGTCGTTATCATGGTTCTTTTCACTGTGATTTCTCTTTGACCCTCCAATGCGTTGTGATTAGGAATCGACATCATTTTTGTTTTGCGTGTGCAGTGTTAATCCCTACCTACCCCTTTTAAGTGTTTTTAAACCATTATATTATATATACACCAGAGAAAGGGGTTTTTACCATGTTTATTCACGGACTGTGAGCGCGTTAGAGCTAAGTTGTGATTTTATCCCATTTGAGGCATCTATTTGATTTTCTAAAGCCTCCATATAGAACTCACATGGTATGTTGGATGCCACATCCACAACCATTATCAAGCCCAACCTGCTAGGTAGGTGTTTTGTTTACTTTCTTTTGATCAGTGTTTTAACTGAAGATGCAACCTGTCGATTTTCGATACGTCATGCAAGGGTTTTATTTTTTAGGTTGTTTCGGTTTAAAAGAGGCTTCTCCTTGCCTTTGTTAGTTTAGAAACCTTTCTTTTGAACTTTGACCTAGTTGCAATCGCTCGACCTACTTCCATGGAGCCTTGCCATTTTTCGTTTCGAGGCATTTTGCCCGCAAGACTGGCGTCCAATGATTAATCCTGAGCGGCTCGATATTTTCACCGACCTCAGTCTAATTTGGTTCCCACCCATGTGTGGTGGTAGAGGTTGTGAGGGCCGTTTTAGTTTTTATGTCATATCTCCTCGCTAAGGGATCTTGATCTTGGTGGTTGAAGTTAGGGCATCGCCGCCTTTATCCCCTGTGCACTACCTGCAGGCTGTGAGCCTCTTATATTTATTCGTGCTTTTAGTGAGGGGGTGGTTCGGGTTTTGGTTGTTTTCTAGGTTTTACAATGCAGAGCCTGTCTTATTCGAACCTTCTTGTGTTAAAGGGTTATGTTAACCATAGCATTTTTCTCATTGAATTGCGATGCATTTTTCTTATTACAATGACGAAAGAGAATGTGGTAAAATAGCATACCATCTTTTTCCTTGAAAAAATGGTTTTCTCTATGTGTTAGTATTTTGATGCCATAGTCAGTTTTTTTTTTTTGAATGCATGATTTTGTTTAATGGCGTAAATGCTAAGACACTATTTTTGTGTTATTGCAGTCACAGATTGTACCAAACAACATGACAAAGAAGGGAAAAAAGAAGGCCAAGATTGTAGACTATGATTCAGATGCATAAATCTCACCAACACCAAAGGTGGAAACAATATACAAAGATACGAAATCCGTAACCAGGGCTGAACTAGAATTTAAATGGGGTTAGATCTATCACATGCTCAAGGAGAGGAAGCTCCTAGAGGTAGGGTTGGAAGACCTGGTTATATATGATAACATATTGAAATATGGAATCACCAAGGTATCTACAAGACTAGAGATTTTTCCCTACCATAAGGTCATTGTATGGATTCTGTCCAAAGTCTATGCAGTAGGGATGATCATGTACAACGTGGAGAACATAGGATTTGTGTCCTTCACACTTGCATTTACAGCAAAAAGATACAGCCTGCCACCTTCAGAAGTCAGCATGAAAACTAGCTAGGTAAAAGGTTTGAATATTGATTACATGGATATATTAAAGATGATGGTAGCTGAAGGAAATAATTTTTGACATAAGCAATCCAGGGAATACAAAACTGCCCATCTGTGTACCCCATACAAGATGATAGCTCTAATGCTAAATAGGATCTTCGACTGAGCTAACGGAAGGTATTATAAGTTTGGATGGATTCCACATACATACTATGTAGCCATGAAGGGGAAAATTTTCAATTGGGCTAACATAGTAGCCAATAGTCTGTCTTCCTACATAACTATAGCCCAAGAAGGATTGCATCAATGAAAATCCGAGTTTTACATGGGATATTTTCTAGTTGACTACATACATTTTTTCATCATTTTGAAAAGCTAAACTGCAATTGGAAAGGAGGAGAAGCCCCTATGTATGTAGCATATCAGATACCATGGGCGCACAAATACCACAGTCATTGCAAGCTAATACATGAAGAGTTTTTGATGCCCCTCTACCAACTAGTTTTCCTGGAAGAGTCTAAGTTCATGTTTGAAGGTGCTTTGGAATATATAAAGGAGATTGGAGATTAATTCTTCTCTGAATAAGGAACATACTTGAGGATGCATGGGGGAACTAAAGCACCCTCATTGTTTCCTAAATACACCATAAATTATATAGTGCACAAGGAAGCCGTGAGACAACTCTTCTTGGATGGGTTTGGAAGTCACCTGTTCAACTTGAAAAAGGTTGTGTTTCCACCCCTGTCTTTCTATGTAGGGAGCTATAAGTTTTCTAAAGTCAATAATGCACCTGAGTTCGTGAAGGAATTAGAAATATTCCATTTCGGGGAAAATAAATTTTACAGGAATGATTCCCAAGGTAATGTTGTAGCCCATCGGGCACTCCTAAAGGTAAACTTTGAATCCACTGATCATGTGGAAAAAGGATGAAGAAATGTACAGGAATATTTTCAACATGACCACTTTGAACAAGAAGCTCAAAGGAAAGACCACAATATCTGGAGTTAAAGGAAGTAACAGCAGTAACCCATAGTAGAAGGGACAAGAAGAAGAAGCTGCATGGAAAGCAAAAGAAGAAACAACACATAGACTAAGCGCAAGGAAACTGTTAGTTGAAGAATCTGTTATACCCAAATCCTGTCATCACCATGTGATAAGACCTTTGAATTACATATTTTCCCTTAATCCTAGCACTTGGAATGGAAACCCATGTTGTTTGTCAATTCTACATGAAAATACTCAGCACCGCGCTTTCCCTGTGAACCATGAGTGGTACCTTGCTTGCACCATCTTCATCCTGTTTTCCATAAGTGGTGTCACCGCTTATGGCCTTTGGTCCATAAGCATTTCTCATCTAAACCACTCTTTCATAAGAGGAGAAAAGCAGTACCCTGGGTAAAATGGGAAAAAGAGAAGTTTATCAAGGCTTCTAGATCATGAGCCTCATGTCCTCCCTTATCCCTATCATTGTGGGTCAGTTGAGCTCGAGATCCCCCATCGTTGATATTAGAGGCCACCTCATCCACAAATCTCTCAACCATTGCTATCCATTGAGACTTATAAATACAAGCTCATGTTCATGGTTGAGGGAGAGAACTATAGAGGTATTGTTATGCTGTTGGATTGACCACTTGGACCAAGCTATTGGAGAGCATAGAGAGAAAATTTTGAGCTTATGGGGATGAAGTGTTTGTCTCATGGAGATGCATGTTGACACTAAGGCTTGATTGGTTGTAAACTTCTCCATACATCTTAATGCAAAGCTGATTTTCGTCCCACATTACTGTTGTTTTGATTTCGCATGTACATGATGTTAGATGCCTTAGTCACTAACATGGATAAGTAGACAATTTTTTGGTAGCTTTGATGTGTTTGCATGTTTGATCTGTTTGCAGGTACACATGTTCACAATCGAAGCAACATTCCAGGTGTCTACGACATCCAGGGAAGGTCTTCACCCTTTGTCATTCACTCATTTGTTCTGGATCTGAACCATTCAGACCAGAGGAACAACTTCTGTCTGCAGAAGGTGAAATATTCCCAGTTAAAAATCTGGTGACTCCGTTGGGGATTAGATACATATATCAGTTGATCTGATCTTCCTCAGTTCTTAAACTCTTGTTCGAATCTAGGCTCCATATCCAACTCTCTTCAGTCAGATCTGCTATCTGACTCAGTGATTTTGTTTTGAAACTTTCAGATCTGCTAAGATCTGAAGTATTTCAACTTTTTATGCTCTTTTTTACTCTCAATCTATCAGTTTTTACCTTGATATGTTCTTTTTCTAACTTGATATTTCATTCTCCATTGTGTTTTGGATCTATTCAGGGAACCGCTCATGCACTGTTGGAAATAAGCGGTGCCACCTCTTGAATCCTGTTAGCAGTACGTGGTGCCACCACCTGAGTCCAGTTGTCCAGAAGCAGTGCTCATCCAAAACCGCTCTGTCAAGACCCCTCCAGCGCGGTGCCAGGTAGGCCATGTTCCAGACTTTGTATTTTTATTTTTGTATGTTTTTGGCTTACTTTTTGATGAAAATGCTCCCTCATAGCCGAGAGGGGCCATGAATTGTATATTCTGCAGTCGCTTTGATTGTTGTATTCTTTCTGCATTCAAAGAGAGTTTATGTTTCTTGCATTGGATTTTACATTATTTTCTTTGCTTGAAACCTCTTGCTCTTTTCTGTAGATATTATTCATTGGAATTGGAAATATACATTTCATTTTCATGAGTAGGTTTTGGTTTGTTTTGGACTTGGAATGTGTGAGTGATCCATGTTTTTTTTAGTCTTTCTTTGCTTGGGGTGATTCTTATTTCCTTTTGCATGCTGATTTTTTCTGTGCTTGGTAGGAAAGATTGGTTCTTCATTTCCTTGTCTATTTCAAAGAGAAGTTTTAGTTTTCTCTCTCCTTTGCTTTATTTGCAAGCATTGTTGAACGATTTTCTTCTTGTTTTGTGCATGATTGTTCAAAATTCTAGATCCTACTTTCATTAAGAAGAAATATCTATTTTCAGCTTTGCGTGCATTAGAGTTAGTTTTGTTTGGAAACCTTGGTGAAATCATTTTTCCATTAATTTTTTATTCATCCTTTTAAAGCATGAAAAGATATGGTTTATTTATGTTTGATTTTCTCTAGATCTCTTTTTTATTTTGCCTTGAAGATTGTTGGGTTGCATTGATATTTCCCTTTTCATTTGAAAAGAAAGAATTGCATTTGCATTTGGGTGTGCATTTTTTTGAAGAAAAGTAAATCTCTCTCCCTCTCTTAGGTAGAATTTCATTGAAGAGGAAAACTTGCATTATCATATAGATCAATGTGCATCTTCTTTAAATTCAAGTTTTCACTCCATGGTTCCACCTAAATGCACAAGATAAAATTAACGTTAGTACTAGGTTAAAAATTTTAGCAATTTGAGTGATAGGCTAGAGATGTGTCCGGGCATCGTTAAGCATAGGAGCTATCATTATTCATTGGCATTACATCCCAGGACTCACGTGGTTCTTCCACATACCGTCGGTATATCGAACAACCTTTCACGTACCCTTGAGGTATATAGAAAGGTACTTCATGTACTCGATTGTATATAGGAAGACCCCTTGTGAACGATTATGCATTAGACAACACTACTACCGATTTGAGCTCCCACGTACCTAGTGTATATTGAGAGACCCTTTTAGGAATCCTGAAACCATCTAAGTTATCCTTTTGGCTTGTCCTGTGAGGTTCCTAACTCTTATCCACTCCTTTCACATGTTTTCTTGTTGCTTTTAGTTTGAGTAGTACTTGCTTGTGCGTGGTAGTTAGGGGGTTATTAGAGATTTTAGAGATGGCATCCTCATCTGGGACTACCACTCAAGAGGTACCTTTCCAAGGTGTACCTTTTGTATTCCCTCCAAGTGAAGGTATTGGTCCTCCCTTTATTGCCACTCTAAATATTCCTGGGTTAACTATAGGATTACCGGTCTAGTTGTTTAATCCGGTAATTCCTATTACACCTAATGTCTCAAATGTCACCTCTCCTCCAGGAGAGGATTGACCTCAACCTAATTCCTCTCCACCTTTGTCAGTTGTTGCTTCATCCCTTTATTCTTCTTCACTTGAACAAAGCTCTATGGTTAGTAGTCGTATGGATAAGAAGAAGAAGAAATGGAAGGGTAAGAAGAAGAAGGATAAGAAAGAGAAAAAGTAGCAACCATCTTCTCTTGATGGTTCCCGTTCTAAGAGAACACTTGGAAAAACCAAGTTCCCTTGTAATATTTGCAAGGGGGACCACCTTATTAAGGAGTGTCCCAGTCTCTCCCGTGTACAAGAAGAGTGGTCTAAAAGATCCAAACCATCTGTGTCATCAACCTCTGATCATCATGTTGAGGATACTCCCTCAACCAGTGACCCATTGCTTAAGAGACGAAAGGGTAAATTCAGAAATCCTTGCTTGCTTTGTAAGGAAATGCACTTTACTTACCTTTGTCCTCTCATGGATGAAGCTTCTAAGTTGTTGGAAGATATTACTATTTCTTGTCAATGGCTTCCAACAGGTTATTGTAAGTTGTCTCTTGAACCCCAAATGATTGATTAAGTGGTCGATTCGATTTCACCCTCGGTCAATCCCACTCTTCCGTTGAAGAGTGAAGTTGAAGTGGTCAACCCAAGTTCATCCTTGGTTGATCCCAATCTTCCTTCATAGAGTGAAGTGGTCAAGTCGGTGTCCTTTCCACCCGATCCCTCTCTTTCATCAGAGAGTGTTAAGACTGAAGTAGTCATTTTGACCAAATCTTCGTCTTGTTCTTCTCTTCCAGTAGAGAATGAACTTAAACCTGCTGAAGTTTTTATGCTTCGTTCTGATTATTCTCGACAAGAGGAATTTTTTTCTGTTTCAACGGAACCCTCTTCGAGTAGTGAGGTTATTTCCTTTGAATGGAGTAACCTAACAGAGTCTTGTCTTCATTCAAGTGTTCCTTTCCAGATAGTTGTGAATGTTACTACTAGGAAGATACTTCATACTATTGTTGACGAAGGGGCTTATGTTAGTATTATATCCTCAATTGCTTAGCAAGATTTAGGTTCTCCTCAGCTTGTGCTAGCCACCGATCAGATACTGGCTTTTAATCGAAGGCCTACTGCACCTTTAGGGACCCTTCCTTATTTTCCTATTACATTAGGAGGGAAAAATGTCTACATTGATGTTATGGTGGTCCAAGGTCCTTTAGATTTTAATATGCTCCTTTGAAATGATTATGTTTACGGCATGAAAGCTATAATGTCCATGCTCTTTAGAGTTATGCATTTTCCCCATGATGGAAAGATTGTGACCATTGATCAAATTTATTTTGTTACACCTGACCATCGCATTACTCCTAGTAATTAGACTGCCATGAATGTGCCGCATGTTCTTGTGGCTCTTTCCCCTTCTGGTTAGCTTCTTCCCATCATAGGTACAATGGGGGGCATGGCTCTAGTCTATGGAAATCATAATGGAGTTAAGTTGATACATTCTTATGTAAGTGGGAAATTCACCAACCTCTGGACATCATGTTGGCTTAGAACTGCCTGTGAATATAGTTCCCATTCTGTGTCAAGCTCGTTAAAAAATGAAATAGATGCTTATGAGCATAGTTCATTTTCTATTTCAAGCTCATTAAGAAATGAAATAGATATCCTCAAGCATAGTTTACCTTTTGGTTTCAAGCTTGCATAAAAATGAAACCATTCTTGAGCATAGTTCATTTTCTATTTCAAGCTCGTTAAAAAATAAAGTAGGTTTCCTTAAGCATAGTTTACCTTTTGGTTTCAAGCTTGCATAAAAATGAAACCATGTTCCAAGTATAGTGGGCCTTCCATTTCAATCTTGTGTAAAAATGAAACAGATCCCCTTCCCTTGATTTGAGTCTTCAATTTAGTGTTAGAACTTGAACCTTCTTTTCTCTTGCCCTATTCTCGTTCTTCCTACCCCCCTGGTGAACATTTTCACATTAGTAACCAGGTTTTTAGGTTGGGTATGGAAGAAGAATTGTCACATGAAACGAAGCTTGGGGGCATCTTGAGCCGCTAGCAACCATGCTATGGGTAAGCTTCTCTAGCTATCATGCCGGGGGCAAGAGTCCAACCTTTGTATATCATGTTAATGGGTTTTTTTCAAGCATAGTTTACCCATTGGTTTTGAGCTTGCGTAAAAATGAAATCAATCTTTGAGCATTCTTTAAACTGATCTTTGAGCTCGTTAATAACAGTAAGATGGTGTTGAGCTTACTTTTCATTTTTCACGCTCTGGTTAAAACATGAAAAGTGGTTTGAGCTTAGTTTATTACTTTTTTGTGCTCTAGATTCAAACATGAAAACAGTTAATAGAGTCTTCTTTAAGCCCTTTTCAGACTCTTAAAATGTGAAAAGATTGTCGAGCGATCTTGTCTTCTTCAAGCTCATTAAAGAAATTAAAGAGTTGTCTCTCTGACGGTAGGTTATCTCTTTTTTGGTTCGGATGGACTATTTACGAAAAAAGAACGCTCCAGTCAATTATGACTGGAAGAGTTCTCTAAGGTAAGATTTTACACTTTTTTCGAGCCTTAGGGACTAAATCATACGAAAAAGGACCCTTTGAAGTCTTATTCTATGGTTGTTCAGACTCTCTAAACATGAATGATACTGAGTTTTCTTTCATTGGACTTGTTAAATTAAACATTGAGAGACCCATTTTTGGGAATGAGCCCCTCCTCTCTGAGGTTCGTAAAACATATAAGTTTGGACTTGTCTTCGGAAAAGCTATACTGAGTGTTTGTTACCCTCTTTGAACTCGTAAAACTGAAAAGAGGCAATCATCGATCATGATGGGGAAAATGGGAAGGGAATCATTTTGCAAATAAATGGCAGTAGTTTGTCGTTACCTTTGAACATGGCACTTATCTGCATATCATTTCAGTCAATTGGGTATTCAGCCGATCTCTATGACGATCCGCTTTCATGAGTCATACCACTCCTTTGATTCTTTCAAAAGAATGCATTGTCCACTATCACATTGTGTGTTTGTCTGGTTCAGTCATGCTACCAAGTCTTGTGTCATGTCGCCCGATGTTCAAAGGGAAGTTGAAGAAGTTTACCTCTGCATTCAAAATAGTCTCTGTGTTAGTACTTTTGAGTCAGTCTTATGGTTACTATATTCACATCATTATAGAACTATGTTTCGAGTTTCGTGTCGTCTATGTGGGACTCATCATGGCCCTCCTTCGACGAGACTATCCCCGTCGACATCATCTCATCATCCAGGAAATAGTCTTAGAAACAAAAACTTAGTACCTTGAGATCTATATGCCTTAATGACAGATTCTCTCACTTTCAACATAGGTTCACATCATTGACCTTTGATCGATAGAATCGACTGGGTGTTTGACATCAGGACATCTATTCACACTCAGTAGATTGTACTAGGGTACCTTTGGAATCATTGACATCAATGGTGATCTCCCTCACACTTGTTAATGGTTGACATCATTGACCGGTAATCAAGTGGATTCTACCATGTTCGACTTCAGATCATTGTAATCACATGGATAGAATTGTACTTTGTGGAAGACGAGACGAAGACCCTGGGTATTTGTTTAAAGTGCTCATTGCTTTTCCCCAGGTTGCGATGGAGTTTTGTTTATCTAGCATGGATCCACATTTGTATGGTCATGGCTATGCTCAAATTTTCATATGTATGACATATATCTATGTTGTATGTCTGGTAGCTATGTACAAGTTTGAGTCCTCTATCACATGGATCTATGCTTTATTCTAGTAGCCATGCTTATTTATTCCTCCCATGGATCTGCCTTGTATTGGTCTGCAGCCATGAGTTGGTTACTTGTGTCAATGAGTCAAAAATATTGATGTACTATAGATTCCTACTTGACGACATGCTCTGATTGAGCTGACATTTTCACCTCGAAGCGACAACTTGTTCTCTCAAAGCTCTCATTTATCATATCCCTCTAAGACTCATACTTTGGGGGGCATTCTGTTATACCCAAATCTTGTCACCACCATGTGATAAGAGCTTTGACTTACATATTTTCCCTTAATCCCAGCACTTGGAGTGGAAACCCATGTTGTTTGTCAATTCTACATGAAAATACTCAGCACCATGCTTTCCTTGTGAGCCATGAGTGGTATCTTGCTCGCACCGCCTTCATCCTGTTTTCCATAAGTGGTGCCACTGCTTGTGGCCTTTGGTCCATAAGCATTTCTCATCTAAACTGCTCTATCATAAGAGGAGAAAAGCGGTACCCTGGGTAAAATGGGAAAAAGAGAATTTTCTTGAGGCTTATAGATCATGAGCCTCGTGTCCTCCCTTATCCCTATCATTGTGGGTCAGTTGAGCCTGAGATCCCCCATCATAGGATCTTAGAGGCCACCTCATCCACAAATATCTCAACCATCCCTATCCATTGAGCCTTATAAATAAAAGCTCATGTTCATGGTTGAGGGGGATAACTATAGAGGTATTGTTATGTTGTTGGATTGACCACTTGGCCCAAGCCATTGGAGAGGATAGAGAGAAAAGTTGGAGCTTATGGGGATGAAGTGTTTGTCTCATGGAGATGCATGTCGACACTAAGGATTGATTGGTTGTAAACTTCTCCATACATCTTAATGCAAAGCTGATTTCCATCCCACATTACTGTTGTTTTGATTTTGCATGTACATGTTGTTAGATTCCTTAGTCACTAACATGGATAAGTAGATGATTTTCTTGTAGCTTTGATGTGTTTGTGTGTTTGATCTATTTGAAGGTACATAGGTTCACTATCGAAGCAACATTGTAGGTGTCTACAACATCCAGTGAAGTTCTTCACCCTTTGTCGTTCACTCATTTGTTCTAGATCTGAACCATTCAGACCAGAGGAACAACTTCTATCCGCAGAAGGTGAAATATTCTTGGTTATAGAATCCCAACAAGAAAAGGAGGAAGAAGAAGCTATCATAAAAGAGAAGGAATAAGAATAGAGAAAGAAAGAAGAAGCCATTAAGGATAATATTGTAGAGTTAGAAAGATCAATAGCTGAGGAAGCACGAAATCCAAATCCTTAGAACCAAGAAGAGGTCGCAGAAAAAGAAAGAAAGAAGGAACGAGAAGATCGACAATGAGAATCAGGGGAAAATTCCTACTAAGGACAACATGGAGAACCTTCCTTGCACTACAAAAAGTATACTTACAGGAGGGCATCTCCCTATGGTTGAATTGGGGTTGGTACCATTTACCCCATCAAAGAAACATGAAGTCGCAAAGTTAGAAGATGTATTCTTTGATCCTAAGAAAAAATCAATTGTTTGGAGGACTGAGAAAACTTTGAATACAGGTACTCAGCCCAAAATCACTATAGTGACCGAGAGAAGTGTTGTAAAATATGTAGAATAAGACCCAGTGCAAATGGCGTCATGGGGTGCTGCAACTGCACAGGTTAATGCCCACAATATTAGTAAGCTTAAGGATATTATTGATCAGTATAAAGGAAGAATGGCAGAGATAGAAGAAATCTTAAGGAAAGAGGAGAGAGTGGGTTGGGAATAAAAAAGAATATATGATGCCACTCTTTCATACTTTGAAAAGCTGGAGCAAGAGTACTATATTCTACAAGAGGAAATAGATGCTTCGAAACTATCAAACACGACCCTGGATAGAGAAAAGAGGAATTTAGAGAGAAAGATGGCATAAATGGAAGTACAGAAGTCCACAACTGACCAACAAACAAAGCAATATAAAGATCGAATTGGAGAACTAGAAGCCCAAAATAGTTCCTTAGAAGTATTATTGAAGGCAACCAATGAACGAAAGATGGATATAGCACCTCTACGAAAGCATGCTCTCCTACTTAGAGGTAAAATATATCAAGTATAGGTTAAGCTAGCATAATAGGTTTTCAGAATGAAACAAGTAGAAGATCGACTGCTGAAGACCCAAGACATTGCAGAGACCATACAAGGACAGCTAACATGGTTGGATACAAACAAAGAGCCTTCGGAAAACACACCTGTGAAGAATCCAGAGAGGTTGCAGCTCAAGTATGATCTAATGAATTTCAGTAATAAAGTTGCTGAGAGACTGATAGATGTAGTCAAGAAAACAATGGACAAATGCATGGAATTTTATAGGAAGGTTCTTACAACTCATAACAAATGCGAGACATTATTCACAAAAAGGATACATGAGTTTCCAGCACATGAAGAACACTTGAAACACCTACATGATAGGCTGCAGGAGGGTGAACTTAATATATAGCTGCTTAAAAGCTTAAATGAAAAGGTGATAAAAGGTGTGATTTCTCAAGCTGCAGTAAGTAATTTTCTTTTGGAATATCAGCTTCGAGTAATTCTAGCAAGGGTGGCTAACATAAAGACTCATATTTCCAAGCATGAGGTCACGGTTAGATTATTGGAACCAACATATTTTGAGATCGTTGATTTATACGCTATGGCATGGAAACAGTTCATTAATGAGTTGACTAGGCCCACTTGAGTGTTTTTTTCCTATCTACACATGGAAATGTAATTGTAATATTTTGTATTTATATTTTTACTAGTGGACATACTAGAAGACAAACATTTTTGTAACTGAATGTTGAGGAAGACCAAAGGGTAGGAGAAGCAAGAGTCATTTTTGCAAATGTATAAATATAGGTAGAGTTGAATAGAAGAGGGACTTTTCTAGCTCTCATATGAGAATGCTTTTGTAAGAAGAGTTATTTCTTGTTATAATAAATAGGACTGAAGTTTTGTTGGAGAAGGGGTTGCCTGAGTTTCAAATGCATGCTGTGTAGATTGCTGATAAAGAACTATTTCAGTTTTAGCTTACTATACAAATATGTGAGATTGCTCTATCTGCTAAACTATTTCAATGTGTGAATGATTTCATTTCCATGTTATGAATCTTATGCAGTAAATGATTAGTGAATGCTTTAAGAACACAGAGCTATCTCTATGTTATCTTTTCTGTTGTATTTATGTATTCTAAATTTATCAGCTATTTGTAAAATTCTTTGTGTAGAAAATGCAGTACATTACTCATATAAATAATAATCTTTCTCCACGGGGATAGGTTATATAGAATAGATTAGACTAGTTGCTATTTTACTTCAGTGATTTAGGAACAAAAGGAATAAGATGGGAGGTAAGAATCTACGCATCACATTGTGAGATATTTTTTCCTTGGTCACTTTCATTTAATATAAGCACTTTCATATCATTCATAAAACATAAAAAAACACACATAAACGATGGACCGGGCTGCAACTGATAAAATAGATTTAAATTTCATTTAATTCTACGGTAGTCGGTCCGCTAACTGGACGGATTCCCCACACCAAAAGATAACAAATCTAATCAGGAATGGTTATTAGGGAGAATCCCTATTGTCAACACCTAGGATTTTCCAGGAATCAATAGTTTTTGGCACTAGAAGGAGGGCCTCCATTGCATGGCTGACCGAGGAAATCCATTTTCTCGAGATCATTCCACAAGTGACAGTTCAAAAACTAGTTTTCCCAAGGACTCCATTCCTGAAGGAAGAGTTAACCCTGAGTTAGAATCTCCAGAGCACCTTTATCCTGTTTGTTTTGAAGTAGTTAATGATTTAAGAAGAATTACAAGGTCATATGTGAAAAATCTTGGAGGATTGCCGAATATTCCAAACTTACCAAGAAGACAATCTCATAGAAGGGTTCTTGTTTACATAGGGAATTTGGTATTGGTAGGAAATTTGGAATAATTGGTATATTTATCCTTATAATAAATTATTCAACCAATTGATCAGTTGGGGCCAGAGTCTCCATTTTGTTTTCCCTTACAAACCCCTGTTCATTCTCCACCTCAATCTTCTTGTAGAATCATGTCTGGAAATGTGATTGAAAATAAACTTGTGAATCCAAATGCTAATCAACCCCCACCAGCTTGGAGATCCAGGACTCCACTCACCTTGACCCCTCCATCACATGCTTTACCACAGAATCCTAAAAATTCATTGCCTAAATTTGATCCAGGAGAAGGAATTCATGTAGATGATTAGTTACAGAGTTTTTTCTTGGCCTTAGAAGGTTTGGAGGTAGGGAATGAATATGTAGTGTGCAAACTATTCCCGCATACTCTTAAGGGTAAATCCGCATCATGGTATTTTGACTTACAGGAAAATTCAATCATCGACTGGAATACTTTTGAAATATTGTTTAAGAACAAGTTTGGTAGCCAAAGAACTACCGTTTCCTTGATGAAATAATTACTTGATCTAAGGAAGGAAAAGAAAGAGAAAATGCAAGACTTTAGTTAGAGGTTTTCCATGCATTTAAATAATTTCAGTGCTGCCATAAAGCCTATTAAAGAGACCTTAATTCAATATTACACTTCAGAACTTGGCCCCGATATAACAATGTTTATTAAAAGATCAGTAAAGAATTCCTTGGTGGAAACTTATGAGGAAGTTGTAAAAATAGAATCTGAACTTGAAAGTATAAACAAATGCACCACAGAACCAGAGATAAGAAATTTCAGTGGCAAGAAACCTTTGTTGTTGACTAGACCCAAAGATGAAAATTCCCATGAATTAGAAAATGTGGTCAAAATAGTTTAGAATTTATCCAACAAAATTGTCGACATGGAGAAAGAAAATGAATCTAAGAAACAATTCAAACCTTATTATAAGAGAAGAGATGAAAGTGGTCCATCCCAACCACCTACGCACAGTCCATCCACAATGAATTTAACTAAAGTTGGAATGGAAAATTTTTGTACATTTCATCAATAGCCTCACTCTGAAAGGAACTTCCCACAGTGGATTATCTCCATGAATTTGGTTATAAATCAGTTTCTAGATTCTAAATTAACAGAAACTACGACTGAAGAGGAAAAGGCTCATGGACTGGAGGAGGCATAGGAGGAAACTACCATGGTTTTGTGGGATTGTGCACCAATGTTGGGGTTGGAAAATGAAGAACATACCGAGGAAATAAAATGGTTAGCTATAAATTTTGCAACAATAAGAAAGGGTCCACTGATTGAGGATAATACATTACTTCCAAAAATAAAAAAAATTCAGGAGAATTTGAAGAAAATAAAAAATAATATGCAGATTCAACCTGTACTTGATTTGGTCATAACAAGGCAGAATGCCCCCACAATTAGTAAACCAGGGAAGGATGAAGAAAATAAGGTAGAAAGTATCAAGAAAAGTTCAACAAAGTGTGAGATGGGGTATGATATAATAGAGGATATCAAGAAGACTAAGGCAAATATTTCTCTGTTCGAGATGTGTAACTTATCACAACTGAGAAAGAAGCTCCTGGAAGCCTTTGATGCACCTGTCAATAAACCAAAAGATGATATTCAGTCCAAGGAAGAGATCACTGAGGAAATTATAGGGAGAAAATACAAATCCAAAACATTGCCTTTTTTACTTTCTTTCAAGATTTTTAATTATAATGTGCACAACTGTCTGGTATACTCTGGAGCAGCTGCAAATTTTATGCCTCTTTCAGTTTGTAAAAAGATAAATGGGACACCCAAGCCTTCTGTAGGCAAAATCATACAATTAGATAGAACAACAGTGAAGGTAGTGGGAGAGATGAATGATGTTTTGATACGATTAGTTGCTGATGAAAGGGTGTGTCAATTTATAGACATTATGGTAGTGGATATACCCAAGGCTTATGGCCTAATTTTGAGCAAGGACTGGTTTGCGAAACTGAATTGGTATTTTGCTACTGACTGGTCACATTTGTGGTTACCCTATAACAATTGTCAAAATCTGATTAAAGTTTTAAGGGAACCACATATGAAATATAATGTGATGCAACTAGAAGGGAAGATTGAACCTGCAAATTTTTCACATTCAGTTTTGGGAAATTATTTTATTGAAGTTGAACTGGGAAATTATTAAGCAGAATAAACCAATGATGGATCATACAAACAGTCTGAGCTCCTTCAGTTTTCGTGGGCTGATAAAATTGACTGTAACATAGTTAACTTAGTCTCAGATGTAGAAAGTAGCACTAGTACACTAGAATTAGCATATAGGTTTTGGGTTTTATACTTTGATGGTTCAAAAACTTAGGAAGGATCAGGAGCCAGTTGTATCCTGATTGATCTAGAAAACAATAAACATTTTCTTTCTTGTATATTAGAATTCAAATGCACTAATAATACAGTCGAGTATGAAGCATTAGTCCAGGAATTAAAGAAGGCAATTGAATTCAAAGTAAAAAACATAAAGGTTTATGGTGATTCTGAAATTATTGTTAAAGAGGTGCGAAATACAATTCATTGTTTATCACCGCATTTAAAAGGCTATCGGAGCGAATTTTGGGATATCCTAATAATTTTTTATGCATTTAATATTATTTCAATTCCTAGGTTGAAAAATGCGATAGCTGATTTGTTAACTGCTTTAGAGGCAAGGCTTGTTCCTACTAATAATAGATGTTCAATTGAATTTATTTTAAGGCCTGCTGTTCCAAACAATGTCACTAATATGAGATTATTCAATGACGATCCATAGATCTTAGAGTTTCTAACTAATGATGAGAATTTCAAAGAGTCCATAATTGATGATGAAGAACATCAAGCAAATATCCAGAATGGGAGTTTCATACCTATGGGAGTCAGAAATTTGGAAGGATCACTTTTAGAACAAAATGGGGGACTTTTGTGTACAGAAGAATGCCTTTTGGTCTTATTAACATTGGATCAACGTTCCAAAGGGCGATGCATATAGCTTTCCACGGTTTGATTGGCCACGGTGTATTATTTTCTTTGGATGATGTTACAGTTTTCTCCAAGAGGAGAGAAGAACACATTTTTCATCTAAAACAAATTTTTGATCACTGTCGAAACTATGGTATTTATTTAAATCCTAAGAAATGTGTTTTCACAGTATTAGAAGGAAAGCTATTGGGTCACATAATTTCTAAAAAGCGGATCTCCATAGACCTAAAAAGGATTAAAGCTATAGCACATATTCCCTTACCCCATAATAAGAAGGGCATGCAATCTTTCATGGGGAGAATTAATTTTGTCTGAAGGTTTGTGCCCAATTTTGCTCAAATAGTTGAAACTTTGCAACATATGGTTAAGAAAAGTGTTCAGTTTAAATGGAATGACTCAGAGAAAGGTGCATTCAACAAAATCAAAGCACCAATAGCCCATGCACCTTCCCTCAAAAGTCCTAATTTTGAGAAGGATTTCATTTTATACACTTTTTCTTCAGATAACTCGCTAGCAGCAGTCATTACACAAAAGGAAGAAGGGGGAGATGAGTACCCCATATCATTCATGAGCACTGGTTTACAAGGTGCTAAGTTGAATTACCCTACTGTTGATAAACAAGCATACACAATTTTTAAGGCGGTAAAACATTTCAGGACATACATACTTAACAACATAACCAAATTAATTGTTCCACACCCGACAATCCAGACTCTTTTCATGCAGAAAGAGTTAGGAGAGAGAAGAGGAAATTGGGTAACAACCTTGCAGGAAAATGACCTAGAATTTAAACCAACAATTATCATCAAAGGGAAAGGACTTTTCAAATTCATTTCTAAAATTCAAGATAATGAAGATGATGATTGGGAGAATGAGGCCGAGTTGCATATGATTGATATGTGCCCTATATTCATAGCCCCAGAATCTTGGTACACTATCTCCAGAAAGGGTATTTTCTTGAACACTGGAATTTCAAACAAATAAGAGCATTACGTCTGAAGTCAACATTGTATTAGATAATTGATGGAGTGCTTTTCAGGAAGAATTATGATGGAGTATTTCTTAGATGTTTGGAATGAGACGATGCAACCAAAGTCGTTAAAAGTTGCATGATGGTCCTGCTGGAGGTCATTTCTCAGGATATACTACAACGCATATGTTTTTAAGGGTTGGATACTATTGGCTGACTTTGTTTAAAGATGTTCATGCTTACATAATGAAATGTGATACATGCCAAGCGAATAGCTGAGCCATTACAACTAGTCATTATTTATGAACCATTCAAACAATGGGGAATTGATATTATTGGAGAAATCAATCCAAATTATTCATTGCAACACAAGTACATCCTCACGGCCATGTACTATTTTACCAGATGGGTGGAAGAAATCCCATTACAAAAAGTAAACGAAGATGCAGTCATAGATTTCCTACACAACCATATTATGTCCAGGTTTGGGATTCCAATCTCTCTCATTTTTTATAATGCATCTTATTTTTCATCAATTAAACTTACTGCATTTGCTAATGAGAAAGGAAATAAGTTAAATTATTCTGATAACTATTATCCACAAGGTAACGAATTATCTGAATCAACTAATAAAAATCTCATTAGAATTTTACAGAAAACTGTCATAGAAAACTAGAGAAGCTGGCATATAGCTCTTCCTAATGCACTTTGGGCTGATCAAGCCACACCCAATAACTCTTCAGGTGTGTCACCCTATACCTTAGTTTATGGAAAGGAAGCTATTTTACCCCCTAAGATTTTGTTGCCTTCTTTGTAATTAGAGAAAGCATCCAGAGGATCTAATAATGAGTTTTTGCAAGCCCAAATCAATACTTTGTTGAAATTAGAAGAGTCTAGATCTAAGTCTAATGAAAGGTTTAAACACTAGCAAAAGATTATGAAAATATGGTTTGACAAGCACAAGTCCGGGAGTAAAGAGTTTGAAGTAGAAGATTTGGTTCTGAAGTGGGATCACCCACATGATGAAAAAGGCAAGCACACTAAGTTTCAACATATGTGGATAGGCCCTTTTTAGATTGTAGAGAAGCTAGGCTCCTCATCTTACAAGTTACAGGATTTACAGGGGTGAGAAGAGAATCTACCGATTAATGGTTTGGTTCTCAAGACTTATTTTACTTACTGCATTTGATGGTATTTTGTACATAAATAAACCTTTTTTGCTTTTGCTTCGATTTTTTTTTCAATAGTTATGTCTATTTTATTGGTGCCAATTTGTTTACTTTCATCTGATTTAATTTCATTTTGTTTATTTGCTTTATTTTAGGTTTTCAATTAAGCCAGTGTGGTTTTGACGTTTGGGGAGACATTGGAATTTGGACAAACTACAAATATTTTGACCAAAGAGCTGCTTATGGGATTTACCTGTATTAAAAAATGTATCATGATCATATTCTTTAATTTGATAGACTATTTGAGGGGATGTTATTTTATGAACACATTGAATTCATGTTTTAAACCCTATTAAATAACTAAGGTAAGAGGAGTCTAGAATACTATTTTGGGGCTCCATCCACTTCACGTTAAAATATGTCCTAGGAATCTTACATCAATGGACCCACAGAAAGGAAGCAGGATGGATAGGTGTATGGTATTTAAAATAATCAGATGCCACAAATAAAAGCCAAAAGGCTTAAAAGAATCAAAATTTCCCGGAAAGAAAGCATGTATCAAAAGATATACTGAACAAAATCAGTAAGATAATGAGATTTCTCAGAGGTTCTTCTCTGTTTGAAAAAAAAATTATCTCTCACACAAAAGGATACCATGGATGGAAAAACCTAACTCAAACTTCAAATGAAAGGAGCAATCCAGGAAGACTCAAAGAGACAAAAAAGTCTAAAAGCATCAAAAGAGTGCAAAAGGCATGGGAATGAGGAACAAATGAATACACATGTTCACACTCTGTTACGATCCTGTGGTGTCTTAGCCATGAAACCAAATGCATAGGTAAATGAACCCCATATTTTGGCCTCAAAAGAGTTACCGAGACTCTGAAAACCCGGTTACCCTACCCTAGTGGACTATAATCAATGTTAAAGTTCTAAATCTTACCTTCCTATAAAGGTCTGGACATCTTAAAGAAATCTTGAAAATTTTTGGGATGAGTTGGTCTAACAGAATACCATAAAGCAGTTTTTGGTTAAAGGTTTTTTTTTTCAGAGATTTTTGTTCACCATCTAGTTGCCAATTATTGCTGTTGCAACTATTACCCCAAAAAAATTTGCATTTTTTAGGACCCCCTTTGTTTTTTATCTTTTTACTACTTAGACCTGTTGAGCTTTGAAAGTCCATCACTCATGACTGGTTTTCACTATGAAGAAATTTGGAAAATTGATTTTTTACTCTAAGGCAAAGAGTATTTTGATCCACAACAGTGAATGAGTATTCATGTTTGAGCCACTGTGGAAGGTGAGTTTCAAGTTTTAATCCGAAGCGATGGATGTTTTTTGAGTTTTGAGCCGCTATGGCGGACGATTTTTAAAGTCGGAGCCGCAACACTAGTTGGACTTTTATGTGCTTTCTTTGCTTGTTCCATTTGCTGCATCAAAATTTTTCATGAGAATGTAGGTGCAACATCAGGTGGGTTGTGATTTTTTATCCGCCGCAACGGATTCCTTTTATAAGCATAGAGCGGCTCATTGATTTCCAATGCATCTAAATCTTTTCAAGGATTGGGATGCAACGACAGTTGGGGTGTTTGGATGATCATGGAATTTTTTTGATTCTCTACGTCAGATGAATTTTCTTTTCTCTGCCACAACTACAGAAGGTTCTCTCCTGGATCGCCCGATCCTCGCCCTCGTTCTATTTATCTTGATTCATCGAAATCGTTATCATTTTCAAGCTGCCACAACAGATATCTTTTAAGGCCACCCTATGATACCTTCCACCTACCAAAGCCATGACTATTGAGTTGGATATCTTGCCAAGAAGTAAGTCGATAGTAGCGACAATGTTGAGATGTTGAGAGCCTTTGTTATCAGGGTTCTTTTCACTGTGATTTCTCTTTGACCCTCTGATGTGCTATGATTTGGTGCCGACGGTGTTTTTTTTGCACATGTGGAGCTAAGCCCTACCTACCATTTTTAAGTGTTTTTAAACCATTGTATTATATATATTCCGAAGAAAGGGGTTTTTACCACGGTTATTGACTGACGGTGAGCGCTTTAGAGATAAGTTGTGATTTTATCCCGTTTGAGGCATCCATGTGATTTGCTGAAGCCTCCATCTGGAAATCATGTGGCACATTGGATTCCGCATCCATGACCATTATCAAGACCAACCTAATAGGTAGGTGTTCTGTTTACTTTCTTTTGATTGGTGTTTTGACTGAAGCTGCAACCTGTCGATTTTCGATACGGCATGCAAGGGTTTGATTGTTTCAGGTTGTTCATTTTAAAAGAGCCTTCTCCTTTCCTTTGTTAGTTTAGAAGCCTTTCTTTTGAACTTTGACCTAGATTCAGTTGCTCGACCTACTCCCATGGAACCTTGCCATTTTTGTTCTGAGGCATTTCACCCGCAAGACTGGCATCCAAAGATGAATCCCGAGCGGCCTGAGCTTTTCACCAGCCTGGGTCTGATTTGGTTCCTGCTCCTATGTGGTGGTAGAGGTTGTGAGGGATGTTTTTTTTATGTCATATATCCTCACTGAGGGATATTGATCCTGGTGGTTGAAGCTAGGGAATCACCACCTTTACCCTCTGTGCACTATCTATAGGTTGTGAGCCTCTTAGAGTTATTCGTTCTTTTAGTGAGGGAGTGGTTCAGGTTTTGGTTGTTTTCTAAGTTTTACAATGCAAAGTTTTCCCTAGCAGAACCCGCCTATGTTAAAGGGTTGTGTTAACTAGAGCATTTGTTTCACTTAACTGCGGTGTGGTTTTCTTGTTCCAATGATGGAAGAGAATGTGGTAAAATAACATACTAGTTTGTTCCTTGAAAAAATGGTTTTCTCTACATGTTAGTATTTTGATTCCATATTTAGTTTTATTTATTTATTTTTAATGCATGAGTTTGTTTAATGGCATAAATTCTAAGACATTCTTTTCATGTTATTGCAGTCACAGTTTGTACCAGACAACATGACGAAGAAGGGAAAAAAGAAGGCCAAGATTGTAGACTATTATTCAGATGCAGAAATATCACCCACCAAAGGTGTAAATAATATATGAAGATACAAAATCTATAACCGGGGCTGAACCAAAATTTAAATGGGGTTATATCTATCACATGCTCAAGGAGAAGAAGGTCCCATAGGCAAGGTTGGAAGACCTAGTTATATATGATAACATATTGAAATATGGAATCACCAAGGTATCTACAAGACCAGATATTTTTACCTTCCCTGAGGTCATTGGATGGATTCTTTACAAAGTGGATGTAGTATGGATGATCATGTACGATGTGGAGAACAAAGGATTTGCATCCTTCACAACTGCGTTTATAGAAAAAACATACAACAAGCCACCTTCAGAAGTCAGCATGACAACTAGCTGGGTAAAAGGTTTGAATTTCGATTACATGGCTACAACAAAGATGATGGTAGTTGAAGGAAAGAATTTTTGGCATAAACAATCTAGGGAATATGAAACTTACCATCTCCATACCCCATACAGGATGATAGCTCTGATGCTAAATAGGATATTCGGTAGAACTGACGGAAGGTCTTATAGGTTTGGATGGATTCCACTTATATACCATGTAGCCATGAAGGGGAAAATTTTCAATTGTCCTGACATAGTAGCCAATAGTCTATATTCCTACATAACTGCATCCTAATAAGGATTGCATCAATGAAAATCTGAGTTTTACATGGGATCTTTTCTAGTTGACTACATACTTTGTTTTCATCCTTTTGAAAAGCTCAGCTGCAATTGGAAAGGATGAAAATCCCCTATTTATGCAGCATATTAGATATTGTGGGTGCAAAAATACAAGAGTATTTACAAGATAATATGTGAAGAGTTTTTGATGCCCCTATAACAACTAGTTTTCTTGGAAGAGTGTAAGTTCCTGTCTGAAGGCACTTTGGAATCTATAAAGGAGTTTAGAGATTACTTCTTCTCTGAAGAAGGCACATACTTGAGGATGTATGGGGGAACTAAAGCACCCTCATTGCTACCTAAATATGCCATAGATTATATAGTGCACTAGGAAGCCATGAGACAAATATTCTTGGATGGCTTTGGAAGTCATCTATTCAACTTGAAAAAGGTTGTGTTTCCACCCCTACCTTTCTATGTGGGGAGCTATAAGTTTTCTAAAGTCAAGAATGTTCTTGAGCTTGTGAAGGAATTATAAATATTCCATTTTAGTGAAAAGAACTTTCACAGGAATGATTCCTAGGGTAAGGTTGCAGCCCATCAGGCGCTCCTAAAGGTAAATTTTGAATACACTGATCATGTGGAAAAGGATGAACAAATGTATAGGAATATTTGCAACATTACCTCTTTGAACAAGCAGCTCAAAACAAAGACCATGATATCTTGATTTAAAGGCAGTAGCAGCAAAAACCCAGACCATAAGGGACATGAAGAAGAAGATGCACAAAAATAAAAATAATAAACAACATGTAGACTAGGCACAAGGAAACTGTTAGCTGAAGAATCCCAACGAGAAAAGGAGGAAGAAGAAACTTCCAGAAAAGAGAAGGAAGAAGAACAGAGAAAGAAATAAGAATCCATTAAGGAGAATATTGTAGAGTTAGAAAGATCAATAGCTGAGGAAGAACAAAATCTTGATCCTCAGAACCAAGAAGAGGTCACAAAAGAACAAAGGAAGAAGGATCAAGAATATCTAGACAATGAGAATCAGGGGAAAATTCCTACTCAATACAACATGGAGAACCTCCCTTCCACTTCAGGAAATATACTTACAGGAGGGAGTCTCCTTATGGTTGAATTCAGGTTGGTACCATTTACCTCGTCAAAGAAACATGAAGTCATAAAGTTAGAATATGTATTCTTTGATCCTAAGAAAAAATCAATTGTTTGGAGGACTAAGAAAAATTTGAAGATATGTACTTAGCCCGAAATCACTACAGTGACCAAGAGAACGGTTGTAAAATATGTAGAAGAAGATCTAGTGCAGATGGACTCATGGGGTGTTGCAACTACATAGGTGAAAGCCCACAATATTAGTAATAGTAAGGATATTATCGATCATTATAAAGGTAGAATGGAATTATAAAATAATTCTTAAGGGAAGAGGAGAGAGCGAGTCAGGAATCAAAAAGAAAATATGATGCCACTCTTTCTGACTTTGAAAAGCTGCAACAGGACTACCATATTCTAGAAGAGGAAATAGATGCTTTGAAACTATTAAACACAACCCGAGATAGATAAAAGAGGAATTTAGAGATAAAGATGGAAGAAATAGAAGTACATAAGTCCACAACTGAGCAACAAACAGAGTAGTATAAAGTTTGAATTGCGGAACTAGAAGCCCAAAATAGTTCCTTAGAAGTATTATTGAAGGCAACCAATGAAAAAAATATGGACATAGAAACTCTGAGAGAGCATGCTCTCCTACTTATAGGTAAAATATATCAATTATAGGTTAAGCTAGCAGAAGTGGTTTTCAGAATCAAGCAAGTAGAAGTTTGACTGCAGGAGATCTCAGTCGAAGCTACTGAATTCAAAGCCAAGACCCAAGACATTGTAGAGACCATACAAGGACAACTAACATGGTTGGAGACAAACAAAGAGCCTCCATAAAATGCACCTCTAAATAATCCAGAGACATTGCAGCTCGAGTATGATCTAATGAATTTCAGTAATAAATCTGCTGAGAGACTGATAGATGCAGTTAAGAAAACAACAGACAAATGCATGGAATTTTATAAGAAGGTGCTTATAACTCATAATAAATTCCAGACATCATCCGCAAAAATTCTAAAGGAGTTTATAGCACATGAAGAACACTTGAAGCACCTGCATGATAGGCTGCAGGAAGATGAACTTAATATACAGCTGATTAAAAGCTTAAATGAAAAGGTGATAAAAGGTGTGATTGCTTAAGCTGCAGTAAGTAATTTCCTTTTGGAATATCAGCTTCGAGTAATTCCAAAAAGGGTGGCTGACATAAAGACTCATATTTAGATTCTTGGAACCAACATATTTTGAGATCGTTGTTTTAGATGATATGGCATGAAAATAGTTCATGAATGGGTTGAATGGCCCCACTTGAGTGGTTTTGCCTATCTACACATGGAAATGTAATTGTAATATTTTGTATTTATCTTTTTACTAGTGGACATACTAGAAGACAAACATTTTTGTAACCGAATGTTGAGGAAGCCCAAAGGACAGGAGAACCAAGAGTCATTTTTGCAAATGTATAAATATAGGTAGATTCAAATAGAAGAGTGACTTTTCTAGCTCTCATATGAGAAGGATTTTGTAAGATGAATTATTTCTTGTTATAATAAAGAGGACTGCAGTTTTGCTGGAGAAGGGGTTGCCTAATTTTCAAATGCATGTTGTGTATATTGCTGAATAAAGAACTATTTCAGTTTTATCTTACTATACAAATCTGTGAGATCATTCTAACTGTTGAACTATTTCTATGTGTGAATGATTTCATTTCCGTGTTATAAATCTTATGCAGTAAATGAGTAGTGAATTATTTAACAACACTGAGCTATCTCGATGTTATCTTTTCTACTGTATTTATATATTCTGAATCTATCAGCTATGTGTAAACAAATTTGTGCAGAAAATGCAGTGCATTACTCATATAAATAGTAATCTTGCTCCTTGGGGATAGGTTAGATAGAGTAGATGTGACTAGTTGTTCTTTGCTTTCAGTGATTTAGGAACAAAAGGGATAAGATGGGAGGTAAGAACCTACACATCACATTGTGAGATATTTGTTCCCTGGTCACTTGCATTTAATCTAGGCACTTGCATATCATTTATAAAACATAAAAAAACACACATAAACGGTGGACCAAGACAAAACCGGTAAAATAGATTTAACTTTCATTTAATTCTACCGTAGCCGAGATGCTAACCGAATGGATTCCCCACACCAAATGATAAACTATCTAATTGAGAATGGTTATTGGGGAGAATTCCTACTGTCAGTACCTGGTATTTTCCAAGAATCAACACGACGGTACATGGAGGAACCACTCAGTCCCCAGAATGCAGTCCAGGTAGAAAACGACCGCTACCACACTTAACAACGTCGGAACATGTCACTAACTTACACATAGTTACTAAATTATTTTAAATCTAATCTAGAGTTAATTTTATCTTGAGTGGTTAAGTGGATGCATGATGTGTAGACAAGAAACGTAAAAAGAATGCAAATCATAGCTACATGACAATGCACATTTCTCTTTCGATGAAAGCTACCAAAGGTAGGGAAAGAGACTTTTTGTTAAGGAAGATATAAATCAGAGATCTAATAAAACCAAGTTCTATTCAAAGGAAACTATGAAGCTTTTAAATATCAACATCAAATACAATTCTTGAAAAAACCTATGAATTCATACACGACCTCGAGAAAAAAAAATTGGCCTGCTTTTCTTAAATTTTCTTCTCTTTTGATTGAGTTTTCTCTTCAAACAAACATGAATATGAACTATAAAGAAAGGAATAATTCTTTCCTATAGTGCAACAATTCTAACTTTCTGCAATAATAGTCCAAAAAGCACAAATGGAATAAAAGATGCAACAAATCTTAACAATGTATAAAACAAAGTAGGGAAGCACTTTTATTTTCCAAATGCATGTATCAAAATGAAACTTGATAATAAAACTCTTTTCATATTTACAAATAGAAAATGAGAGAATATCTACAATATTTCATCCATTCAGAAATCCAAAGGAATATGAAAAGCGCCCAAACAACTCCATAGCAATCAAGAATTGCTCCAAAACAACCAAAATGCAACCAAAACTCAATGATTGAGGGGAGGAAGGGTTTGGATATTAGATCTGAGAATCAAAATAGATATGAAGAGGTCTAGAAATGTGACTAGGAATAGCGAGGAAGAACTAATAGGTGGAGGATTGAAATTTCCTACCACAACCAAGTCATTCACTTAACTAGTAAATCATCCCAAAATAAACCAAATCAACTCCAAACAGAGATAATGCTGGGTCTAGGAGGTGTATGACTATCATATGCAGCCTAAAAACCACAATTCATCAAAACAAAACCTAAAAATGAAGGAAAATCAAGCTAAAAATTGAGTTTCAAAGGGCAGGCACACCTGCCTATACTGGACCAGAGCGCCTAAGAGGGGCAGGCACACCTTGGCCTGTTTTTATTTTTATTTTTGTTCTCTTTTGATTGAGTTTTCTCTTCAAACAAATGTGAATATGAACAATAAAGAAAATCATAATTCTTTCCTAGAGTGCACTAATTCTAGCTTTCTGCAATAATAGTCCAAAAAGTGCAAATTAAATCAAAGATACAACACATCTCAACAATGTATAAAACAAAGTAGGGAAGCACTTCAATTTTCAAATGCATATACCAAAATGAAATCTGATAGCTAAAATCTTTTCAGATCTACAAACATAAAATGAGAACATATATACAACACTCCATTTATTCATAAATCAAAAGGAAAACGACAAGCACCCAAACAACTAAAAAACAATCAAGAATTGCTCCAAATCAACCAAAATGAAACCAAAACTCAATGACTGAGGGGAGGAAGGGTTTGGAGATCAGTTATAACTATCCAAACATATCTGAAGAGGTCTAGAAATGTGATTAGGAATGGCAAGGAAGAACTAACAGGTGGAGGATTGAAATTTCCTACCACAACTAAGTCATTCTCTTGACTAGTAAGGCATCACAAAATCAACTCAAAATAGAGATAATGTTGGGTTTAGGGGGTGTATGAATATCATATGCTTCCTAAACACCAAAATCCATCAAACCAAAACCCCCCAAAAAGGAAATATGAGCTAAAATATGAGTTTCAAAGGGCGGCGCACCTGCCCATACTGCACCAGAGTGCCTAAGAGGGGGTAGGCACACTTTCTCCACTGCATAGGAATGCCTAAGAGGGGAAGGTGCACCTACAATACTGTATAAGAGTGCCGATGACACGCTATATCTTAAGGAAAATATCACCTATAGAGCCAACACTTATAACACTAAAAATATAATACCAGTGATGCTTTGTCTACACAACCCAGGTGTATCGGTGGAGAAAAAGGCAGGGTAAAATCCATATTTCCTATGGGAGAAGGGCAGAAGGGATAGTGATCCAAAGAGCATTAAGAGGATGCAAGACACTCATCAAAGACAAAATATAAAGGAGGGAGGGTCTGTAGAGGCTACAAAAAGGATTGATAAAGAGATATGAAATAAAAAACAAAAGAGATCAGATCTTTGTAGGTCCCCAGTGGAGTCACCAAATTTGTTATCAAATAAATCTACTCAAGTGGACTTAAGTCAGATATCCCTATTCCAAGTGGATATAGAAAAAATAAAATGCATAACACATCCTAATTTCCTAGATCAAATAGAAATGCAAGTTAACAAATAGATCACTTACTTGCAATATGCAAATCCTCTTCTCTCTTTGTTGATCCAAGCTCCAGAGCCTTCATATCTTCAGCTACAAAACCCTGTAAAGAAAGTGGAAACAAGAAAATAGTAAATGTGTATCCAAACATGAATTTATCTAAGCTAACAGTTAAGGAAGAAATATCTAAATATCATTAACACAACAATGTTTATGGAAATATATTTTTGTATTAATGTAATCAAGGAGATATATAGAATTACATAAAAGGTAGAAATGTCACAACCTAGCCTTAATGTTGCAACCTTCCATCCAACAATCCAAGCCAAAGAAAGCCTCCAAAGAAATATAGTAAGCCTCCCAAAGGATGATAGGAATCACCTAGAAATTCCACCAGCATAAAAGTACCATAGTCCTTCCTCTCTTCATAATGGAGAGAGGGTTTAATTTATAAGGCTAAAGGGATAGAGTAGGTTGAGTATTAGGAGGAGGGATCTAAGGGATATTCCCACTATGTTAGGAAACAAATGCCACCTCACCTAGAATGTAGGGAAAGTCGTCCACCTCATCCACCTTCAAGAAGAGTCTCAAAGATTCATTTTTTTCCCTCAAAACACCATCGATGCACCTTCCATGAAGAGAAAGAGCATCGTCAGTGCACCTAGCAATAGGAGACAGAGTGTTGGCATCGACATACCTAGCATGAAGGGAAAGAGAAGCATCAGCGCACTTAGTATGAAGGGGAAAAGCGTTGGCCTATCTAGAGAGGGTAAAAAAGGTGGGAACGACCTCAAATCAGCCCATTTTAGCAAAGAGAACTTTGGGGATTAGGCATAGGGTTAACACATGGCTCAACATGACAAGATTTTGGTGTAATAGGATAGCATCCCCAATTGGAGCCAGTTGTAAGCACTAATTTATTTGTGTCGCAGTTGGTCTTATTGCCTTAAAAATTTCGAGTTTTCATTGGTGATCTGGTGGTTTTCAGGCTTTTCTCATTGAGCAATTTTCTAGGAATGGCTAGCAAAGGGTTTAAATGGCTAGTAGAGAAAAAAAGAATTTTAAAGGCCCTTTGGTAAAACAAGAGCTTTTACAATTTGGGAAAAAAAATTAAGAAAAAGTTTGCAAAGTTGGTTTCATGTAAATTTTGGCTTTATAGTAAAAATTTATATTTTGGCCAAAGGTTTAATTTAATAAAAAGGTATATTGGCACAAGGTATCTCAACGCCGTGACCTAATGGTCATATGGGGGCCACCACATAAACACACAAGCCAAGTCAACAAAGCAACATATAGCAAGAAAATGAGCCAAAGCCCGCCAACAAATTCCAAGCACCAAGCTCACAAGGATACTGTATAACCATTTCTTTGTTCATTGGTATGAATTGAAATTTTTTGCACATAAAAACAATTCAAAAGATAAACTCACCTTTTAATGTGGAATGATATCCCCATTAAAAATAAGCAAAATACAAGGACACAGTATAAACAAAGACGACAATGCTATGAATGGAATTTTGCATTTGGATATGCAAAAGCAAATGTATTGGTATATCAATATAAGTTTTGGCCAAAATGTATATATGTTGATGTCATGATAAGATAGATGTTGGAGGCCATGCTTAATTCAGATTCCATTGATGATAAGGATTATGTCGATAATAAAACGCATGGAGCTTGTGTTTTAGTTAATTATTTTTCTCTTTAAGGATTTGTTCAAGCATATGAACTCAAACATCAAAAGGCGGGTTGATAAAATATTTTCAAAACAGGTTCGGGTAACCGAGGTTGATGTTACAAAAGTTATATGGCATGACATTTTTTCTAGGGGATTTGAGATTACTTTCTGTTGAAGAAATCCATTTACAAAATACACTAATGACAACAATATCTTAAAGCAATGTCAACATTGGGAAAATCAGCTATATCACGTAATAAGAGGACGTTGCATACCTTGTATTATTTGCAACTTGACAAGAATAGAAATGCGGTAAGTGATATCGTTCTTATAGAAGAGGAAACATCAAAATCACAGAGGATCCCTTTTGCATTTATACAGGATATTCATAGAAAATTTGTAAATATTTATGGTCTAACAAGTCTTCAAACAATGGTGAATTTAGCCTTTGAGATTTATGTACTAGCAGATGTGCCAGATACTCGCCATACTTTTTGTTAACATTGAGTTGGGATTTTATGTGAAGTGTTAGCCAAAAATACACACCTCCTGCGGATAAGAGATGGTTCCCCAGATCTGAATGGTTCAGGTCTAGAACAAAACACAAACACCAAATGTTAATCTTCCCCTAGATATGGTTAATCAACTTAATGGAATGCCATGATACTTCTCTCAAAGGTTATCCTCGCTATCCTTGAAGCTTACTATAGAAGAACCTATAAAAGATGGAAGACAACAAAGAAAACATGATAGCATACAATATAATCAACTAGATCTATGCTTGTGACCAAGGAATAAATAAATATAAACATATGAAACAGTAAATATGGGAAATAAAAGACATTCTTTATTAATAGATGATTGGAGAGACTACAACCTTCATACCTTGGTGTTGAGAGTTCCTTCCAATGGGTCCTTACATCTAACTTCACCTTGCCTCCAAAGACTCAAGAATGATTTTGACAGAGTTTGGGTATGAAACACAATTCTTCCTCCTTTGGCCCATGGGGGGTGAGCCACTATTTAAAGGAATGGGAGGATAGGTATGGTTGAGGATCTCATGGGTGAGGTGGATATTATATCCTAAAAGGGAGGATCTTGATCTCCAGGTGGTCCTAAACCATAGGGATGAGGCTCCATGAAGGTTAGCTTCGAGAATCCTCTTGAAGCTTCTCTTTTTTTCCTTCAAAACTTGAGCACTGCTCCTCCAATGAAGCAAATAGGAAGTGATAAGTGGGCACCGCTTCTTGTGGAAAGGACAGGATGGTGGAACCTCTCTTTTTTCATGTATCAAGAGTGGTGCTGGCTCTTTTCTTCTTGGGTAATGCTTTTTTTCAATGGGGAAAGAGCGTTACCAACTCAAAAGAGGGAAAAATTGCAAGGGGTTAATTTGTTCCTTCATTTCTCTAGGGAAAACTTTGAGGGATTGAAGAAAACAAGGGGATACCTATGTCATAACATAAGGGTGACAAGATTTTGGTGTAACATGAAGTTTACATGGTCTGAAGCTTTTCAATTTATATCTATAAAGGAAAGGACAATTTCCAGACAATTTGAAGATTATACTTGTCAAATTGCAAATATCAAAGAACAAATCAATTTGGTGTGCAAGGGTATTAGGGAACTATTCAATATTCCATGGATGATCATGGCTCATGGAGTAAGCATTAAAATAGATTGAGAAATTATTAGTGAGAACATTGATGATTTCCTTGCTAGAGTGAATTTCAAATGAGATTTATCTAATTGAAATAAAGTGGATATCTCCTTGAATTTTCAAAATGAGGCAAAAACTCGACGGTGTAACTTTGAAGGGTTATCTTGGTTCAAATACCAGTTGTTATTGTAATGAGGATGGCACTGGAAAAGATCTGGATGAAAAGTTGAGGGAGATATCTCAGAAGGAGGACAAAATTCTCTATTAGGAATTTGTGTAGAATATGAATTTTAATGAAGAGGATATTGTTGGAAAGGTTAAATTTCATAAATATAGTCGAAAGAGACCTCCAGAAGGATGAAATTTCACCATTGAGGATCTTGGTCCCAAAGGTAAATGAGCAAGAGGAGGATCAACAGTTCATATCAGTACCCAAATCATCCGACAGTGTACAATCATTTTGCATCATCAACATGCGAGGAGAAATAAAAATTTCATATTTGTGAAATTGTATTAAACCATAGATGAAGTGGACCCCACTACAACAAAATACCCTTTTGGGGGCGGTTTTGGCTTAGAATAGTTTTTCTAACCCCCCCCAAAAAAAACAAACAAATTTTTTTTAGGTCTTTGGGGGCAATTCTTAAAAACCCTCCTTAAAATTCCCGAAAATTGGAATTTTGGGGGCGGTTTTGGCTTACAATAGTTTTTCTAAACCCCCCCAAAAAACAAACAAAAAATATTTAGGTATTTGGGGGCAATTCTTAAAAACCCCCCTTAAAAGTCCTGAAAATTGGAATTTTGGGGGCGGTTTTTAAACAACAACCCCCCCCCCCCAAAATTCTAATTCTCGGTACTTTTGGGGGGGAGGGGGTTAGAAAGACCCCCCATAAAGGTGTCTTGCAGTGGTTTTGATAACCCCCCCCTCCAAATTTTTTTAAGGAATTTGGGGGAGGCCCTTAAAACCCCCCCTCAAAATTCCCAAGAATTTCACTTTTGGGGGTGGTTTTAAACCCCCCCCCCAAAAAAAAAAAACTCCGACATGACTTTTGGGGGGTTTGGAAAGACCGGCCCGAAAATTCTTGTTAGACTTTTGGACTTTTGGAGAGGGGTTTGGAAATTAACCCCCCCCCCCAATAAAAAAAAAAATTCCAACATGACTTGGAATTTTGGGACGCGAGAGTAGATCTACAGTCAATAAATATTTCGCTGCCGAAACTCACAAGATGGATAGTTTTCCTTGGCGTCGTGAAATTCTGTAGGGCCCTCCACATTAAATTATGAGGATTAAAAAGAGGTGGAGATATTAGATATTGGAGGATTTCACGATGGGAACATGCATGCAGTATAGAAAATATGTGGATCGTGAAATCCGGTAGGAGCCACACCAATGAACGGTCCAGATTTGCTGTAGACTTAGATCTATGGATGAAATGTTTTTCGCGATGTAAAGATGCAAGGGAGAGAAAGAATATAGAGCTTACGAAAGGCAGATAAAGGGATAAGTAGATGAACGATCCAGATCTGTTTGGGTAAGGATATATAGCCTAGAACCTCTTTGCAAATAGAATATTCCCACTCTAAAGGTGCATTTCAAATCGCATAATCAGTAAGGAAACAAGAAATCGACGGTTAAAAAGGATACATGACAAGATCGATGGTTAAGATATAATTTTAAAATGCAAGCTGCATAGAAGATAAGGGAAATGGAAAAATGGAGGGAGAGTAATAAAATGAAAATAGCAAAGAAGATCAATGGTGCAAAACAAATAGGGTAGAAATGGAAGGTTGAGAAACGTTTCGGTCACCAAAGATGCAAGAGAGTTAAGAACATGGAAAATCATAAAATACTATACATTATTTTATTCACTTGCATCAGTAGAAGAAGACGACAGACACTACAGAAGGAGCCAATTCCTATAGTGTCCATCAGCCACTTATTAAACACCAGGTAGGCCCTTTTTATCCCCCCAATAAGTTGTATAAAGGGCCCAAATGGAAAATATAGTAACTCAAAGCTTAGAGTATCAGAAAGTAGAGGAAGTGTTAGATGATAGGAATGTTGATTTTTTTAACCCTTTCCTTTTAAATGGACCCATTGAAGCTATGAAACAGAATTTAAATTTTCTAAGGGAGAAGGGAACAAACCTTCATAACATCTAGTAGTCCTTTTTTCACCTTTTTTCTACTGAACAAACCCCTATTTTCCCAGAATTTGTTGATTGGTGTGTAAACAACTATTCTCTGTCAGAAAGAGTCATAATGAACCTCGATCGCTCCACTATTCTGTGTCCTGTTAATTCATTAGTCGTTAGGAAAACCTTTCTTGTCCCTAAAGAGTTTACCTTAAAGGATAAATATTGCATTGAAGAGTCTATATTCCAATGTTTTGAGGAGTCCACCATTGAGAGAAAGAAAACATTTTTAAGAGGTCTTTCAAGCCAGAAGACGAGTCGTCTAGCCCATCATTCCCAATCAATATAGCCCCGTGTAATGAAGAAACCAAGTGTGTAGTAACCATGTTATTTCAATTTTTGGGTCTAGACATAGATAAATACATCCCTTAAACCTTTATGAGTCTTCTGTTTGTTTTAATAACTTGTCTTGTTGAGTCAGTCGAACCCAGTCAGTCATTACAAGTGTCCTGCAATAAATTTTATGAGTTCTTAGATGAGAATATTCATTCTTAGATAATGAACTTACACAAGACCATAACTTTCAGGTTCCAATCATATATATTGAAGATGTTCCTTTATTTCAACAAGGATAATCTACAGCTACCAAAAATGGTATCAACAGATGAAATGTATAGGGATTAAACCAAGTTTATCATGAACTTCCTCATGATAGAGATTTATGCTTCCATTTTCCAAAAGAGTTTCCTCGGGTGCTACCAGAGATGTGGGATCTATTGCAAGATTCTATAGAAAAGAGACCAGGAGATTAGTTCCTGTCTGAACATGGAACAATGATCAGACTATATGGTTTCACTCAGTCACCTTACATGTTACCAGCCTTCTTAACTCCAAGAATTTTCTTAATGGATTTCATCAGACAAAATTTGTTCATAGAGATTGAACACTTCCATAAATATAAGAAGTCCACTGACATCAAATACCCTTGGGTTGTAGGTCCATTCACCATCAAGAATAAGGTTTCTTTGCCAATGGTGGAAGGTTTACTTAGAGAGTTAGGATTGGAGACAGAACCCGCAATCAACCATGACCCTCACTAGGTTATCTCAAATAGGAGAAAGCCTCAAAAGAGAAATCCTTTTAAACACGAAGAGGTTGTGGGATTGACAGAAGCTGCTAACTGGTCTAATTACCCAAAGGGGGCCCCAAAGATTGTTGAATTAGATGAATATCCAAGATCTTGTATAGGAGAGGTTGTCTCTTTATTGCATGATATATCTAATTTGGTTGCTACAGCCGAGAGCATCACTCCATTCGCTATCCAATCAGAACGAAAGAATAAAAGATATTTTCCTGAGGAAATGGATATCGATGAGGAGGACATTGTTGAAACTCCCAAAAGGCAGAAGGTTGAAACTGAAGGAAAACTTGTCCTAGATACAGATGTAGACAAAGGGAAAAGGAATATGAAGATATATTGCCCTCCATTTGAGGTAAAAGAGTATACATTTTTAGATATTACTCCTATCGATTCCTCCTCCCAGTCAAAGAACAAACCAGAGCTAGTGGATAAAAACAAAGGCATCAAAGACATAACTTCACAAGAGACTCTGAAATTATATATTGAGGTAAGAAATATTTTTAATCAAGATGTCTCTTTTGTTTCAGTCAAGCATTATGCTTAAAAAATTATGAACTTGGCCTTGGAAACTAAGAACAGAGTTGCTAAAGTAAAAATGAACCTTGATGATATCCCCATACCTGACATGATTCATCTACACAAGCAGACAAGAGATATCCTTTTTACTCACTTGTTGAATATCAGTCTAGCATTATCCATGTTACAGACCCTCAAAGGTAAAATTGAGAACCAATTGAGGTAAGAAAAGGTGGAAAATAAGGCCCACCAAACACAGATAAAGAAGCTGGAAACTGAGATGCTGGCTACTGGAGGCCAATCTAATAAGGGAGTTCGGATCCAAAGGTTGTTGGATGAGAAATAAAAATACATCTAGTTATTGAAAAATAAGATTCTCATACCTACCACCCAGCTAATACAGGGTCATGAACTAGATGAGATCACTCCTCCCATGGCTAGATCTAGTGAACAGGGCATAGTCCAGGCTATGTCACAGGAAAGTCTTAAAGAGTTGGAAATCATTGGTTTGAAGAAGCAGAATAAAAATTTGGAGGACATAGCTAGAAATAGAGAACTAGAAAGGAAGAAATTGGAAGACAAATGTAAGGAACTAGTGGATAAGAACAACAAATTGACAAAATATGTTACATGAGAGTCATCCTTACAGGGAGAAAAACATCTCATCTGGGATGTACTGATATCAGAAGCAGCCAAGCTCAGGCCTTATTTAGATTTTATTCTTGATAAGGAGATTGTTACACAAGCTGCTAGAAAAAATGTCTTGATGGTAAAATGTGTGTTAAATAAGAATCCTATTGACACAACTAATAATGCAATAAAGTTTTTGAATAGCTTGAGAGAATAGGAAATAAATAAAGTAAATATTCAGGATAGGGTTTTGATTATCACATGGGAAAATAAAGTGGTAAATAAATATCATCATTTGGAAACAGTTCAAGTGAAAATTGATGTCATGCATCATCAAATCAAGGAATTCATTGAAATTTTTAATCCTTTATTTAGAAGAGGACTCCCTTTCTTTTGGGAAGAGAAAGGAAGAATGTGGTCTCAGAAAGAATATAATGACAGGTTAATCAGTTGTAGATTATATCACTTATAGTTTGATGACATGCAGTATCAATGCTTTTCTGTAAAAAAAGTGATTGATAAATTAACTGGAGATTTCATGATGATGTTTGACTTCAAATCCACATGTACAAAATTTCTAGAGTTATCTTATGCTAAAAACATGGAGCTCGGCATAATGGCGAAGGAGATGATCAGTCTAGATCTCCCAACTACTAATCAATGGAAGCTAGTTGATAACTATGGGGAAAGTAAATACAGGTTGTACCAATAAAAACATGAAGGCCTAACAAAGATAAAAGAGACAGCTGCAGAAAGATCAAGCAAGCCAGGATCTTGAAGATACTTTACTGTTTTAGATATAGCATGCACGCCACCCTCATATTTCATGTTTTATGTAAGTTGGGGAAAATGTGCCACATTAAATTTTGTTAGAAGTTTGTTTCTCAAATTGTAACTATGTTTCAAGGTTGGTCTTTGGGGTCCAGACACTATAAGTATACCGTCAACAGAGGAAGAAAGGCTTGAAACCCATGATAATTTTTTGTTATGTGAATTTTGAAATCTATTTTTAATAGAAGTTGCTGAGTCGGATGCTGGTTTTTTGAATGCAAGGATTGATTTGTATTTCTTAGTTACATTCTGTGATTTCTCTTCTTTATGTGCATGTCTTTCTTATTTATCTTTTCACTATTTTTTCTTTCATATCTGAGATAAGTGTGTGATAGTTTTACAGAATTCATATGGTGTTATGCTCTAGCTATCGTCCTAGATATTCACAAATTGTTTCTTCCAAAGTTAATGTAGAATTCATTTTTTGTAGCTCTCTGTGTTAATGGACTGTCATCATTTTTTTCTTACCACTAGACTAAAATCATATTGACCATGATTGAAATATTATCTTGCCTTTGCAGACACTTCCCATGCATATTGCCCTGTGTTTCATGATAATTGTGACTCCATAGCTCAATGTATATTTACTCTATTTCAACCACAACAATATATGAATTCCATTTTATGTCTATATTTGGCCTTGATATATATTTGTGAGAGATCCCTCTATAGAAACACATAATTCAACTCCCTTTCTTAAAGTTGTTTTGTTGTTAACTCAACGTCTAGAGGAGGAATCTTGGATAGATTTTGAAATTTTATGGATTAGGGATGAGGACTGGTGTACCCCATTTGGAGTTGTAAACATTTTATATATCATTAATACATTTTTATACTGTTATGTGTAATCTATATGGTTAATTATACTATTTAATACATATGAATTATGTATTTGTTGCATTCAATTATGTCTGGTATATTATTGTTTTGTTATAATTGGTTTTTATTTTCAAATAAAATTTTCATTATATATGAAATTTGTAATTTCGAAATGATAATATACATTTCCTAGCATGTGGGTTATTGTGAAGATGCTTCTATACTGTCTTCAAACTGTCCGAAAAACCTCTTATTATAGCCTTCTATATATGGTTGGATGCACCATACAACACTCTATAGATCCACACTCTCAAAATATTTTTATCATCATCCTATGAGATCTGGTGGGAATTTCCCTAAGGCCAATTATGCTGATTTTACCAATAATTCCATACTTGGACAAATTTTGATCTTCTCCTAGGCTTGGTCTAATTTCCCTAAACCACAAATTTTACAGCTCCATAAATTCTTCTTCAGGATCTCTTTGGACAAAATGAGACCATGGTTGAGTAGAAAAAACAACAGCCTACAATATCCCCATGTGGTGTGGGAATTTTCTTCAACACACAATTTGTGGTGGGCATCATCTTAAGGCTACTTGGACCAATTTTCCCATAGCCAATTTCCTAGTTTTCACTAATTTGTCGTATTTCTCTAGAATGATGTCATAATGCAACAATGATTTCAACTTCATGCCACATCATCATATATGCAGGAATCATCCTTAGTGTGGGAATCAACCTTAATGCGGGCATCACTTAGCCCCTTTACAACACTTGGCCATTTTTTCTTTGTCTCTAGTATGCAAAATAACATTTTTCTTCTATTTTGTTAGGTTGATATTTTCCTTATCTGATCACCATAAGAAAAACCAAGAGCATGGATAGATATCCATTTAAAAAATGAACAAGACCATATCATCTGATGAATTTGAACATCAAATAAACACCCCCTTGTGGGAATTTTCAAATGGTCTCTCAAACTCATTGTCTAACACTTAACCAGTTCTCTTCAAACCCTAGGTCACCAAGGTGATTTCATTTTTCCTTCAAATTTGGAAAGTGAGATGCCCAATGGGTAGAGGCCAACAAGGTGAATCCATCAAGACCACTTTCATCTTCTGGGGCTTCTTTCTCTCTCCTCTGTGGGCATTTTTCTGGAGCAGTGAAAATATGGCTGAGAGGAACTTTTGGCAGACTGATATCTTCTTCTTGGAAGACTTTTTGGTCAGGATAATGATATGGTTGGATGCACTATACAACACTCTAGCTATCCACACTCTCAGAATATTTTTATCATCATCCTATGAGCTATGGAGGGAATTTCCCTAAGGCCAGTTATACAAATTTTACCAATAATTCCATACTTGGACAATTTTTTATCTTCTCCTAGGCTTGGTCTAATTTCCCTAAACCACATTTTTGGAAGGTCCATAAATTCTTCTTCAGGGTCACTTTGGAAAAACTGAGACCATGGTGGAGTAGAAAAAACAATAGCCTACAATATCCCCATGTGTTGCAAGGATTTTCTTCAACACACAATTTGTGGCGGGCGTCCTCTTAAGGCTACTTGGACAAATTTTCCCATACTTAACCAATTTCCCGATTTTCACTAATTTGTTGTATTTCTCCAAAATGATGCCATAATGCAACAATGATTTCAAATTCATGCCACATCATCATCTCTTCCATTCCATGCCATACAAGCATCATCCTTAGTGCGGGCATCAACCTTAATGCGGGAATCACTTAGCCCCTTTACAACACTTAGCCATTTTTCCTATCTTTAGTATGCAAAATAACATTTTTATTTTTATTTTGGCAGGTTGATATTTTCCTTATATGATCACCATAAGAAAATCCAAGAGCATGGCTAGATATCCATTTCAACAATGAAACAGGCCATATCATCTTCTGTATTTCATAATCAAAGGAACACCTCCTTGTGGGAATTTCCAAATGGTCTTTCAAACTCTTTGTCTAACACTTAATCAGTTCTCTTCAAACCCTAGGTCACCAATGTGATTTCATTTTTCCTTCAAATTTGGAAAGTGAGATACTCAATGAGTAGAGGACAACAACGTTAATCCATCAAGACCACTTTCATCTTCTAGAGCTTCTTTTTCTCTCCTCAGCCTGCATTTTTCTAGAGCAGTGAAAATATGGCTGAGAGGAACTTTTGGCAGATTGATATCTTCTTCCTGAAAGATGTTTTGGTCAGAAGAATGATATGGTTGGATGCACCACACAACACTCTAGAGATCCAAACTCTCAGAATATTTTTATCATCATCTTATGAGCTGTGGTAGGAATTTACCTAAGGCCAGTTAGGAATATTTTACCAATAATTCCATACTTGGACAATTTTTTATCTTCTCCTAGGCTCGGTCTAATTTCCCTAAGCCACATTTTTTGGTGGGTCCATAAATTCTTCTTCAAGGTCTCTTTGGACAAACTGATACCATGGTTGAGTAGACAAAACAACAACCTACAATATCCCCATGTGGTGTGGGCATTTTATTCAACACATAATTTGGGGAGGGAATCCTCTTAAGGCTACTTGGACCCATTTTCCCATACTTAGCCAATTTCCTATTTTTCACTAATTTGTTGTATTTCTCTAGAATGATGTTATAATGCAACAATGATTTCAAATTCATGCCACATCATCATCTATTCCATGCCATGCCATGCAGGAATCATCCTTAGTGCGGGCATCAAACTTAATGCGGGCATCACTTATCCCCTTTACAACACAACCATTTTTTCTTTGTCTTTAGTATGCAAAATAACATTTTTCTTCTATTTTGGCATGTTGATATTTTCCTTATCTGATCACCATAAGAAAAACCAAGAACATGGATAGATAGCCATTTCAACAATGAACATGACCATATCATCTGATGAATTTGATCATCAAATGAACACCCCCTTGTGGGAATTTCCAAATGGTCTCTCAAACTCATTGTCTAACACTTAACTAGTTCTCTTCAAACCCTAGTTCACCATGGTGATTTCATTTTTCCTTGAAATTTGGAAAGTGAGATACCTAATGGGTAGAGGCCAATAAGGTGAATCCATCAAGAGCACTTTCATCTTTTGGATCTTCTTTCTCTCTCCTCGATGGGAATTTTTCTGGAGCAGTGCAAATATGGCTGAGGAACTTTTAGCAGATTGATATCTTCTTCCTAAAATATGTTTTGGTCAGGATAATGATATGGTTGGATGCACCATACAACACTCTAGAGATCCAATCTCATAGAATATTTTTATCATCATCCTATGAGCTGTGGAGGGCATTTCCCTAAGGCCAGTTATATAGATTTTACCAATAATTCCATACATCGACATTTTTTTTATCTTCTCCTAAGCTTGGTCTAATTTCCCTAAACCACATTTTTGGAAGGTCCATAAATTCTTCTTCAGGGTCTCTTTGGACAAACTGAGACCACGGTTGAGTAGAAAAAACAACAGCCTACAATATCCCCATGTGTTGTAGGCATTTTCTTCAACACACAATTTGTGGTGGGAATCCTCTTAAGGCTAATTGGACCAATTTTCCCATACTTAACCAATTTCCTTATTTTAATTAATTTGTTGTATTTCTCCAAAATGATGTCATAATGCAACAATGATTTCAACTTCATGCCACATCATTATCTCTACCATGCCATGCCACACAAACATCATCCTTAGTGCAGGAATCAACCTTAATGCGAGAATCACTTAGCCCGTTTACAACACTTAGCCATTTTTCATGTCTTTAGTATGCAAAATAAACATTTTCTTCTATTTTGACACGTTGATATTTTCCTTATATGATCACCAAAGAAAATCCAAGACCATGGCTAGATATCCATTTAAAAAATGAAAAGGACCATATCATCTGATGAATTTTATAATCAAAGGAATACCCCCTTGCGGGCATTTCCGAATGCTCTTTCAAACTCTTTGTCTAACACTTAATTAGTTCTCTTCAAACCCTAGGTCACCAACATGATTTGATTTTTCCTTCAAATTTGGCAAGTGAGATACTCAATGGGTAGAGGCCAACAAGGTGAATCTATCAAGACCATTTTCATCTTCTAGAGCTTCTTTCTCTCTCCTCGGTGCGCATTTTTCTGGAGCAGTGCAAATATGGCTGAGAGGCACTTTTGGTAGATTGATATCTTCTTCCTAAAAGACATTTTGGTCAGGAGAATGGTATGGTTGGATGCACCATACAACACTCTAGAGATCCACACTCTCAAAATATTTTTATCATCATCCTAAGAGCTGTGGCGGGAATTTACCTAAGGCTAGTTAGGCATATTTTACCAACAATTCCATACTTGGACAATTTTTTATCTTATCCTAGGCTTGGTCTGATTTCCCTAAACCACATTTTTGGCGGGTCCATAAATTCTTCTTCAAAGTCTCTTTGGACAAATTGATACCATGGTTGAGTAGAAAAAACAACAGCCTACAATATCCCCATGTGGCATGGGAATTTTATTCAACACATAATTTGTGGCGAGAATCCTCTTAAGCCTACTTGGACCAATTTTCCCATACTTAGCCAATTTCCTGATTTTCACTAATTTTTCGTATTTCTCCAGAATGATGTCATAATGCAACAATGATTTCAAATTCATGCCACATCATCATCTATGCCATGCCATGCCATGCGGGAATCATCCTTAGTGAAGGCATCAACCTTAATGCAGGCATCACTTAGCCCCTTTACAACACTTAGCCATTTTTCCTTTGTCTTTAGTATGCAAAATAACATTTTTCTTCTTTTTTGCCAGGTTAATATTTTCCTTATCTGATCACCATAAGAAAAAACAAGAGCATGACTAGATAGCCATTTCAAGAATGAACATGACCATATCATCTGATGAATTTTATCATCAAAGGAACACCCCCTTGCGGGCATTTCAAAATGGTCTCTTAAACTCTTTGTCTAACACTTAACCAGTTCTCTTCAAACCCTAGGTCACTAAGGTGATTTCATTTTTCCTTCAAACTTGGCAAGTGAGTTACCCAATGGGTAGAGGCCAACAAGGTGAATCAATCAAGACCATTGTCATCTTCTGGAGCTTCTTTCTCTCTCCTCGGTGGGCATTTTTCTGGCGCGGTGAAAATATGGTTGAGAGGCACTTTTGGAAGATTGATATCTTCTTCCTATAATATTTTTTCATTGGGATAATGATATGCTTGGATGCACCATACAACACTCTAGAGATCCACCCTCTCAGAATATTTTGATCGTCATCTTATGAGTTGTGGAGGGCATTTCCCTAAGTCCAGTTAGGCATATTTTACCAATAATTCCATACTTGGACAATTTTTTATTTTCTCCTAGGCTTGGTCTAATTTCCCTAAACCACATTTTTGACAGGTCCATAAATTCTTCTTCAGGGTTTCTTCTTGAAGTTATTAATTTTTCTAATGCACTTTTTTTCACCAATTTGAAAGCCTTTGATTCATGGATGAGTAGGCTCAAAAATGTGTAATTATGTCATTCCATATTTCATACATGGGATAGAAAGCCAAACATAGAAATGAGCATAAACCTTCCTTCCAGTTGTGAACACAGGAAAAACATGACTATCAAACACATAATGAACATAAAGGTCAAAAGAAGAAAAGGTTGTGAGCTTGTACACAGACCAAGTGTTAGTGTTAGTGTCAGGAAGACCAAGTGTTAATTTTTCATAACCTCTAGTGATTAAATCTGAAGGGATAGTTTTAATCCCATGTTGAAGGGAATTTTTTATGCATTTCACTGGAGATGATGATCTGCCAATTTAATGTAATTTTTTTGCAATTGGTTTCCAAATAATTAAATGTTTAACTTGGTAGATTCTAAATTCCCGATGCAAATGGTTTGTTCTGATTTCACACTGCAATGCAATTTCTATTCACTTTTGACTATGTGCATGAAACCAACTAATAAACACTAAAACCCATCACCAAGAAGTTACGAAGAATATATTTAATCATTTGTAGTTTCATACACACTTCTTAGTATGGGTGCACATTAAACTCTCATAGATATAGGAAAAATCCTGAAATATCCCAAATCCCGATATTTTCTATTTCTAAACAATTATGCGGGTACAACTGGGCTTACAAACTGCCAGGCAAAAATCCCTATTTTATAGGAAAAATTAGGGTTAGGGTTTGTGAGACAGAATGCACACTTACCACTGATAACTGGCTGAACTGCTGCAGATAAAGTCTGCAAGTACTGAGATCTGGATCGGAGAGGAACTGATCTCTGTTGTCTTCGATGAATGCTCCAGCAATAAGACGCCCAATCAGAGAAAAAGGTGACGCCCTCAAGGAAGGAGGTGCCCGATGGATCCGCCGACTTGCAGGGTTGATAGCCTTGCTGTGCCAGAGAGATTGGATGGAATATATTGCAGTTCTGAACCCTCTAAGTATGAAAACGTTTTGGTTCTCTGAGGCAGCTGCTCACGCCCCTGGTGGTCTGGAAATGCTGATAACTCCTTCGGATGAGCTCAGATGGAGCTGATAGTCATTGGGTACCGGAGTATGAAGCTGTTGGTGAGAATGATGCCTGAGTTTCGGAAGGAAACTGAGATCTGAAGGCCCAATAGCTGATTAGGGATTTCTAGTGGAAAACCCCCTCTTATGGCTGCACCGTGCCTCTACAACAATATCTACCCTGTGCGATATAACTGATGAATGAAATGAAGAACAAGTGGTGAACCAGTATGCCTTACCCAGAATAAGACTAGGACAGATGTTTCACTGCTGAAATCCTGTTAGCTGAAGACTCTGTCTCCAACCCCAACTACTGTGCTGCACGCTGTGCTACTATCCAAGTGCTCCCAAAATAATCAATAATCATAAGTGAGGTCTCCTCTTGCTTTACCTTCTATTTATAAAGTTCAATTGCGCAAAACCTAATCTTTGACCTAATTAGGTCACTTTATCTTCTAATTTGCTGTTGACTTGCATGCAAAGAGCATGGTCATGTATGGAGCATGGAAAAGAGCACGGTCATGCAAAGAGCATGGTCATGCATGAAGGTGGCCTTTGGCCCAGGTGGCCCTTCTTGACCAAGTGAGGATGCCGTAGATCTTCTATGGATGGCATCAGTTCTAATCTGATTCCCTAGTTATCAGTAACCGCTTGAACCCACAGGAATCACATAGGTTAGCGGTATGGGCCTAAGGGCCTAAAAGGAAGAGGACATTACAGTCCTCCCCGCTCGATATTGCTTGTCCTCAAGCAACTTCAAACTGGGATGTTGCAATACCTATTCACCTTCCCAAGTCGCATCCTCTGGCGGTAGTTCTTTCCATTGAACCAAATATTCCTTGATCACCCTGTTCCTGAGCTTCCTCTCTTTGGTCTGTATGATCCATTTAGGAATCAGTATCAGTAGTCCTTCATCATCTAAAGGGGGAAATTCGGTAGATGGAGCAATGTGTTGTCCGAGAGTCTTCTTCAGGCTGGACACATGGAACACATTGTGGATTTTGCTTTCTCTGGGAAGCTCTAGCTCATATGCCACCTCTCCCACCTTCCGAATTATTTTGTATGGTCCATAGAAGCGGGGTTTTAATTTCTATGCTCCTTTATTCTTAAGTGACGACTGTCTGTAAGGTTGGAGCCTTAAGTAGACTAGATCCCCTACCTCAAAGCTCCGCTCAATCCTGTGTTTGTCGGCATACATCTTTTGTTGATTCTGGGCTGTCCGTAAATTCTCTTTCAATACCTTCAGGATGTCCTAACTGTCCTGTATCCAATCCTTAGCCTTAGGAGCCCTGCTGTCTCCAAATGCCAAATCTGCGTAGTCCAAGGCCTCATAACCATATAATGCCTTAAAAGGAGTCATCCTAATAGACATGTGATAAGTGGTGTTGTAGCAGTACTCTCCTAGGTGTAGCCATTTGATCCATGTTCTCTGTTGCCCTGCTAAGTAGTTCCTGAGGTAACCTTCGATCCACTTGTTGACTATTTCTGATTGCCCGTCACTCTGGGGGTGATAGCTCGTACTAGTAGCCAGTTCGGTCCCCACCAATCTGAACAGTTCCTGCCAAAAGGCACCTGTGAACCTGCTATCTCGATCACTGACAATGGTCTTAGGCAACCCGTGTAACCTGAAAAATTCCCTGAAAAATAACTCTGCCACCTGAGCTGCTGAGTAGTCTGATGGTATCGAGAAGAAGTGCGCAAACTTGGTCAGTCTGTCAACTACCACATATAAACAATCTCGCCCTTGGACCTTGGGCAAGCATGTAATGAAGTCCATGGAGATGCTCTCCCACTTCTGTTCTAGAATCGGTAGTGGCTGGAGTAGCCCTGTTGGATGTGTGTTCTCAACCTTGTTCTGCTGACAAATGCTACATTCCTGGACATGCTGCATAATTTCCCCCTTGAGGCCCTTCCATGAGAACCTCTCTCTGATCTGCCTGCAGGTCTTTAAGAACCCTTGATGTCTTGACAAAGGAGAATCGTGAGCTGCCTGGATGATCTTCTTCCTCAATGTGGATTTTGGAATGAGATATATCATGTTTTTGTAGTAGATGATGTCATCCACAATCCTGTATCTGTCATCCTGTATTTGCCCGTCCAATAATTCGCAAGCAAATTTATTTTTGGAGTATTCCACTAAGAGCAATGCCCTCCAGTCTGTGGATATACTACTGAGAGATAATGGGGCTGGACGCCTAGATAATGCATCAGCTACTACATTAGTCTTACCTTTCACATACTTGATCTCGAATTCATAGGCTTGTACCTTGCTGACCCATTTGAACTGTCGCTCATTCAGTTCCTTCTGATCCAAGAAATACTTGAGGCTGTTATGATCTGTTTTAATTTTGAACTTACTGCCCACCAGGTACTGTCTGAATTTTGTGAGAGCATGCAAGATAACTAGCATCTCTTTGTCATATATGGAATAATGGCGCTCGTAGTTCTTCAGTTTATAGCTCTCGAATGCAATAGGATGATGATTTTGCATCAATACTGCTCCTAACCCTTCTCCCGAGGCATCACATTCTACTGTAAAGGGTTGTGAGAAGTCTGGCAATGCTAACACTGGGCAAGAGCTCATGATAACCTTCATCTCCTCGAAAGTTTTCTGCGCTAAGTCTGTCCAAGTAAATTCCCCCTTCTTGCTGAGATCTGTGAGGGGTGCTGCAAACTGGGAGAATCCCTTAACGTACCGCCGGTAATACGTGCACAGACCTAGGAACCCTCTCAATTTTGTCACTGTTTTTGGCACATGCCAATCTCTGATAGCTCAGATTTTCTCCATGTCCACCTGTACTCCTTCTGCATTGATCACATGTCCTAAGTACAACATTTCCTTCATGCCAAACTCACACTTGGACATTTTCGCGTAAAGCAACTGTTCTTATAAAATACTCAATGTCTCGTCCAGGTGTTTCAAGTGCTCTTCCCATGTTTTGCTGTAAACCAAGATGTCATCAAAGAAGACAAGTAGAAACTTACGTAAATGTGCCCTGAAGGTGTGGTTCATGCACGACTGGAAAGTAGCTGGAGCATTGGTAAGCCCGAAAGGCATGACCAAAAACTCATAGTGCCCAAAGTGACAGCGGAAGGCTGTTTTGGGGATGTCCTAGTCCCTTACCCTGATCTGATGGTACCCCGAGCGAAGATTGATTTTGGAGAAGTATTGAGCTCCCCGAAGTTCATCCATGAGTTCGTCAATCCTGGGAATGGGATACCTGTTCTTTATGGTCTTTTTGTTAAGTGCTCGATAATCGATGCACATACGCAGAGTGCCATCCTTCTTCTCAACCAGAACTACTGAAGATGCAAAGGGGCTAGAACTGGGTCGTATGTAACCAAGCTCCAGTAATTCCTTGATGGTTTTCTCAATCTCATCTTTGTACCTCTTGGGATGCCTATAAGGAGTGGTGATGATAGCTTGTGTCCCCTCCTCTAGCTCGATGATGTGCTCAAAGCCCCGGTCTGGTGGTCTGCTTGATGGAAGGTCCTGAAAAACCTTTTCGTGTTTCTGTAGCAAGGCTTGAATGTCACTGGGGTGTTGTGAGGTGGTCTTTGGGGGTTTCCTGAAGGTGGCAAAACATTCTGTAGCCCATTCTATATCATCTTGTCGAAGCACTTCCTCCATTCTCTGTGACGAGACCGGTTTTGGGGGATAAGTGTTCATGCCCCTCAAAACTACCCGTTTGCCATCTGGCCCCTGAAACTCCATCTCCATTGCCCTGTAATCTGTAGTGTATTTTCCTATAGAGTAAAGCCACTGAACACCCAATACCACATGAGTATCTCCTACATCCACTACATAGAAAGATTCTGTCATCTGATAGTTACCCAAGGCAACATTCAGTTTTGGGATCCAGTAGTTGCACTCCATACTGGAGTTCCCAGCTACTGCTACAGTGAATCCCTCGAATTTCTCAGTCTAAATACCTCGTTTGGCCACCCAAGCGAAGTCAATGAAATTGTGGGTGGCTCCCCCATCAATAAGAACTCCTACTATGTGACCCTGCACTACTCCCCTGACCCTGAGAGTATGGAATCTCGGTACTCCAGACAGTGTAGCAATGACTCCCTCTGATGTATCACCCTGGTGTGATTCCTCTTCTGTGGCCTCCTGCTCATCGTCATCCTCGTCACTGTCTGAATACACCTCAATGTAATGTGCCTTCGCCTTCCCGGTGCATCTGTGTCCTGGTACCCATGGTTCCTGGCAAGTGAAGCACAACTTTTTCCTTCTCAAATCTTTCCTGGTGTCCTCATCTAACCAGGTTTTCTTGGGCACATCCTGCTGGAAAGGTTTCCTGTCCTTGTCCCTAACAGGAAAATTGGTTTTCATAGGGAATTTTTTTTTGGGAACTGAATCCTGAAGATCCCTTGCCGTGCTAATAGCATCCTGTAGAGTGAGGGGTTTGTAGGCTTTCACCCATCCCCATAGTGGTTCTATGAGGGCCTCAGTGAATAACATAGTCAGTCTGCTCTCTGACACATCTATTACCATAACGGCTAGCCTCTGGAACTCTAAAATGAATGATTCTGCGCTACCAGTCTGCTTGAGTTGATCCAACTCCCTGAAATGGATCTCTGGATATTTCATGTCGAACCTCTCCATGAGTCTCTAAGTGAACTCACCGTAAGAATGTATGGTGTTGTGACCGAATGTCACCAGTCCGTGGTACCACCATTCGTGAGCCTCTCCGTCCAAGTGAAGTGTAGCCAACTTAATGGCGTCTGTCTCTGTCATGGGGTTGAGCTGGAAATAGGTATCCAACTTTTGAACCCATGTTCTCGTTGATCCTCCGCGAGTCCCATCAAAGTTTGGGATGGTCAACCTACCCAAGGTTTTCTATAGCTCATAGTTGTGATTGAAACCCTTGTTGAAATTCCTGGGCCTGTTCCTACTCTTCATGTTGCAGAAGTCGGAGAAAGACATAGCAGCATGAAACTCATCTCCTAAGTCTGTGTACTCTTGCAAATAAGCCCCATAAGGCTCGCTGAGCTCTACCTGCATGACCGGGCCCCCTACTGTATCTGCCAAGAAGTGAGGCATAGTAGGCCTGATAGTAGGTCTGCTGTATATGTGGGGAGTGTTCTGGATGTTGGTGTATGCCATGTTTCCACTGCCGCTGGAAGATCCCCGCTCTACCAGTGAAGGGGGGGTAATGCTGATACCTGGTTCCGGTTTCGCTGACAGTCTACTAATTGCATTGAGGACTTCTTTTTGTCCTTTTGCTAAGTCTTGCAATGCAGAGACCAAGTTGCGAAAGTCCATCCGACCCTCCTCATCTCCCGTTCCTTTTCCCCTATCCGCATGAATACCTGTCTGTTCCACGTCGGAATTGGTATCCTCTAGCTGGATATCTTCAAAGTCTCCTGTGTATCTACTCTTCCTCCTCCTATAGGTTACAAAAGGATCCCCTTCTGTATTCATC
>LPNX010965609.1:0-10318 GCA_001517045.1 Pseudotsuga menziesii | reverse complement strand
GAAACCCCCTCCCAATACTTAAAACCTCCTCCCCACCCCTTTTTATACCTCAATCCTTATAAACCACCCTACCCACCCCCACCTTAAGCCCCTCATCCCCCAATACCTGCAATATATTGGTTCAATTTTTGATAATTTTAAAACCCACAATATGAACTAACGTGATAGGATATTGGTCAATAAGTGAATCCCCCATGAGCTAGTTTGACAGTGTACTATCATGTGCTCCTATTATTAGACATTTTAAGTAGATCATCATCTTCAGTAAACTTTATGGGGATGGGGATTAACTTATACCTCTTAAAGTTGCATCCCGTCTTAAACACATGGGGATGGACATTCACAATGTTGGAGATGAAATATTTGAGGTTTTGCTTCTTTTGAATTTCGATTATACTTCATTTTCTTTCAACAATCTTTAAGTTCATAATAGAACATTTGTCATTTATTTGGATCTAGGAATTTTCATGGGGTTTTGACATACGTTAAAGGCACCGAAATATGAATCCCTTAACTTGGCCTGAATTTTTATGCCAATTTGAATTAGAAGTAGGTTTTGGTCCCCATTGGAAGAAACAAAAATATGGACAAGAGCACCTACGGGATGAAAATGAGGTGAAGCATTCTAGAAAATGTGGTGAGTCATATATATATTATTTGTGGATGTCACATTGCTTATTTTTATGAAGTTTAGGTAGAAAAATATTGTGGTATTTTCTGACTGTAGATTTTGTATTTAGTCATTACTGGAAGTCTGTATATTTCATTTTTAATGGTTTTTTTAGTTATGGTGTTGATTAACTTTAGTTATTAGAGTATTTTGTAATTGGGTGGTGGTCAAGTTAAGACAACATGCATTATGTATTTTTTGGATTCCTTGTAAGGGAGGTATTTTGTTAGAAAATTGTGCAGGAGAATAATGCATTAAACATGTCACTTACTATGTGCTATTAAGTAAATTGTATACTTTAATTCACACAATGAAGAACAAGTATAGTATTTTTTTCTATGAAAAAAAGCTCCATCTGTTTTTATCGTGTTTTATTGTTTTGATTGTTCCTATTTTTGTAGATACCCAAAAATGAAGAAAGGGAACCCATGTATGAGGATTTTGTTTGCCAAAACGGTGTTAGTCGATGTTCCTTCTTGTACTTATACCAATAGATTTTTATTTTACCATCAACAATACATGAACATTATACTAACATTGAACATGCCAAGCAATATTTATAGGAAGAGAATTGTATTAATAATGATCCTGAAAAGGGGAGTTTAGAAATAGTTCCTACTAATGGGGAGATAGTTAATTCTTAGCTTCCCAATCCTAACATTGTCATTGATAAGGATGAAAAACATTTGAAGAAATCAACTACTACTCTCATCAGTTATATTAATTATGCTAGTGATCATAATCGACATCCACCTTCCATGTGAAGATAAACTAGATGGATGTAGCCATCGGGTGGAGAAGGAAGGAAGTTTCACTCAGTGGCCATTGTAATATTTTCAAAAGTCATCGATGTAGATTATTTTCTTGTATGGAGATAGTTTTTGTCATGGACTAGTATTATTCTATTGGTGGATATTCAGTTGGAAATTCATATTTGTTTAATACTTGATAGTTCATATATTGTAATTTACATGGTTGAAATTATATATGTTTGTACTTGATATTATTTAGTGTTGTAATTAAATAATGTGGCTTTGCATGATTCACATGTGTATCCATATTAGATGGGCATGAATATTATATGACATTTTTTTAATTTATTCACAATACCATAGTAATTAATTTATTTTAATTTATAATAAACACAAATAAAATGAATATAAAAGTACTAAAATAGTAGTTCATATTGAATAATAATGAACTAAAATAAAATGAATATAAAACTACTAAATTAGTCATTTATATTGAATAATAATGAACAAAAATGAAATGAATATAAAACTACTACAATAGCAATAAATCACTATTACAAATGACAAATTTGTGACTATAAAAACAACTAAAATTTGCATATACATGAATATTGTTTTCGAAGTGGCAACTAATAGTAGTTAATTTATAGTATCTTATAACACAACCAACATTTAGTCGTATTTCCTAAGTCATTAATTGGCTTCCTTGATTTATCACGTAGTAGTAAATTTAGTTGTCTATTTGAACATTAATTGTGACAATTAATGACTGAATCAATCACTAAATTGATGACCACATACACGATTAAATATACTACTAGATGAAAAATCAAGAAAAGCAATTAATGACTAAGTGAAATACAACTAAGGGTTAGTCCTGTTATAAGATACCATAAATCAACCACTATTAGACGTCACCGACTTAAAAATAGTCTTTTATATACGAACTTTAGTTATTTTTTAAGTAACAATATAGCCATTTTGTACTAGTGAAGATGCTTATGTTGTGTTCCTAATCTCACCATTTAAGTTTTCGAGTTCATTTAAATATTGATTTATTTTAGTGTATGGGACTTCAAGGGATTAGGGTTTGCGTTGAGATTTGCATTAGGGTTTTCTGCCATTTTTTATGAATAAGATATTAGCTTCAACAATAACAACTTATTTTAAAAATATAAAAATTTCTAAATTTAAATAAAAAATAATATATAAGAAATAAAACTTATATGCAAACTATCCTTTGGAATGGTTGATTGATTCTTTTTTTGTGGGCCTAAAACATGCTTTTGTTTAGTGGACGAAGAAAAGCCAACATGGGTTGTGGTAGGGAAAAAATAAGAGAAGAATAGGTTGTTTTATTTATTTGGTTTTTTTTTGACAAAGGAATGCACAATCATTCCTACCATGAACACAGTTAGGAATGCACATTGTGCTTTTTCATTTTTTTTAGCATGATGTGGAATTTCTTATATACATGAAATTGGTTACATAGAGGTTTGGTAGTAGGTAAAATTTATTTAAAAAGGAATGTCAAAAAAATGGATGTGTTCCTCAAATATCTATGGGCACACATTCCTATTGTAGAGGGGCCAACTTTTACTGAGCACCCTCTCATTTAATCCTTATATTATGATATATTAGATAATTTCCTGCATAGATATGGCTAATGTAAGTAACAATGTTGTATCTAAATTATGGTTGAATAACAACTCTAATTAAACATTAACAAATATTAATAAAACTTGTTTAAATATTGAGATTTCAACCATAATCTACCTAAAAATTAGAGCTTTGCTCTAGAAAATATTGAGTATCAATGATGCTAATGCTCCTTGTTTTCCTCATGGGTATTGACAAAATTATGCTCTTGTTGCAAGAAAAATAGTAGTAGAAATCACTACAAGAGGGTGAAGAATGAACAAATGTGGTTCAATTAGTTTATATTACTTTTACATAGAGGAATATGCACACATATTTAACATGCACATGTTTTTAATGCATGAAAACTTTAACAATGTGCACATGTTTATAATGCATGCACATTTTTTTTAAATTTATAGATGGTGCAAAAATTTTCTTTCCCTGCATCAATGGTCTACATTGAGACTCGTTGAAGGCCAAATCTATTTAAATAGGAAAGCAAGTGTGTTCCTAAGGCACAGATGATCCTAAAAAAGAATGTTTGGATGTTGTCATTAAAATGAAAAAGGGAAGGAACTTTTGTAGTACCACAAATTCTAGTTGTAGTGGACATAGTTTCTAAAATGCTACACTTTATATCATCCACAAAGTTTCTAATCACATGACAAATTTTATTTTTCAGGAAGTTGTTAGGCTATGTGAAACACGCCTATCTTTTCCTTTTGATATAGACACTAGAATCACAATACATGTTTGGACAACCATTAGGAACAAAATGGGTTGTAGATTACAATTTAGCTCAAAATATTGGAGATGAATGCCGAGGTCTAGGTCATTAGCCAAAATATTGATAATTAAGAATTTTAGATGGAGATAAATAAGGTAAATAGGATTTGGATTTGACTTAGATCAATTCGCTAAGAATATTTAAGAAAATAGATCCATTAGTAGAAGGTTATCTCACATAGTTTATGGGGTATGTCTCAAATATGTCATTGATTTGGTTGAGTGCCAAAAATAGGTAATAAAATGAGAATTGATTTAATAGGTAATAAAATTAGGATTGATTCTAATGGTTTTTCATAAAATATCATAATAAATTCATGAATATGGTTGAATGCAACTACACTGTATTAATGAGTTCTACAAGAAGACGATGTATTTGATAAGGAGGCTAATTTTTTCAAAGAAGGGGATATAGTAATGGAGAACCTAAGTAAGGACATTTTTTAGCATTAATTCTAATGATTTTTTATTAAGTATCATAATAATTCATGAATAAGCTTGAATGCAATTACACTATACTAATGAATTCTACAAGAAAAATATGTATTTGATAAGGAAGCTAATGTTTTCAAAGAAGGGGATAATACATATTCCAAAGGGTCATACAATAAAATTGAGTACAAGAATATTTGGTTATGTAAGTTTTTGAGGAAAATCTTTGATAATTCCTGCACATGGGATTAGCTAAAAATATTTGATATTTCTCTTGTATTTAATATTCCATGTTTGTTTGAATTTAATGAAGTATTGAAGGATATGAGGTAGGAATAGCCGTAGATTGCAGTAGGGTTGGTAGGAAAACAAGAGTAAGATTATCATGATTATTTGGTTAAATATAAGAGAAAAAAGATAGAGGACACAATTTCATTTTTTAACAGCCATGTTGTGCCATATTAATTAGATTTATTCATACCAAGAGTGTGTTTAGTACACATGAGAAAGATGACAATTTCTTCTTAAGAAAGGGTGTTTGATGTAGGACTATCCTTGGTTTTAGGTAATCGACATGACCCATAGATATTTGTTTTAACATTTTGTTAATAGCTTGAGATAGTTTGCTTGGAATATTAAAAGAGTGAGATAATTTAGAAATGGATTAATGTTGTGGGACCAAATCTGGAATTTTCATATAGATAATTTTCACAACCTATGCCATGTTTATCATTTAGGAGTTAAAGACCAAATTACAATAATAAAAAAATTATCAATTGCATTGTGCATGTTTGATATATTAAGACTAGTAAGAAAACTTTGATTATGTCATATCCTATCTTTCTTGCTCGCCTTTAATCTTGGTCAATTTTTAGTACTATTTGTTTCACAACTTTCATAATTATATATCTGTGTGTACAATTGCACCTCTAGTTATATGTATCATATTGATTTTGGTTGTGTACATGTGTTATGGATGGTTTTGGTTACATACATGTTGTATGAATGTGTATTTTCTACATCCTACTCGTGCCATCGTTGTGATTGCAATGTATGGACCTAGGGTTGGTCATTATTGAGTGGATTTAATTATGAATTATGATGTGATTAAGGATAACTAATTCATATGATTATGTATACTTAACCTTGTAATGAGCAATATTTCCTAGGGAAATTGATTACTTTCCTACATGGATGCTCAAATTAGAAATGATTCTACAAGCCAATTCTTCATAATCAAAATGGTTATCCAATTCATATTCAAATTTGGTTAAACTATGATTATAAATGACTATAGAATCCATTTCTTTAGAACTAAATGGATGTGGAAATCATATACATGTATGAGTAAAATTTGATTAAATTAATTTCATTATGAATTTATTTTATGTTGTTAATATATATCAGATTATAATGTGTGCAGGCCTTGGTACAAGACCTTTTCAATGGACCATCAGATGGGTATAGCTTATAACCGGTACCTTAAGGTCAAGCTTCAAGGAAGAATTGACGTAAAGCCATGGAGGTTAAGGCATAGATTCCTAAATCCATGCAAGATAAATGTGTGGAATCTTGAATATATTAGGGTATGGATTCCTAAGTACAGGTAAAGCGGAATGGATTCCTGATAAGTCTGGAGTGTGCACAATAGGGGTGTGGAATCCCTATTTTCCGATAGAAAATAACATTCATTGGCATAGATCAACTAGGTAATGTCACCTAGGTTAAGTTGAATTAATTAATTCTAAGTTTACCCTCTTTTGGAAGGATTTAACTTTAATAGTATTTTAATAAAAAAATGGAAATATTGAATTATAAAAAATTAATAATTGCCAAGAACCTAAAACTGACACATGGGGTGGGGTGAATATTAAGTAATTAATAAATAAATAACTATGGAAAATTGTAAAGGTGACACCTCAAGGGGGGTGATGATTAATCCATAATTTTATTTATTTGAATAAATAAATAAAAAATTCATGAGGGATGAGGTGTCATTCCTCTCAAACATTATAAATAGAGAAATACCCCCCTTGGTTTGGGGGGTGACCTGGAGAGTAATGAATTGCTTCCGAAATGGCATTGGGAATTCTTAGCTAATCCCCTAGGTTGTTTTCCTAGTTTGGTCAAAATTTAAGTGGTATTGAGATGAAGAGGGAGTGGTACATAGATCACACTCTTCTTCTTGTAATTTCCTGGTTATTCAATATATCGTTGCATCTGATATGGTTGTGAGCTCTACAACTCAGGGGTTGTAGGGGAAGAAGTTATCCCTCGATAAGGTTGGGAGGAGACTAGTTGGTCCATCTCTCTTTGGAAGAATTGAGAGTTATGAGAAGAAGAATCCAGTTGTAAAAGGGAATCTATGTACTCAACCATTTCACCAATTTGATTCGATGTGGTTAGGGAGAGGAGAAGAAAATCATGGAATTAGAATTCTTGCAAGAGTTATTCCTACTCCATGGTATAATGACTAGGTTTTAAAAATCCATACCTCATCTTATATTTTATATTCTCCTTTCTAGATGTCACCAAAATAAGTTGGGATTCATCGGAACCCTTGTAAGAATTTATTTGCTTTACATTTTCTTTTCTTTCATTATTATGAAATGTTATTGAGAATGAATTTGTATGATTCTTTGTGAATTAAGGAAGTAAATCATGTGTTTGGTGAATCATAGATTTGGTTTAATAATATTGGAGTAAATAGTCTACAAATTTTGAATAAAGGAGTAAATGTGAAATGTTTGTTAAAATATATGAGTAAGATGTATTGGTAAAACTGGGAAGAAATGAAGACTATTGCTAGAATCGAGTAGAGAATAATTTGTAAAATCTCGATAGGAACAAGTATTTTCTAGTTTGAAAGGATTTGGGTAACTATGATGGGTGAAAATGTTGTTTTGATTTTGTATGTGAAGTGTTTGGTAATAGTAAAATGATGAATCAACTTTGTGGTTGTAGGTAATATCATGCATGCCTTGTGATTAACCAATTATGTAAAGAAAAGAGAAATTGAAGTTTCAGTTTAGCTTCATTTTTAGTAATTCGAATTTTTATATGGTTTTGTTACGTTTTAGCTCAACATCAAAGGGTATCGATGCCATATGGAATTAAAACCCCCATTTTGATTCCGAATAAAAGGTTTTCTGAATCCAAATCCACAATCTGGGTAGTTTCATGAAACACATCTCATCCTATGAGAAGGGTTCTGTGAAATGGATTTGTTAAAAAATTGTCGACGCATGATCCATTCTTAAAATGTAATAGAAGGAAGAAGTTGAATCAATTCACACCAGTAAATTTATTTATTCAAAACTTCCCAATGGATGTGATATTTAAATGTCGTTAAATGTTTGATTTTATACTTGAATGAGTTGTAGTTACCCACGGGGGATTCATCTTGTTGAGCGATATCTTATTGTGTTTATTCATAAAGGTTTTTTTTAATTGTGAAAAATAAGGTCAATATATTGTAGGTATTGGGGGGCGAGAAGTAGGATATGGGGGGTATAAAAAGGGGTTTCTATTAAAAATAGGGAAAATATCATAAAATTAAGGTTTTTTTAATTGGAAGTATGTATTAGCAGGGTGGATCAACAAAAGATTTTTTGTAGGTAATTATCAATATCTAGTGAAATTAGGGGTATTATTTAATATCCCATGAATGACGGTGCTATTACATGGTTTCACTAATTGAAGACCCCATGTAGTTACCGTGCATGCAAACTGTTTGTCAAAACCTTTCAATGGTTTGTTTGTCAAAACCTTTCAATGGATGTAGCTTGTATGTGCGCAATCTACTTGTTAAAGCACATCAATGGTTGTAGCTTTTATGTGTGCAATCTACTTTTTAAAGCACATCAATGGTTGTAACTTATGTGTGTGAAAAGTGTTTGTCAAAACCCTTAAATGGTTGTAGCTTATAGGTTTGTGTATTGCTTGACAAAATTCTTCAATGACTATAACTATCCATGTTTCCACAACAATTGTAAAAATACCTAAATGAATGTTATGATTTTTCCATTAAAATGTTTGGAGAAATGTATCAATGAAAATATGTTGTAATTCTCTTATAGCCCAAGTTTATTGCAATTCTTGAACGTAATTAATTAGAAGGGATAGTTATGGATGGAAATTTGGTAAAAATAAAAATAAGTTTCCAAGGGTGAAAATGAATCAAATAATTTGGAAAAAGGTTTAAATTCATGATTTACAAGATGGTTTGGTTTGATAACAAATTGGAATGACTTATCATTCAAAAATTTTATACAAAAGACAAGTGTTTAATAATTCTAGTTATGTGCTATGCTTAACTTGCATACAAAACAAAAAATTATAGAATCACCCTCCCCTATATAAGTTCAATTCTCCTTTTAAGCATTCAATACATTGATACACTACTTGGCTACTAAGCATACAATAAATGCCAAATGAATTAACATTTAATTGTTGGACATAATGGTTTGTAAGCTTGATATATAGATTTATATTACTTATGACTCTTTCTCTTAAAATGTGTTCTCTTTTTAAAGCTTAAAGAATCATTTCAATCTTTATGAGAATCATTGTGTGAAATTGAGAATGAAAAAATGAACAATTTTTTAATTTATTGTTTTACAAGTACATGTATTTTTGTGAATGATTTTAATGTGCTTATATTAAAAAAATGTCTTACTATCCAATAAAACTTTTACTTTTTGTGTTTTGTTGATAAATAAAATGGAACCTTACCTATGATATCAGAGCATTTCCCCCTTCTAATAATGCATTCCTGCATTTCTAGAATAATATCCCCAACAAAAAGCTTGATTGTTTATATGTGACATCACATAATTAATTAATCAATATTGGTGTGTCTCATTAGATACCAGTTTTTGGATTACAATAGGATTATGGATTGCAAATTCAATTTCATGCATAGAAAAAGCTCAATATTAAAAATATCTCGGCTAAGAGTTTAAGAATCTCTCTTGAAACATTAAGAATATCTTCAATAGTACAAGAGTTTATGCTGGGTTAACCATTTTTCAAATGAAATTTGTTTAGCTTGGATTAGCAATTTCTTAAATGTATTTCAAGAATACATAAGTTTAGCTTGGATTAGCAATTTCTCAAATGAAAGTTTTGGTGGATATTTTTTTTTTAAATGAAGGTTTATCCTTTCTCAAAACTCTCAAATCAGATTTTTCGTAGAGACCTTAAATAGTCCATCCCCATTATTGATTTCTTCACTTAGATTCCCTTGTGAGAGTTAGACTCTAATCATCTATTAAAAGTAAATTCCCCGCGTTGAAATTCTTTGCTTAGATTATTATTAGAGAGTTAGATTCTATACCGAGATTATTAGAGAATTTTAAATAGTTAGTTTAAATACTTGCTTGAGGTTCCTCAAACCATAACATGTATTTTTTTTATATAAAGTATAAAATTTACTTAATGTAATACAATTTTGTTAAGTTAAACGGTAAGACTGAATCGAGATTCCGGATAACATTGATGCTCATATCAACCTTTAAAACATAGGACTTACGCATTGAATCTCATATTCTACCCTTTGGTAAATCTAATTTACAAGAATCATCTTTATTATGTCCCCGATAAGGGGATATATATGAATCGCTCAGCGCGATTATTTGGAGTAATTTGTATTAATTTTAACAAAAGCATATAATTTTTGCTATAGTTTGTATTAATTATTTTTTGGGGAATTATTTAAATCTTGATTTATCTTGCTTCCTATTGGTTTATATAGGTGACGTAGGCCTAGGAATTTGTGCCCCAAGACCCGGCGGCAAGCTTGCGTAAGCATAAAATGATTAGTTTGTGCCAGACATCATACCTTGTGTGGACTAAAATACGGTGGGCAGACTGTTATTACAGTGTTAGTTATTTTTTTAATATATAAAAACCACCTTTAGGTCACTTAAACCTGATCCTACCAGTCCCAAATAATTGAATTTCACTCCTCACTTACCTACCACTTCACAAATATTTGAATCCCAATCTTGATCTATTTTCACTTCATAAACTACCT
>LPNX010965602.1:527320-590033 GCA_001517045.1 Pseudotsuga menziesii | reverse complement strand
TGTTGTTGAGCGAGTGCAGAGAAAGCAAAATTACCATGATGAAAATGGTGGGGGAGGTCTAGATAAGATTTTGGTCAAACATGTCTCAAAACTGGAGAATGAGAAGTTGGCAGCAGCAGAGTTGTCAAATGAAGCATTTAGTAGTGTGCAGGGAAAGAAACAACTTGCTTGTGTGAAGACAGAAGATAGTTTGGATAAAGACTTAGTCAAGCATATTTCAAAGCTTGAGAAAGAGAAAATAGCAGCAGCATTGTTGTCCAATGAAGCATCTAATGGTGTGCAAAGAAGGAAACAACACCATTATGTGAAGGATGAAGAGAGTTTAGATAAAGTCTTAGTCAAGCATATTTCAAATCTCGAGAAGGAAAAAATGGCAGCATCAGGGTTGACAAGAAATTCATTGCAGAATGTAGACAAGAAATATCAACCTCATCATACAGTTGAGGAGAGTTTGGATAAGGTATTGGTCAAGCATATATCAAAATTGAAGAAGGAGAAACTGGCAGCATTGGCATCAAAGGAATCATTTCAGAGGGTGCAACTTAAGTCTGAATCACTATGATAGTAAGGATGGAGAGAGTTTAGGAAATGTCTTGGTGAAACATATATCTAAGCTGGAGAAGGAGAAACTAGAGGCAGTGCAAGAGGCATCTGTAAGGGTACAAAAAAAACAGCATGAGTGTGATGGGAAGAATGAAGATAGTTTGGATAAGGTATTGGTCAAGCATGTATCAAAATTGGAAAAGGAGAAACTGGCAGCATTGGCATGAGAAAAGGAATCATTTCAGAGGGTGCAAAGAAGTCTGAATCACTATGATAGTAAGGATGGAGAGAGTTTAGGAAATGTCTTGGTGAAACATATTTCTAAGCTGGAAAAGGCAAAAATGCACGCGTACCTCGGCGACTAGTAGGACCCTGTGCACAACTGCACTATAAGCCACTAGGCCCAGAATACACACAAATACACAGTAAGCAAAAAACATAGATGAACCTTCCCGCCTAAGGGCGCGACTATATTTATATATAACTAAAATTAGGATTGAAGGGTTGTTAGCTGTTTTTGCTAAGGTAGTTGGAAGTGGGAAAAAACAGACATGTTGAGATAGAGAATGTTCGCTATGTATTCCAGCCAATAGAATCAGCACCATCATAGTTCTGCCCTGTTTATTGTAAAGCAGTCCTAACACTTATTTGTGCTATGTGAGGACATCCATTTTATCACAAATAAAGAAATGCATCCTTTCCATGACCATCTTACTTACAGTAGTAGATCCCACAAACATAACTTTTTCAATGGAAGAGAAAAGTGCTTATCAAGTTTTATAAAAACCTGCTATAAAATGAACCAGATCTGAAAGTAATCCTGCTGCTTAAAGTCCTTCTAAAAGGAGTAGCAAGAACCCACTCTTCCAGATATCCCCTCTGCAACAGCTTCTTAGCAATCACGAGTTTCCAGACGGCTCCTCAGCTTCTTAGCAATCTCCAGATATTAAGCAATCAAATATTATGCAGCCACACGATGGAAAAAACGCCCTGAACCTAGCTCGCAGGCACCTCAGCATGCATCCACACGATGGAAAAAATTCCCTAAACCCACTCGTAGGCACCTCGGCATGCAGCCACACGATGGAAAAAACGCCCTAAACCCAACTCGCAGGCACCTCGGAATGCAGCCACACGATGGAAAAAACGCCCTAAACCCAGCTCGCAGGCACCTCGGCTTGGTACAGGTGCACTCAGACCTCAGACCACAAGCAAAGGAGCTCGCAGGCACAGGCACCTAGCAGGCAATTCTCGGAGGACTGGTGAACGGCTCAGGCCAAAAATTTGAATAAAACATACCCCAGCATATTGGATATTTAAATAGTAAAAAAACCCTAGTTACCCCTAATATACCCCCAATATATTGATTTTTAATTTTTTAATTTTAACCCCCCCAATATGAATGGACGTGATATCATATTGGTCCCTAGGTGACGCCCCCGTGCCATAAATACTTCGGAAATAGGTCTCTGGAGGATTGGATTTGTGCTCGTAATTTCAAAGTTACTGGCACTTCATACTTCTGGAATGGTTTAATTAGGATTCTTGAGTAAATTACTTGCCAACTAGGATGGAAGGTGGGGAACGACTTAAAGATTAGGCTGGGTGTGGACCCTATTGCTGGGAACAACTCTCTGTATCTCTTGTCTACGGAGCTTAGAGATTACCGACATGACCTAGGGATTTCTACTCTTGCTCAGGCCCAAAATCTGGATGGTTGTGGTCCTGTTGGTACTAACTGGTACACTGCTTCTGATCTGTACCTGGGTGGTGAGTGGGCTAATCAATGGTGTTCTTTTGTTCAGGGCTTGACTCATGGTGGTATTAGGATTGGAACTGTTGAAGATACTCTTGTTTGGTTGTATGACAAACAGTTGGGTACTGTAGCAGCCAAAAAATCCTATGATCTGATTGTCTCTTAACATCGGACTATAATGGAAAATGATTTCCTATCAAAGATCTGGCATCTAAATATTCCACATAAACTGAAATGCTTCATCTGGCTAACTTGTAATATGAAAATCAATACTTGGGACACCCTCTGCAGGAAAGGTTGGCACGGTCCCAATAGGTGTTGTTTGTGCAAGGGGGACGCTAAAATTGTAGAACATCTTTTTGTTGGCTACCCATTTGTAAAGAAGCTGATCTGAGATCTCAATGTATTGTTTGATGTGCACCTTCTTTGGTGTGCGCCTACCCTTTTGGAAAATCTCATAAACTAGATCTCAAAGGGGGTACCTACCAGTACCTGCCCCTTTGTCTCATCTGGAATATTTGGAAGGCTAGGAACTAAAATTTATTTGATGATATGACTCCTAATATTACCAGTCTCTTACATATCATCCTGGAAGAGGTAAATTCTTATAAGGTTCCACTGAAGTCTAGGAGCAAGTTTCGTGACATTGGTGAACCACCTGTATCAAAGTTTCCTATGGTATTCTTTGATGGTGTTGTAGCAAATTTCATTGGTGGTGTGGGAATATGTATTTGGTTAAATGAACACCATATTTTGGCTATTAAGCTTGGTTGTGGGAACAACACTAATACAAGAGCTAAACTTTTAGCACTCTGAGCATCATTACGGGTCGCCAAAGATATTGGGTTACCTTACCTACATATCTTTGGTGACTCCTCGATGATTATAAATTTGTCAAAGGGAGTATCCACCCTCGATATGGTGAACCTTGAGGCATGGTGTGAAAACACTAGATTGCTCATGTCCTCTTTCACCAGGGTGGATATCAGTCATATCTATAGGGAACATAACACGAGGGTAGACACCTTATCCAAGGAGGGGTTGTGTTTGGCACCTGGTCATCTCTTACTTACTAAACCATTTAATGAAGAGTTTATTGGGGAAGACTCTATACAACTTTTTTAGAATGTGCTCATTCTACTTTAGTTAATGATCACATGGTAAAAATTGAGCTATTTCTGGCTATGTTGAGCAGTAGTTTCTGGAATACTGAGGATCACGTACCTGCTTGGATAAGGTGCCTAGGTTCCTATTATGTTCTTTATGGACATATCATGACTGCTGTATATTTTATTGCCCACCTATGAGAGGACCATTACATGTTGTGATACCCAAGTGCTATTTGTTTTCATGTCATCTTAGGTATTATCATATTTCTGTTTGTATTGTTTTTGCATGTTTTGTACTTTTACGGATCTGATGGACCCATTGGGGTTATGACAGTCACCTGCTGATGTACAAGGTTACCTTTGATTCAAATGAATAACAAGGAACTGCTTTTTTCAACTGAAAAAAAAAATAAAAAAAAATAAAAAATAAAAATTTAAGCATAACTCTGGAGATTAAAAATCATTTGATCTAATACCAAACCGAGCAATTTTACTCTCAATTACAAAAGTATTTATATACACAATCATTTAAAATAAACTCAATTATATAAGAGTTAGAATTTTGTATTGAAGAGAAAAATATGAATAACTTACCACGGTATACGAGTAGGTAAGAAAACGAGATGAGGTATTGCCACTACTGAACCCATCCAAAACTATGCAAATGCAATACCACGACACTAACTCATCGCTATGGGATGAAGAGAGTGATTAAGCGACTTTATGATGCATAACGTACTTCTTAGCCATTTTTTTGGGATTTCTTGGTTTTTTATATTTTCCAGCTTGTCCTTTTGGCCGAGGTTTTCTTGTTGATCGGATTGTACTCCATGTGTTATTGCTTCTGGCAGATTTAACGATTGCCATTAATTGTGATCTGCTGGATCACATCTTATCCCTGTTCTTGGAATTTGGTGTTTTAACTTCGTTGTCCATGGGTGTGACAAGTTAACTTGGCCCTCCTGGATGACGTTAAGGGCTTTAAAGCATCTGGCCAGAACCCCGCCATCTGTTCGTGATGGAATTAAGTTGCCTCAGGGAAAGAACGATGGTTTAAATTCTTTGGGCTCTCTCGATGGTTCTGTTTTGCCGAGTGTTGAGGATACTGGAGTGGGAGAGTTTATCCTGTTGATTGGAACTGCCATGCAAACTGACCTTATTTTACCTGTGTCTGATCATATTCTTGGTCTTTCGGCCTATTCTTCTCCGGTTTTATCCAGGTCCTTGTCTTCTGAGTCAGGAAAGGGCTCTATGGAAACTACGGTGTCCGCTATGGATTTGAAGTTGAAAGCTGAACAGGTTTTTCTTGATTCAAGGTTTAAGGGAGGTTTTCGATGTTTTATTTTTACAGGACACTATGTGTGGTGGTGATTTTCTAGTCTCTGAGATGGAGTCCATGAATTGTGGATGGAAGTTCTTATCTGTGGATTCTAAAGGTAAATTAGGGGGTTTACTTCTTGGTTGGAAAATGTGACTTTTTCATTTGATTAATGCCTGGGATTTTGGTTCAGGAATCTGTGCTACGCTGCACTCTATTGAACTTAATTTAACAATTGTTTGTCTCAACCTATATGGTCCATATGTGGACAGAGAATTATTTTGGATCAATCTGTTCAAAATGGAGGGTTTTTTGAGTTCAAAATTGATTCTGGGGGGTGATTTGAACTTTTCTATTGGATTATCGGAGGTTTGGGGTGATAAGGCTAGAGTTGACAACCTTTCTAATTTCTTCCTCATGCATTTGGAATCTGCTTCACTTGTGGATTTAGCCCCTGCTTTGCTGTTACCTACCTAGAATAATCAGAGGGTTGGGTGTGAAAACATTTGTAAAAGACTTGATAGGATCCTTCTTTCTTCTAATTTTCTGGATTGTGATATGCATCTCAGACAATGGATAGGTAGTGGAGATGATTCGGATCATAATCCTATCTTAATGCAATTGATGTCTAAAGATCCTAGAACGCGCAGTCCCTTTAAATTTAATGTTTTCTGGTTGGAGGATGAGGATTTTGTCTCCCTTTTAAAATCTTCCTAGACAGTTTTCTCTGATAACCTTGAGTTGTCTCCTGCTGCCCACTTTGCTTTAAATCTTAAGAAACTTAAAGAAGTGTCTATCTCATGGTCGGCTGCGAAGAAATTACAGGAGGATAAGGACTTAGTGGATATTGAATCTTCTCTGGACGATTTTCACAAGATGGGATTAGGTTTTGCTTCTGAGGTGGTTAAAACTTCTCTTGTTGATCTGGAATCACGTAAGAGGAAGATTCTATTTGATTAGGAAAAGGAAGCCATTTTGAAAAGTAGAGCTTTATGGTTATTATGTGGGGATGAAAACACCCCTTTTTTCCATAAATTTGCTGATAATAGGAAATTCATCAACTCTATCTGGAAAATTGCTGATGATGATGGAAACTTGGTGGAAGGTTTTAAGGATATTGCAGCAGCTGGGGTTAAACACTTTGAGACCTTATTTCAGGAGGAGAGTAATCTTCATTTGCCCGAATTTGTTAAGAGTGTTGGGTAATTTTCTACCACCATATCTGTGGAAGATAATGAAGAGCTCATCAAACCTGTTACTTAATCTTCATTTGCCCAAAGTTATTTCAAGAGGAGAGTAATCTTCATTTGCCCAAAGTTATTTCAAGAGGAGAGTAATCTTCATTTGCCCAAAGTTGTTAAGAGTGCTGGGTACTTTCCTACCACCATATATGTGGAAGATAATGAAGAACTCATGGTCGGCTGTGAAGAAATTACAGGAGGATAAGGACTTAGTGGATATTGAATCCTCTCTGGACGATTTTCACAAGATGGGATTAGGTTTTGCTTCTGAGGTGGTTAAAACTTCTCTTGTTGATCTGGAATCACGTAAGAGGAAGATTCTATTTGATCGGGAAAAGGAAGCCAGATTGAAAAGTAGAGCTTTATGGTTATTATGTGGGGATGAAAACACCCCTTTTTTCCATAAATTTGTTGATAATAGGAAATTCATCAACTCTATCTAGAAAATTGCCGATGATGATGGAAACTTGGTGGAAGGTTTTAAGGATATTGCAGCAACTGGGGTTAAACACTTTGAGACCTTATTTCAGGAGAAGAGTAATCTTCATTTGCTCGAAGTTGTTAAGAGTGCTGGGTACTTTCCTACCACCATATCTATGGAAGATAATGAAGAGCTCATCAAACCTGTTACTTTACAAAAAATCCAATCTATCCTTACTTTGAGCAAGAATGATAAGAGCCTTGGTCCGGATGGACTCCCGGTAGAGGTTTATCGGGCATTGTTTGATGTTTTGGGACCTAATTTACTTTGTGTGATCAAAGATTCAAGAAAATATGGTAAAATTCCAGCTGTCTTTAACTCCACTTTTCTTGTTCTGATTCCCAAGATTTATCTACCTACTTGTTTCGAGGACTTCAGGCCAATTGCTTTGTGCAATTTCTGTTACAAAATCATTGGTAAGATTATTTCTACTCGCATCAGACATGTGCTGGGTCGTTATATCTCATGTGAATAGTTTGGGTTTTTACCAAGTAGACAGATCCATGATGCGATGAGTGTCATACATGAGGGTTTGCATACCATTCATGGTAAACACTTAAAAACTGTGATTCTTAAAATCGACTTGTCTAAAGCCTATGATAGAGTTAGTTGGACTTATCTCAGGGTCCTCTTGTCCAAAATGGGATTTGCTGGTTTATTCATCAGTTGGGTTATGAGTAGCTTAACTTCTGTCTCCTTTGTTGTTCTTATAAATGTAGCAGCTTCTACTTTTTTTAAAGCTGGAAGGGGGTTAAGACAGGGATGCACCTTGGCACCTTTACTTTTTCTGATTATTGTCGAAGGATTGAGTAGAGCCATTTACTGTGCCAAAGGTGATGGAATTTATCGTGGTATATCTTTTGGAAATGAAATTTCTCTAACTCGTGTACTTTTTGTGGATGATGTTATCATGGTCACTGATGGATCGGAACAATCTTTATCTTCTCTGTATGAGATCCTTTTGATTTTTTGTAAAGCCTCTGGTATGCAGATTAATGACAAAAAATCTACTTTATATCATTCTGGTCTGGACGATTTTGAGATCATTACTATTCAGAATATTTTTTCTTTTACTTTGTTACCTCTTGTGACTGGTATGAAGTATCTTGGTTTCTTTCTTAAACCATGCAGATATGTTCTGAAGGATTGGGACTGGCTTATTGCAAAAGTGGAAAAAAGGATTATGAACTGGAGTTTTCATTGGTTAACCAAGGGAGGTAAGCTTACGTTGATTAAAGTAGTCCTTGAAGCCATCCCGATTTACTGGATGCATTTCTAGATCCCTGTGGGGGTTATTGAGAAAATTAGAAAGATTTGTTTTAGATTCTTGTGGTCTGGACATAAGGATTCTGCTGGTCTTCCTTAGACTTCATGGAAATATTTGGCTTGTCCTAAATCCCTGGGTGGTTGGGGACTCAAAATTACGATGATTTTCTCCAAAGCCCTTGCGGCGAAGAGTGTTTGGAATAATATTACAGGTACAAGTCTCTGGGTTCATATTGCAGTTCAGAAATATGTTTATCCTCTATCTATTCTGGATTGGATCTGTGCACCTGACAAGAAGAAAAAGAATATTTCAATCTGTTGGAAAGCTGTTTTATGGGATTTTGAACTTATTGGTAATAACCTTGTCTGGAAGGTTGGTAATGGTGCTGATCTAAGGATTGGTATTGATCCTTGGGTTGGTTGCAAATGGCGTCATCAATTACCTATTTTATTGCTTGATAAATTACATTCTGCTGGCATTTTCCATCTTAAAGATATAGGATGCCCTGGTTTGACTCTTATGAGTGATCAAGGATGGCTTTCTGCAAACATTATTGGACTATCTGATTTTCAAGATGTCTTATGTTGGAATGATTATGTATCCATTCTTAAAGTGAGTCATGTCATACTTTCTACCAATGGTGACACACTTGTTTGGAATCCTTCCAAAACTGGTAAATACACTCCTAAAGAAGGTTATGTTCATCTGCTTCAGGAAAGGATTGGTTTGGAACTATCCTGGTGGTGGAAAGTTTTGTGGAAACTTAAGTGCCCCTTAAAATATAAATTTTTTTCCTGGTTTCTTTTTTCTAGAAAGGCACTCACTTGGGATTCCTTGGCTAAAAGAGGTTTTGAAGGACCTGGTAGATGTTACTTGTGTAAAATGGAGGTTGAAACTAATCATCATCTAGGAGTGGACTGCCCTTTCACTAAGAGTGTTTGGCTTGATCTTAAAGATAAATTAAATTTTAGAAACTTATGGTATGGGACATCTACGACACACTGTTTGAAGAATTGGTTTCTTAATATGCAACTTAAGCATATTAGGTCATTGCCTGTTATTGTTTTGTGGTTTTTATGGAAGGCTCGTAACCATAGTTGTTTTGAAGATCAATCTTTGCTACCTTCACAAGTTTTCTCTTTCAGTTTTGGTTTGCTGAGATCTTTCCCACCAAAGGATCAAGTTCTGAAAATCAGACCTATTTTTGCAGAAATTATTGATAAAACCTATCCTTGGGGTTTTTTTGATGAATCAGTTGCTGAGGATTCGACAGTCAGTGGAGCTGGAGGTATACTTTATTTTTCTGATAAAATTTCCTTCTCCTTTAAAGCTAGTTTAGGGGCTAGTACTAACAATACTGTTGAACTTTGTACTTTAAAGCTTCTGCTCACTTTGGCTAGGATGAAGGATTATGCAAAAATCCATATTTTTGGCAATTCACAGTTAGTTATTAACTGGGCCAAGGGTAATTTCAGAATGCACAACTTAGAATTATCTTTAATTCTACAGGAAGTTCATAGACTTTCTGACAGGTTTGAGATGGTGCAGTTTCAGCATATCTATCGTGAAAGGAACAGTCTTGTTGATTCTTTGGCTAAGGAAGGAGCAAGGATTTGCGAGGGTCATTGGTTTATCAAAGAACAGAGAGAGGATTTAGTTTATGAGTCCTAACAGATCTTTTGATTTGATCTTGATGATAATGAGTTTTTGCTTTTTATAGGTCCTTTGATGGTACACTTTTTTGATGTTGCAACTATATCAGACTTATGGTTGAACATCCTTTGCTGGATGTGATTGAGATATGACAGATTACTGAATACTTTGATACTTTATGAATCTTTTTGATTTAATGATACATTACGACACTAAATGTGTGTTTATGTTTTGATAAATTTGCTTCTAGCAAATCTATGATGACAGGTTTTGATGTTTGATCTTATGATCCTAATTTGTAAATATTATGATCCAGTTTTAGACTTTTTCCTTTTTGGATGAAAATGGACTTCTGATCCATCTGAGAAATGTAAAGAAATTTACGATTTTTTTTCAATGAAAAAAAAAAGGTAAGAAAACGAGATATATGCAATGGTACTTTAATTGGGTAGATTATTGTTTGGCGATATACCAACATCATTACGGAAATATGATTATAAAGGTTGGAAATACACACAAAACCAAACTAAAACATTACCAATAAACTCATAAGGTATATGGTACATCATTTACCAACCATTTACCAACAAGTGTATGCAAATATACCATAAATTTTATTCTTAACAAAATATTTATGTGAAGAAATCATGAAAAATTTTAAGGATTCATAATTTTTTCAAAGTGTAAAAACCTTGGTGAATCTTACTAATTTTTAAATTTACAACCATAAAATGTTTGGTGATTTTTGTTCTTAAATATTCAAATTTCTAAGGACTTTTATAGTTTTTGGATAATGTTGGTGATTTTAGAGTACAAAAAATTATCCCATGGAATTTGGGCAAACCATCTTTGAAAAAAAAGCAAATTGGTGAATCATTTTTTGGAAAAAAAGGTTGAAAAATATGCCATGGGCTAAATTTTGCCCCTAAAATTTTCCTTGGAAGAAAACACTTCAATGATAACAAGACATAAGATTGTTAAGATTTACTAATCTCGTATCTTCAAAATAAGATTGTTAATATTTACTAATCTCGTATCTTCAAAAGAAAAAAAAAAGAAAAATAGTATCATACTTTATGACTAACCCTATGATTTTTTTTTTGTATATTACAATTCCACTATAGGAGAAGAGGAAAGGGGGCGTATGGGATAATAAATCATATCTTTCCAAGTGTCATCTTTAGGACTCATCTGTTTTCCACCATGTGACTTAAATAAATTCATCCACCTCCTTTGACTTATCGAACCAATCAATAAATGCATATAAGATCTCGGTGGGGAAGTATTCTCACATAGTTATGGAACACCAGCAGGGAAGTATTTTCACATAGTTATGGAACACCAGTAAGGAAGTATTCTCACATAGTTATGGAACCATGGGTTGAGTACAATCATCATGGGAAGTGTAAGAGGGTCATACATTAATCTCATTATAATTAATATAAACTAATTTCCTCTAGTCCCCTCATTCGGATTCACTCTAGTATTCATTATGTCACTCTCGCATTCATGTTGGAGACTAGTCGTGCTATGTCCTCCATCACTAACCATTTCAATATGGAAATTAACCAAAAAATATTATTGTAAAGAGGAAATTGCAAACATTGGATGGATTTGGTTATACGTTAACATAAAGGTTGGGCAAGTTAGGAACCTTTCACCTACTATGCATTTGGTGCTCTTTGGAAGCTTGATACCCAAGTGTTAATCTTCCAAATAAATCCCATAATGAATACAATGGAGTTGTCTCCTTATGTCCACTTTGAGTAGCATCGAAAGAAATAATAATCTCTCTCAAGAAAAGTTAAGAAAAGAAAGGGAATATATTCTTTGTGTTGTGTGGGGTAGTGGAAGAAAGTTCCTTAGTTGTTTAATGGTTGTATGAGATGCATGTAATGAATTATATGTAGTAAGAAAATTCGATAAGAATGAAAGAAAATGGGTTTGGATGAGAAAGATGGAACCCAATAGTTTGTTTCCTTCACCTTAATGGACTCATAACCTAGCTTGGGGTTGGTATCTAAACTAGATTCCTATGATTGGGTGGAAAATTAATTTTACGCAACCAATACCTTGGATGTTCTATTTTTTAAGTTAAAATATAGTATCATTATTATGAATATGAAAATATTATGTTATAGAAATGTATGTTATTGTGTGTGTGTAAGAGAGAGAGGGAGAGAGAGAGAGAGATTAATTATGGACTTGGGCATTGGGGTGCAATGGAATATGTTAATCCATGCTGCCATATTTCCCTACATAATTATATTTCAGATTGTGTATTAATTTTATTGACTTTTTGTCCTTCCTAGGAGACTTATTCAGTTGTTATTGCGGTGATATGGCCCCTAAGGGTTGGAATTTGGAAGTCCCATATCATGGTTACTTGTCCTATGATTAGAAGTGTTGGCTGAGACTAAGGATGCCATAATTGACAATATATGGTCAAGTACAAACCATAACATACATCAAAATTCCAACATCACTAACATAGGTAACGAAGGACAAATCTTCTACCTCTTCTTGTGTATTAGGACACTACTCCATAAATAAATTTACACCTATAGAGATAGGAACATTGATCGATCTATATTCATACATACTAAACCTCTACAATATGGTCTCAACATATTTTCCTCTGAGTTAATCAGAGCAAGGTATTTTTAGTGGCAATTTTTTCCCATGGACTATTTTTTGGACTTTTTTCAAAAACAAAAATCACAAAATGGAAAAATTTTATTCAAAACTCAACCTATTTTATATATACTATATTCATAGATTGATAATATTTGCTAAAGTTTACAATGATTAATAGTAATTTTCTTAAAGTTTTTCTTGAACCAGAGTTTGTTTCTTACACAATTATTTTAATCCTCGTGCCCAAAATTTATAGCACCAAGATATTTTATATCAAACTTAAAGGATCACTAAGATTTAACATCCTTTATGATTTGCTTGGTATTTCCGGTTAACACTGTATCAATAACATGTAATACTAAATAAATAAAATGGTCACCACCATGCTTGGAATATACATAGTGATAAACTTGGTTTCTTGGAAATCCAATTCCCAATTTGTAAGTATAAAAAAATTGATACCACATTATTGGAGATTACTTTAAGCCATAGAGGAACTTTTTCGATTTGCAAACCGACTCATTATTTCCCTTCATCATAACCTTCTGGTTATTTCTCATCGATTTCTTCTTCAAGATAACCATGTAGGAATGAGGTCTTAACATCCACATGCTCTACTTAAAGATCAAATACATTAGAAATATACAATATAAATCTAACATAATTTAACTTAACAATAGGAGGGTGCATCCCACAAAAATAAATTATATAATGTACTTAGGGAGGATAATATGGGGTGCCTATGGAAGTGCCCAATGAGATAATGAATGTATTTTGAATAGGGCCACTTGGTACTTGGAGGGTAATAAATACGACAAATAGGAAGTTAGAATAAATAATATAATACTAAGGGGTAGTTGACAGAGGACTACTCAGGTGAAAGTATGCAATAGAGGGTAATAAATATGCCCACTAGGTAGTTAGAATAAATAATAGAATAATAACAGGTAGTTTGCATATGACTACTCATGAGAAAGTAAAAATACATATTCATGAGTATCATTGTATTAAATAAGTTGGATGTGAATACCCTATTGTAAAAAACATTTCCCACGTGAATTTCTTTCTTCAATCCATTCCACCCCTTCTAAAAATGAGATTCCATATGTGTTACATTTAGCTTCTCTAGTCAATAATCCTTTTCGCCCATAACTATTTCCAAAAGCAAAGAGTCTCTTCTAGGATTGTTGGCTTTTCTCCCTATTCCTTTTTCCAAGGATCCCGACCCGGGTTTAGACCCTTCTGCTCAGCACAACAAAGCCCAAGATATCGACCTGACAGAGCAAATCTCAATCGATGGCACTTGCAACACAAATGCTATCTCACTTGAGATATCTCTCTTTATGGGTAACTTCCAGAACCATGTTTCCGCAGTTGGGTGGGAGGGTGTTTAGTACTTTGGCTCTACGCCAAGGCTCTCAACAAAGTCCGGGGGTGGATTATTTGTGTTCATTGTGCTTCAACCGTTAGGTTGTGCCCCATCTTCTCTTATGCAACTCATTAAATAAATACCAGACATGCAGCATAATCATACCCGGTTAATACAATGTGACCATCATACATCTATTCATTTGTATGCAAACCTACATTCATTCATCTAATACAACATTTACACATATATCTTAGACACATTCAACATTCACACATATACACAAAATATAATGTGGAAACCCATCCGGGCGAAAACCATAAGGTGCTCTTCATCTGGCATGAGGAAATAAATGCACCTTTCATCTGTGCACTAAGCTGCAGACTCTACTTAAGATCTTGTTCTCTACCTTTACAGACTCTTCCTCCCTCTCATGCTCTCCGATCTTCTCTATGTTCTCTTCCTACTCTTCTTCTACTAGTGATCTGCACACAACCTGGATCGACTCAACCTTTCCTACTCTTCTATGCACTCAACTACAGATCATTTACTCTGATGCACTCAAAAATCTAGAGACACCAACGAGTAGCTCTCGCTTTTCAACCGGTGAGAGTCTACAATTCAGAACTAACTGTAAAGACTGACTGTAGGGAGAATGTCTAACAAGACTGACTACCGAGATAATGTCTAATAGGACTGTCTGTCAAGAGAATTTCTAACAAGATTGACTGCCGAGAGAATGTCTAGCCTACATACAGCTTGGGTTCCTTCTTTTATAGACCCATTACAAACTCGACAAAGATCCCATGCATACTTGATACAGACTCAATACTAACTCGATACAGACTCTATACAGACTCATTTTTGTCGCTATCTCAGCCGACTTACTATATCCAACCAACAGGTTGTCTTTCCTATTCTAGAAAACCTAATGGGAGGCACTAATGACCTAAATTACAAATATGCCTTCACGCATGTGATTTCCTCCAGCTCCAGCCGAGTTCATACCCACGATCGTTAAGGCCTATCACTTTCTCAGTATTATGTATTGATGTCGTTTTCCAGCCGTTATGCTACTTGCACGCCTTTCGTTGCTGATATTTTGTTGTATCTTCTCGTTTAACACTCCATCCTTATGTCGTGACTTACTTATTTGGCACAGCTTCCTCTTCCGACGCCTCCTCCTCTTCTTCTTCCTTTCTTTCACTTCATCTATCGCATCATCCTTTCTCTTCTTGCCTTTGTGTTGCTTCCTCAATCGTAGCTCCTTCTTCTCCTCCTTTAGCTATTCTCCATACTTAGGCAGAATTTTGCATGAATTCTTCCTTATTGTCCCTAGGCCCAACAAGGATTAGATAAAAAACTAAGGCATTAAACAAGAAAGATAACATATGAAGATGCCCAAACAAAGTACTTGTAAATACAATAGAAGAAGTGGTTGATTAAATAACTCATGGAATCTCTTGTTGTAGATAAAGACAAATACAAAGACATGCTTTAATGTCTAAAGATATCTTCATAAGAAGACATGTTAGAACAATTTGATAGAGCCTCTTGACCCCAAAACTATTGCCAAAAGGAAAGAAATTATGTCGGATTTAAGAAGACAACTAAGGCATGACACAAAAGATAACATATGAATTTGCCCCATAAAAAGCATCTGTAAATAAAAGAGAAGAAGTAGGTGATTAGATAACTCATGGAATCTCTTATAGCAAATAAGGAATAATACACAAACATGCTTGAATTCTTGGAGAAATCTTCAAAGAAGATATTCTAGAACAATTTGATATAGCCATGTCATAAAAAGAAGCTTCGGCTAGAGTTTTTTAAGACTTTAATATGGAACGGATAAGTGGAAAAAGTCTTGTCCTATCCCTCTAGTGACTCAATTTAGATGGCAAATTTTATATATAAGCTTATTATCAGTATTGGGATTAATATGCCAAATTACAAGTTCTATTTTCTAGACACCTAGATTGATACTAGATCCATGATATCATGTCCAAAAAGAGAATACATTATGGCAACCCATGCTTGCTACAATAGAATACTCATATCCAACTTATTCAATACAATGATACTCATGTGTATTTATACTTTCTCATGAGTATTCATATGCTAACTATCCCTTAGTATTCTATTATTTCTTCTAACTACTTAGTGGACATATTTACTACCCACAAACTACCAAGTGGGCCTATTCACATTACATTCATTATCCACTTGGATACCTCCCTTGGTACATTACAATTTCTCTTCATCCGGGAATATTCCTTTTATACAAGGTGAAATTTGTAGTTCTCCACTTTACCCTTCACATTGAACTTCTTCTTAAACACCCATTTTCTACTAACAAGTTTTTTTTCAATCATGCAACTTGACCAAATCCAATTTTTTTGTCCGAGGATTCCATTTCTTTAACCATGGTATTATTATAGAGTTTATTTTCCTCTAAATCAACTACTTCCTTAACAATTATGGGATCATCTTTAGATAAAATAAAAGATCAATGAAAATAAGAGAGGGTATACTTTTTTACTTGTCTTGTTTTTGAATCTATCTCCTCAAGGATGAGGTTTGAGGTTCTTCCTTGGTTGATCTTATTTTGTTGAGACGGATTCTCCATACTCCAACTTAATCTACATTATTTTTTGTTCTTCCTCTCTTGGTAGGTATTCCTAATTGGAAGAAACTTTATTTTATGTGAAGATCACATTGTGATTATAAATAATATTCCTCATTTTTGGGTTCCAAAGCTTGTAGCTTTTTACACCATGTATATAACCGATAAATATGCATTTTTCTTCCTTACCATGCAACTCGCTTATTTTCTCTTTTGGATATCATTTTCAAATATTACCAACATGCCTACATTTCTCATCTAACTCATTGATATCAATGTTTTGGCCAACCAACCTAGAATATGTAAAATTCTAGGCAAGTTTTTAACCCTTCCAATATCTTAGAGAGATAACTTGACCTTTTCATGTCCTGTGATTTGGTTGTCAATTCATTTCCTAAGAAGACACTGCCTCCATTATACTTTTCATATTCACAAAACCATTACATATGAGGAGTCATATGAAACGAAACACCTACTTTGATCAACCATGCATCGTGATATGGTTGTGTACTTGAATATGCCAAGTACACATCCCCTCCTTCCCTAGAGGGTTTCTTTTCTATGGAAGAGGCATCATTAAATATCTTACTTTTCATATTCACAAATTCATTACGTATGATGAATCATATGAAATGAAGCACCTAATTTGATCAACCATGCATTGTGATATGATTGTGTACTTGAAATATGCAAAGTACACGTCCCCTCCTTCTTCCTTGGAGGTTTTCTCTTCTGTGGAGGGTATCATAAATCTCTTACTTTTATCAATTTTTTTAAATTTGATGTACTTCTCCAAAGGCCTGACTTTGCCACATTTCCAACATTCCTTATAATTTTTTCAAGAGCTTTGGACTTCCCTTTAGACATTTATGTATCCCTAGACTTACATGTATTTCTATCCCAGGGACAACCTTTCACAAATAAATCATCCCTATTGAAACAAACCATGGATCTTCATTTCAATTCTTTCGATAACAAGGATGCACCATTATCCTCAGACTTTTATCTAGACTGAGTAGTACTACTAATGGATATGGATAGATTATCAATTGAATTTGGCAGAGAACATGACAAGGTGATAAAATTATCTTCTTCAAATATCGTAATATCAATAAAGACTAATTGGTTGACCACAATGTTAAAAGAATCCAATTTTTCTATCAAATAGTTACCATCATTCATCCTAAGGAAGCACAACTTATTCAAGATAAATAAATTGTTTACTTGGGACTTTCATTAGTACAAATCCCCTAACTTCTCCTATGGATCCTTAATTAGCATTGACTTCTCTTGATACATTCAACAACACTAAATTTGAAAAACGTTGAAAGATAGTACTCTTCACTTTCCTATCTGACTTTTCTAAGTCTTATTTTTCCATACTTGTTGGTTGTTTTCTTGATATAATAACCCATTGGTCTCTATTAAACCCATGAGCATGGAAAGAGAAACAAAATAAATATCAATCAAACACACCAAAAGATAAATACTATTTTTTTTACCTTGGAAACCCTTTTTTGGAAAACCAACAATTTTTACTCTAGAAACCCTTTTATGGGAAAACCAAAAACCAAATATATCTTCAATTATCCTTGGCCAATTTGGCCAACAAAAACAACACAGGCATCTTACAATACAGTTAGTAATGCCTTTAAATATGCTTCATTACATTCTAATACCATGGGATACCCAATACTGTGGGACTGTAGACCGCCAACAGTAAACCCATTATTAACCAAATTAGAGTTATATCTAATCACTCTATAACTAATTCAAGATTAACCTAATAGTTTCTCTGAACAAGAATATCTCCCATGTCAACTTCCATAACTCGAAGCTCTAGACATTAAATCTATTTGTCTCTATTCTTGAAGTTCCCCCCATTATCACACAAGATTCACTTGCACAAAGTTCCCACTCAAGATTAGGTTTATCACATACCCAAGATACCCTTGCTCTTCAAAGTATGAGATAAACCCTAGAAACAAAGGTGTCCCCTAAATCCAATAATCTTGATTTAATACCAAATGAAGAGTTTAATAAACATGTGTAGGAGAAGATATGTTAATAAAATTTTCAAACATAAGAAGACAATGGAACACATATAGTACATAATAGATTTACCTTGGAAACACTTAAATGGGAAAATCAAGAAACTTAGAGCCACATCTCTCTCTCTCTCTGATTGTATGATCTAGATTGTTGTTGGAATGCAATGGACAATAACCAAGTAAATGTGGAAAACTAAAGAGAATAATATAGCAAGTAAATCAACTCTTTATTAAAAATAGAAATATGTAGAACTACATATAGAATTACATTATGAATGGGATGGATGAATGCATGTCCTTTACAAACGAGATGCCTATATATATAGTATTTTCGAGGTGCCTCCTAGGAGTCATGTCTTTCCATTTATGTCTTCCATTATTTTATTTATTTTATTTATTTGTTTTTAGGTTTGAAAAAACCACGGGTTTGAAAAAAAACCATGGGTGGGAAAATCCGTGCATATGGATTTTCTCACTATTATTATTTTTTCACCAAATACCATGGTTTTACCAAAAACGTGGGATACATGGGTGATTTAGTGAAAGAGGTGGGTGATGACTGATTTTCACTTGGATTAGTCCTCCCTCCTTATGAAGCAATGGTCCTCATCGTGTCAAGTGCCTTCATCAAATAGGGAAACTTATACTGAATTTGGATCCTGGTGATCCACTTGTCTTGGTGAAGAAGTTGTTTTGCTTTAACAACTTGTTGGCCAATGCCTTCCATTTGTGTCTCTATGATTTTATCAACTACAGTTTACTCAAGGTAGTTAGAGTTGATTTCTTTACAGGCCAAGTGCTCAACTACCTCTAAGGTGTCTGATAGAGGTGGAGAATATGGGTGAAGGAGCTGCACATTGAAGACTAGATGTAGGCCAAGGAATGGGGGAATACTTAATTCAAAATAATTCTTACTTATTGTCTTGGTGATGGTGTAAGGCCCATATCTAAGTAGTTAAATCTTTTGATGGGGTCCAGTGAGGAGCTTTTTTGCAAATGGAACCATACCTTATCACCAACCTGAAACTTGTGTGGAAACTAATGTTGGTCATATCACCATTTGTATTTGGCATGGCATTTCCGCAAGATTCCATGGACTTGTTGTCGATTGTGTAGAATCCTTTCAACAAATTCAGTTTCACGATCTGCCTCGATGTGACATTTTATTTCCTCATTCTCCAAAAGGGAGTGTTTGTAGATTGGACAACTGGATTAGGGAGCATTGGGAACCAATTCAATGCAATACTTGACGTGGAAGTGCAGAGGCACCCATGTAGGTGAAGAAAAAATATATTTGTGCTCCTCTACCATCTTGTCAACCTATTTCTAGTGTATAGAAAGGTCTTGGGTCAGGGTTGTAGTGGTCGCAGTGACTTTATGTTCACCTTTTGACAAGGTTGTGAAGAGGAAAAACTTTGTGTTCTGAGATATTACTTTGTGACTATTTTTCCAAGATCAATGAAGTGGCAGTAGTCAGAACTACCTCTAGTACCTTGTAGAGATGACCTTCCAGAGTAACAATGACAATGTGGGGTCTAGACTCATAAAAATTGTGACATTTCTACATATATGGTTGTCTTAAAAGAACATCAAAAACTTTGAGTGAAGCAACATCACACAATACCTCATATCTAAAGAGCTTGATGTTGTAGGATAACGACACTGTTGGATAACATGAATGTCTTGTGTCCAGCTCAACCATCCAATGGTGTACGGTTGGGGGTGTGGCATTGTCAGCAACTTTATTCTCTTGATGACCTTAGATGAGATAAGGTTCTTTTGATTCCCACTATCAATGATGAGATGCAATGGGGTTCCCTTTATCCACATCTATGAATGGAAGAGGCACTCCTCCTCCTAGGCTCCTTTGGTTCTTTTGGTTGGATTGTTATAGCCATAATGGTAGCATTGGGTTCTACATTGATGATTCATTTCCTTTTATTGTGCTCTGAATCAGAGTTCGAGCTAGGTTATGATTCTTTTTCTTTAAGCTCAAAAAATAATGTCTATTTTGAGCGACATTCATCGGTGTTGTGCCAAGAGATTTTGTGGAACTCACACCACTTTATAATGTCCTTCTTCGACTTCCCATTACCTTTCTTAGTTGGAAACTTGGACTGAATTTCTTGAGATTAACTCTCTCTACTTTGTTATTTGTTTTGCGAGTTAGGGTTTCCTTTTCCATGCTTTTGTTGTGGCGTATTTGCAACTCCAAACTCCCGCTTACTCCGCTGCTTAAATTTTTGCTCAATTTTGACTACATATCAATAATGATATCCTAGTGAGTATATGTCTAATAAATCCATCTATGTTTGAATGTACCTCTATAGACCATTGTGGTACTTCAAAACCAGGTGCCACTCGGAGTATTTGACACCCAAATTTGAGCGAAAGGTATGAAACATGTTGGTGTACTCTGACATTGTTTGGTCTCTCTCCTACCACAGAGTCATCCATCTCATGTATTGTTCATCATAGTTTCCAACACGGTATAACTCCTCCTTGCGGGCATCCAAGGGATGCCCAAGTGGGTTCTCTCTCATATGGTGTAGATTCATTTGCGATTTACCTATCCCAGTAATGTTTCCACAAAGCTTTGACATGGGAAAGGGATTTAAGGAGCATGAAGGGGATCATTGATTCACACTTGGATCATTGTATTGGATATAATTCACAGTACAATATTTAGGTATTCCACAACTTTAGTTAACTATGATTTTCTAACCGATATTAGATTACAACCCCAACCCCTTAATTGGGATTAGATTACAATGGGTCAAAGCAATGGCCCCAAAAAACACTAAAGTGAACCAAAAATAATCCACAACGACTACCGCCCCCCTACTTTATAATTTCTAAATGCATAATCTACCTACAAAGAAAATAACACATATCCACTAGATGCATCTTCAAGATCACCGACAAAGATAATACGAGTGATGATAACGAAGTGTGATAGAAGAACACGCAACATGAATTAATAGGATATCATGATTCTTAAATATGTTGGAGAATGTAATATCCCAAACTGATATTTTGCTTCTATACTGCTGGGTTATGATGATTGTTTATGTTTTTGTGGCTTTCAAATATATACCACTGTAATATACCAATCAATTGAGGTATGATCTTTTCTTGTTTAATGGTTTCAATCTATAGTTGATGGTTTGCTAACTTGGTTTCACACCTTTATTCTTAGTCAATATGATTATATGGAATCATCATTCCCATAATAGCCCAAATGCATGGGCTATTCAAAGATACACTTGCATGTGATTAATGAGGAATTACACCACAACATAATGAACAACCATAATAATATTATGACTGATATTTTATTTAAATGGAAGCAATTACTTGTCTGGAAATATTAATATTCAAATTCTCACTGTGGTTCCCTCACAATGAGAGTCCCCTCTTGATCGCTATTTGGTTTCCCACTGTCCATGGATACCACTGTAATACTCCAAACTGACATGTGCTGATGTAGAATAGATTTTATGGCGATATTGCTTGTTGTTGATAACAATATAATATTCTGATATAATGCTGATAGGAAGCTAAAGATGACTGTAACAACTGATAATGTCACTCAAATAGTCATGAGAATGAGATGTAGGTACATTGTCTGATATAGATGTTAAATAGGATGAAAGAATACTCCAATAAGCATATCACTCTTCCTCTGATGAGCAGAGTGTCCATATTAGTGAAACCAAGGATTTTGATCTTTAAACAACTACCATGCACAAGATATGGAGCTTTCCCATGAGCTGTAAGTTACAAATATTGGTCATGCCTTCCTAGGGGATGAATTGGGACTTACCTTTAGTGACAGTTTATCCAAGAATGAATGATGGTTAATGGAAATAGACGTTGTATCAGTAGATGAATAACAACACTTTCCTGTGAATATGGCAGCCACAATAAAGAATCTCTCCCTACCCAATGAATACACAGCTGTAGATAGAATGAAGAACACGCCTTGTTGAATAAGAATACACATGTCCACTTAAGGGATAAACATGTCTCTGCTCAACCTTAAGGAAACCTCAGGAATGTGCCTCTTTTTAGGGTTCACGACCCTGAATTCAAGGAACAATCTCAACAACAACAATATAGAGGAGGGTTGCTTCCCAGACTTGGTGGAGACACCCCTTTCTCAACAATAATAAGATCGATGCCCAAAGGAGAGGAAACCATCGGTGAATTCTATGGTTCCGGCTTAAGAAAGATCACGACTTCCTTTGATAAATATGTAGCAGCAAGTAAAATAATTGTTGCCTCCTTGAGATTCACGCTCTTAGTAAATACCACGCAGCTGGTATGAAAGTATTTCGCTGCCTTAATGGTTTGATGAATGCACAACTATTGGTGAATATCTGCGCTACCCTAGTAATGGTGAATTCACCTAGCAGTAAGAGGCTCCACGCTACCCCTAACACAATAGATATGATATGTAATGGTGTGCACAATGGTGAACCTGATTGATCCACCCATAATATTGGCTAGGGGTCGCCACCAAATAAACCCTAAGTATCTCACCGAGCTCTCAAACCTGTCTCCAAAAAGATGAATAATAACATATATGTCCTTTTGGTTCAACTAACCTTATTATATAGCTTTTAGGGTTAGCATGTCGCTTTTAGGGTTTGCATGTCACTTTTAGGGTTTGCACTTTACTTTTTGCATGCATGCAATTCTAATTGCTCGTTGACTTAAGACTGAAGAAATAAGGCTTGCATGCTCTGCATGCTTATGATAATAACTTTGATGGCCCTCTTTACTATAGTGATGACTTAATAATACTGAATAATTGTTCTAATATGATCTCGATATTAAATGTCCTCAGTCAATTCCCTATTTATTAGTAACGAAACATTACATTCCTCCCTCTCCAAATATTGCTTGTCCTCAAGCAATGGCAACGCAAATCCACAGTCAATCAAACTGAACCAACTAAATCCGAGGATGATGCCAGGGTCCCAAATTATCCTAGGATATTTGTAGCACCCTCTGCTCAAAGCACTGCACTACACGGTACCATTACAAGATATCCCATGGAAGCCTCCTATAAGTAAAGTAACTAACCACGATGTAAATGAGGTACCATCATAAGAGACCTCCTGAAAGCATCCTCTATAAATCACTAAACTGCCAGTCACTGTAATCCCAGGGTCCCAAATCAATATGATAATTGCAGAGGTCAAAATGCATCCACCGCTACCCTGCGTAGTATTGAAGCAAGGAGCATCATGTAGACTCCCAAGTAACCCCATCACTAAACATTGTATCCATCCCTCATAAGGTCTCCCACCTGGATCCCAATGCAAACTTGTGCATCTTTCATCCCAAATATCCTAAGGCTCTTATGGGACTATACCATTGGCTAGGAATGTCTTCCTAAGAATCGCCCACTCAATAGGAAACCAACTATTAATGTCTCTCCAATCCAATCCCCAAAAAGGACCTTGTCCATAAACACCATCACAAGGAATAATCCTACCAAGTTGACATTCTACCCTTCTGATTTCAACTGTAATAATCATATACTATTGCCCAATTTCTCGATCCGGGCCAACCTGTAAAAACCATCCTCCATTATGCGAATGTGGAATCAAGATACTGCAAGCCTTGTCTATGTACTCCTGAAGAGGATTGCTCTCAAATGCAGTAGTATGTTCCTTTTGATGCCCCATCAAGGCCTCCATGTGCGATTTCCCACTGTCTCAAATGTTGTGGCCACTACCATGTACCTCATGTATTTCTCAGGTCATAACTATCTCGACTCCTGTTGTAGATGATGAAGAGTGTAACATCTCCAACTCACCACATGGCATGTTCACAATCCGACTATCAAATGTGTCGGTGTCACTAGACTCACAGGACGGATTTAATGCTACCTCCTCATGCACATCCTCATCATGTACATCCTCATCATGTACCATCAAATCCAAATCAAGCTCACCGTCAACCTGTACTTCATGATCATCTTTCTTCACTCCCCTAACTATGCTTTTAAGGAGATCCTCATCCAAATCCTTGGGCTAGCTCCTAAACTTGATGGTGTAATAGTCTTGAAAGCACAATGTTGCACATACCTCATCACCCAAGGATAGATACTCCTGATATCGAGGCAAGTGTTGAAGTGTTGCTAACCTATGCAAATTTTTAATCAAGATCCTTCTCATTGTCTCCATGTTCTCACAAGATGTGAAAAAAAAACATTTGTTCTGACATGCATTAACATGTACAAGCATGCATCAACGTGCACTTTTATTCAATTTCTATATGCCCACAGTTGGTAAGGATCATGCTCTGATACCACTGTAATATCCCAAACTGATATTTTGCTTCTATACTGCTGGGTTATGATGATTGTTTATGTTTTTGTGGCATTCAGATATATACCACTGTAATATACCAACCAATTGAGGTATGATATTTTCTTGTTTAATGGTTTCAATATGTAGTTGATGGTTTGCTAACTTGATTTCACACCTTTATTCTTAGTCAATATGATTATGGAATTATCATTTCCATAATATCCCAAATGCATTGGCTATTTAAAGATACACTTGCATGTGATTAATGAGGAATTACACCACAATATAATGAACAACCATGATAATATTACGATTGATATTTTATTTAATTGGCAGGAGTTACTTGCCTGGAAAGATTACTAAAATTTTGAATTTGATTCCCTCACAATGAGCGTCCCCTCTTCATTTCTATTTGGTTGCTCACTGTCCACGGATACCACTGTAATACTCCAAACTGACATGTGCTGATGTAGAATAGATTTTATGGCGATATTGATTGTTGTTGATAACAATATAATCTGTTGATATAATGCTGATAGGAAGCTAAAGATGACTGTAACAGTTGATAATGTCACTCAAAATAGTCATGAGAATGAGCTGTAGGTACCTTGTCTAATATAGATGTTAAATAGGATGAAAGAATACTCCAATAAGCAACTCACTCTTCCTCTGATGAGCAGAGTGTCCAGAATAGTGAAATCGAGGATTTTGATCTTTAAACAACTGCCATGCATGAGATCTGGAGCTTTCCCATGAGTTGTAAGTTACAAATATTGGTCACGCCTTCCTAGGGGATGAAGTGGGACTTACCTTTAGTGATAGTTTATCCAGGAATGAATGGTGGTTAATGGAAATGGGCGTTGTATCAGTATATGAATAACAACACTTTCCTATGAATATGGAAGCCACAATAAAGATGCCCTACCCAATGAATATGCAGATGTAGAGAGAATAAAGAACACGCTTTGTTGAATAAGAAGACACTTGTCCACTTAAGGGATTAACACATCTTTGCTCAGCCTTAACGATACCTCATGAATGTGCCTCTTTTTAGGGTTCATGACCCTAAATTCAAGGAACAATCTCAACAACAACAGTATAGAGGAGGGTCACTTCCCAGGCTTGGTGGAGACACCCCTTTCTCAACAATAATAAGATTGATGCCCAAAGGAGAGGAAATCGTGGGCATATTCTATAGTTCCAGCTTAATAAAGATCACGACTTCCTTTGATAAATATGTAGCAGCGAGTAAGAGAATTGTTGCCTCCTTGAGATTCACGCTCTTAGTAAAGACCACATAGTTGGTGTGAAGGTATTTTGTTGCCTTAGTGGTTTGATGAATGCACAATTATTGGTGAAGATCTACACTACCCTAGTAATGGTGAATGCACCCAACAATAAGAGGCTCCATGCTGGCCCTAACATAATAGATCTAATATGTGATGGTGTGCACAATGGTGAACCTGATTGATTCACCCAGAGGATTGGCTAGGGTGGATATATTTCGCTACTGAATCCAGTTAGGTCAAGGCAATCAACCTTAAAACCCTAAGTAGCTCACCGAGATCTCAAACCTGTCTCCAAAAAGATGAATAATAACATATATGTCATTTTGGTTCAACTAACCTTCTTATATAGCTTTTAGGGTTAACATGCCACTTTTAAGGTTTGCATGTCACTTTTAAGGTTTGCACTTTACTTTTTGCATGCATGCAATACTAATTGCTCGTTGACTTAAGACTGAAGAAATAAGGCTTGCATGATCTGCATGCTTTATGATAATAACTTTGATGGCCCTCTTTACTATACTGATGACTTAATAATGTTGAATAATTGTTCTAATATGCTCCCAGTATTAAATGTCCTCAGTCAATTCCCTATTTATCAGTAATGGAACATTACAGAGAGGGCACAAGAGAAGATTCTTGACCATTTCTAAATAAAGGAGAATGATTATCACATTTAAGGAAAAGAAATCCTCTTAAGAGCACTCCCAATGAATAGAAATGAGGGAGGTTAGCATAGCCACATGGACAAAGAAGATTTAAGGCCAAAAACATGAAGACAATGAAGAGATAGATAATCACATGAAGCATTTTGTCATTGAATTTGAAAGTGTAGGAGATAAAAGGCCAAAGGATGAAAACTATTATGGTAAGTGGGTGAGATAATTAGAAGAACAATTAAGAGATTGAATCTAGCTCTTAATGGGCGAAATGAATGTAATAGAGCCCGACATTGGTCAATTGGGAGAAAATAATTGTAGAGATAAAGACGATTGTAGTAGCCTCAAATAATAAAGGTAGAAGGCTGAGGTGTCTTAGATATCAGCATGATAAAGCCATGAGGTGCATGCATGTGGATTGCATAATATCTTTGTATCAATAACTTTAGAAGTTGTATTTTATCCATTTGTGTATTTATGTATGAGGTATTAATAGATTTGCTCGTGTTAATGAATTTCTTTGAATGAATTCCCAAGGTAGTCGGATCCATTCTTAAAGAGCGAGGAATCACTAGTGAGCAAGGTTCAATTCTTGTGAGGGGTTTCCTTCGAGCCATGAGGTCACCTTGACATAGTGTTTGAATGTGTATTTGCACCCATGAAGAGTATATTGAATGATCTCATGACCTGTGTACACATAAGTGGACCAAATCTCACTCCCATGTCCTTCAATTTTTGTATTTGAATGGGTTAGCTCAATTGATTCAAACATAGTGTTTCAAGGTAGAGTTCACCATGAGGCCTCTATTTTAATTTAATCAAGGTTTGAATTCAATTTAGTTTCAATGGATTATCCATTTGATTGGAAATTAAGCTATTCCCCATTCAGATATTCAGGGGTGATTTTGAGAACTTTTCCTTAGCAAAAAAATAAGAAATTATTTGAATGCCTTTCATAAGAATCTGTGTAAGGAAGTCTATGTATTAGAGAATTATTATGGTTGTGTACATATGGTTTATGACAACAATCCATTATGTAAGGTTAATATAGTGAAGAAAGTTGGGTCCTTAACCCACGAGTCACCCACGAGTCCTAGAACTAGACAATGTCCTGAAAATGTGTGTTTCTATTATAGATGGTTTGTGCATGAAAGATAGTGAATGCTTGATATTTAAATTTTAGAGATCCATTTAAATTTTAAATTTTAATCAATTCATTAAACCATATTGTAACTTTATGTTTTTTAAACAAACTCATAATAATCTAAACATGTTCTCAGTAGGATTTGTGTACAATCATTTCTAACCCAAATCTTTATAAACGTACATGAATACTCTCTTTTATATATTTTTACAAAGTTATTTCTATTTATTACTATGAGTAGTGAAATATTTATTTCAATATTTTAACACAATTCTATTTCATAAACTTAACTATTAGTACAACCACTTAACTTGTAATTAGTAAGTATCTTTTTTTAGTGTAACAGAAAGAAAAAATGTATTGTCAAGATTTATTTTATGACACTAGTTTTGAAATAAACAATTATAAATAAATAAATATTTCAATATATATATGATAAAAATATTTTTTTCAGCAAAAATTACTTTTAACACATAAATTAAAATGTTTATTTTTTTATAATTATTTATTTTAAAACTGGTGTCATAAACTAAATCTTAACAATACATTTTTTTCTATCTCCTCTACTTCACTAAGAATTAATTCTTGACAACACATTTTTTCATTCAAAAAGAAGAGAACCCGTCCTTATCCATCACAAGTTGCAATAACAATTTTGTTTTCATTGTCCTTATCCATCACAAGTTGCAATAACAATTTTGTTTTCATTGTTTATATATTTTGTGCATCTTTCATCATTTGCACATTGCAATCATGTTTCGTTGTCCATATACCTCCTTTCGGCTATCTGTACAGACATTTCATATTTGCATTGGTTTAGGGCATTCTCATGAGGATGCATTCACAATTAATAGTTAATTTGGAGTACATTCTTGACGATTTGTCAACCATTTGTGATTGAGCCTGGATGGTATGTTGGTTAGATGAAATGGTGATGACATACTCTGTGAGAATGAATGGAATGGTTGATCAGTTGAGGACATAAACTGTTTTATTGTTGTAGTTGTTGGCAACATATTAGAGCATGACATTACACTAGTTGATGAAATGGAAAAATCGGTGTTAAGATTTCACCCTTCGCATTTGTTTTCTTTGGCAGATAGAGGTGAAATGCAACTGCACTCTCACTTGAAACAAAAGTCTACCTTTGCTGGTAATAGTGATAATGGCATATATCCTTCTCCCTTCTCAATTTGCAAGACACAATAATGCAGATAAAGGTGAACTGCAACTGCACTTTCACTTGAAACAAAAATATACCTTTGCTATTAATGGTAATAATGGCATATTTTCTCCTCCCTTCTCAAATTGCAAGGCACAAGAATGGGTTATCAGGCCAGCACTAAACTCATTCAATCTTCTTGGATTTGTTACAATTTGAGAACTCACAAGAATGTCTGCGTTTATGTTCGTTCTTCATCTTCATCTGCTGTCACCAAACTGGACTCCGATAGTTATGCTTCTCTGTTGCAGACATGTACCCACGTCAAACAAGTTGACCAAATTCAAGGCCAAATTATCACAACTGGACTTCACCAAAATGCGTTTCTTCAAACCAAACTTGTCAATGCATACACAATCTTTGGGTTTCTGGACGATGCACGCCAAGTGTTTGACAAAATGCCCGAGCCACGTAGGCCTATTTTCTCCTGGAATGCCATGATTAGAGGGTATACCAGGAGTGGATCCCCACAGGAAGCCCTTGCGCTTTATCATCGAATGCGGGCAGCGGGCGTTCCTCCAAACAAGTTCATCTTCCCAGACCTTCTCAGGGCATGTGCTGCTCTCTCTGCTCTGCAAGAGGGCATGGAGATCCATCGTCACATAGCCTCAGTCGGACTTGGATCAGATCTCTATGTGGCTACTGCTCTCGTGGATCTGTATGCCAAATGTGGGCGAATAGAGATCGCACGCCAGCTGTTTGACGAAATGCCTGAAAGAAGTGTTGTGTCATGGAGTGCGATGATTGCCGGGTATGCCCAGGATGGATGCGCAGAAGAGGCATGGGCTCTCTTCCATCGAATGCAAATGACAGGTGCCAAACCCCACGCGGCTACCATAGTGAGCTTAATTTCGGGCTATGCCAATTTAGCAGATACGCAACAAGGTAAATCGATCCATGCGTACATAATTAAAATGGGATTTGAAATGAACGTTGCTGTAGAAACTGCCCTCATTGGCATGTATACTAGATGCAGAACCATAGAGACTGCACGCATATTGTTTGACAAAATACCCCAGAAAAATGTGGTTTCATGGACCGCAATAATTGCTGGGTACGCTAAGATTGGAGAGGCCAACGAGGCCTTGAGACTTTTCCATCAAATGCAATTGACAGATATTAAACCTAATAAGGTAACAGTTTTGAGTGTTCTTTCTGCATGTACTAACCGAGTGGCTCTGCAACTTGGCAAGGACGTTCATGACTATGTAGTAAAAAATTCACTGGAATCAGAGGAATGTGTTGGGACTACCCTTTTATCCATGTATGCAAAATGCGGGTGTATAGAGATTGCATGCGAATTGTTTGATGGTTTGCTGAAAAAGGATGTGGTGGCATGGAATGCTATGATTGCAGGGTATGCTCAAAATGGACATTTAGATGAGGCAATGCTTCTTTTTCATAAGATGCTGCAACTGGAAGATGTGAAACCTAACCAAGTTACGATAGTGACTGTGCTGCCTGTATGTTCTCACTTGGTAGATCTTCAACAAGCCAAATCGATTCATGCCTATGTAATTAGAAATGCATTGGAGTCAGAAATTTCCGTGGGGAATGCCCTTATAGACATGTATGCCAAATTTGAAAGCATAGAAATGGCACACATGTTATTTAACAAAATGTCTAAGAGAGACTTGGTCTCATGGAATACAATGATTTCAGGCTATAGTCAGAACGGATTTGCAAAGGATGCTTTCGCTCTCTTTCATCAAATGCAACTGAGAGCCATGGAACCAGACCGAATTACTGCCGTGACTATTCTCCATGCATGTGATGAGTCGACAGCTCAGCAACAAGGGAAGGAGATTCATGGGTACATTATTTTAACTGGGCTTGAATCAGATGTCTCTGTTATTGCAGCGCTTGTAGCTATGTACAAACATGGTAATATAGAGGCTGCAAGCCAATTGTTTTACTCAACACATGAAAGAGATGCGGTCTTATGGAATTCAATGATTGCTGGGTTTGCCCAGAATGGACTTGCCAGTGAAGCCCTGACACTCTTTCGTCAAATGCAATTTGAAGACATGAAACCCAATCGTGTAACTATTATGAGTATTCTCCCAGCATATACTGACATCGGTTCTCTGCAGCTCGCCAAGAACATTCATATGTACATTATAAAAAATGGATTTGAAATGGACGTTTCCATACAGAGTGCCTTTATAACTTTGTATACGAAGTGCGGGAGTGTAGATATTGCATACCATTTGTTTGAGAATATGACCAAAAGAGACGTGGTTGCATGGAATGCAATGATTGCAAGTTATGGAATGCATGGTTTTGGTACGAATGCTCTTGCACTTTTTACACTAATGCAACAGTCAGGCGTGAAACCAGACCACGTAACCTTTACTAGTGTTTTGTCTGCATGCAGTCATGCAGGTCTATTGGATCAGGGACAACAGTACTTTACCTGCATGAGTCAGGATTATCACATCACACCTAGTCTGGAGCACTATACATGTATGGTTGACATCCTTGGCCGTGCAGGCTGCTTGGATGAGGCATATGAATTCATTGCAAAGATGCCATTAGAGCCTGATGCTGGCGTGTGGGGAGCCTTGCTCGGTGCCTGCAGAATTCATGGCAATCTTGAGCTAGGAGAACATGTATTAGAGAAACTTATTTCATTAGACCCCAAAGATGCAGTAAATTATGTGTCACTCTCAAACATCTATGCTGCAGCTGGAAGGTGGGATGGCGTTTTAAAGGTGAGAAGACTGATAAAAAATGCTGGAATTAAAAAAAACCCAGGATGCAGCTGGATTGAAATCAAGAATGAGGTTCATAATTTTGTTGTTGGGGATACATGACACCCACAAATAGGAAAAATATATGCAAAATTGGAGTGCTTTGCGGAAGATATGGAAGCACAAAAACTCTGTGGTGCATAATGCGGCAGATGATGAGAAGTAATACCCTCCTTCATAGCCATTGCGACAAGCTGGCTATTGCTTTTGGGCTTATTAATACTAGCCCAGGGACACCTATCCGAATTCAAAAAACCTGTGTGTGGTTGTAGTGATTGTCACAATGCTGCTAAGTTTATCTCCAAGATTGTAAAGTGAGAAATTATAGTTACAGATCCAAACCACTTTCACTGATTCAAGGATGGATTGTGTTCTTGTGTGGATTGTTGGTGACGCCATTAAAATGAGAACCAAATGCAAGGCTGCATTACAACAACACTATCTATGCAACCTAATGGTCATGATTTTTCCTTTCAAGTTGTACTGAGTAAGGTTCATGTTGGAATATGTGGTTAATTTATTTTTGATTTGTTTATTGAAGGAATATATACTGTATGAACTATGAACTCAATACTGGGCAGTTTTGTTGCACAGTTTTATTTTGAGCGGACTCCTTTTGATAACCTGATTGAAGAAGAGCTTAATGTTATTGTCTATATCATCCCAAATAAAGTGTTGATGGAATGAAGCCTTTCACGGGTTAAGATCTGACGAGGCTACTCAACCATACACATCTTGCATCCCTTCTTCAGTAATAGTAAACTGGTTTAATTATTAGATGTTATAAGCCGTGGACATGTTTATTCAGCACAGCACAAAAACATATCAATATAATATCAGATAGACATAATGTGGGCACAAACCATTGGCAGATTCCTCCCTTTACACCTTTTGATCTCTTATAAAAATCAAGAAAGCAGGATTTCATTAAAATGTCTCTTCACCAAGTGTGGGAGGGGTTCTCTTTGACCCAAGATGAAACAAAATACTATCTTTCTCATGGGGACTGGGAAAGAGGCCGAATAATCAGGCTGAACGGGCAGCCTTAATGCAGTATAAAAGTCTTAAAAGGATCTAAAAATTGACTTATGCCAAATTTTTGGAGACTCTTGGATTGTTATCCAACAGATGAGGAAGCTACAGGTAAGCAGAGAAGATGGAATAGGAAGGGTGCAAAGGAGAATATTGGCTCATGAAGATAGCCTCTCTAACCTCGATTTTTTTCATACCAACCGGCACAATAATGCTGAAGCTGGTCACTTAGCGAATATAGGATGCAAGCTGCATGGAAGCGAGCTAGTGGTCAACAATTCCTTCAAAAGTGTTAAATGGACACAATGCTTTCTAAGTTAAATAAGATTTGTTATTGGCTAAAGAAGAACCATGAGGACTTTATCTCCCTGGTTGAAGTTCGCAAGTCTGCAAAGACATTGGGTTGGCCCAAAAGTATGGCTCTAAGGACAAGGTGGCGGAAGGTTGGAATTACCACGCTCATTAATGGAGTTTTAAATTCTCATGCCTTGAATCCCGTCGACATAATGTTTACTGACCAAGGCCATGTGAACTGCTTTAATGCGAGCTCCTTTCTTGAAATTTTGCACAAGCCGACTCCCCAACTTGTCGAAGTCTCAAGAAGTTGATAAGTTGGTATATGGGAGTTACTTCATATCGTGAAGAGCCTGCATTTGTTTTTCTCCTTTTCAGTTTCAGAGTCTCCCGCCGATACTGTGGATTTGGTGCAATGAAGGGCAATCAAGAAAAGCCTCTACCCGGGGAGCCAAAGCCTGGTTCTTTCCAGGAAATAAAAGAATACATGGTTGAGTATAAGAAAACGCTCCTCTGCGAGCATGAGGTAGCCTCTGTGATTCTTGAAGGGCAACATTATACTTAAAAAAGAGATTTCTTGTTTTAACTCTAGGCTGGAGGATGTGGAAACGAACACCCGTGTGCTGGTAGGTGAGGTAGAAGACATAAGGAGGACGATGATGAGGATGGACCAGTCACAGGTAGATAAATTCAACGGGATGCGAAATTTCCTGGTAGGCATTCGGAACTTGATGCAGGAATTCCGTAGGGAGAACGAGGAACAGGAAGAACAATGCTTCCCTCAACTAAAAGGCGTTGTTGAAACCATGCAGGAAGGAGAACGAGGAACAGGAAGAACAATGCTTCCCTCAACTAAAAGGCGTTGTTGAAACCATGCAGGAAGAAATGAATGGACTCCTGGCATATTGGAACGACTCTCCAAGGAATATGAACGCCTCAAACCAACACGACCACGCCTCCCCTATGGAGGGTCATTCCTTGGCACTCCAGGATGCATAGATTTCACCAAAAGTCGCAGTAGGAGGGTCATTCCTCGGCGCTCCAGGATGCAGAGATTTCGCCAGAAGTCGCGGTACCACCCGATGTTTCCCAGGATTGATGCTTTGGTCTTTTTCTATGCTTTTTTAAGGTATTTTTTTCTTTCTTATATGTAATCAATATGTACGAATCTGGTAGCAGGATAGGATGCTCAAAGTTTAGGAGAACAATATTTGAAGTTGTTTTTCTTTTTAACGGCCTTCAAAGAACTGCTTAGTTTGTTAAATCTACTCTACCAGAGGTAACAAGATAGGATGCTCAAAGTTTAGCAGAACAATATTTGAAGTTGTTTTTCTTTGTGACGGGCCTTCAAAGAACTGCTTAGTCTCTAATTTGGTTAAGCTGATACTTGAATCTCCTCTGTATATGGCTCTTCTTTTATTAATATAAAAAAACTTCAAGTTTATGTTAGAAGAAATGTCTATTCACGATATAACTTATAATTTTTTTTGTTTTTTGAGTGTGGTTTATAGAATGTCCTGGTTTATCTCTTTTGCCTGTTTGCTTGATTGTGTCAAATGGTGCTCATTGATGTTGTAACATAACTTTAAAACTGACATTTGTCAGTCAAAATACTATATGTTAGCTTTACATTTTAAAAAAATAAGAAAATAAATACTATATTTCGTCCAAATATTAAAAATGTAAAGATAATATAATAGATACTAGTACCAAATCAAAAAGGATGAATGGTGTATAATGTAGCCATGAGGTTATAATCTGCTATAGAAACAATCACGAGATCAAGAACATTTGTAAATGACGTAGAAACACCACTATCTACAATGGTAGAGGATCAAGTTGGCTACATAAGAGCTATCTATGCTTGGGTGGGGAAAACGTCATCAAGTACTGTTGCAAGGAAAGTGTGGGAAGTCTAAGTCCGAAAGGGTTGAAGTTGTTCACCAATCTAGAGATATGCTCCTAGATGACAGGGGTGAAACAAGGTTTAGAATGTTGTCACATATGCTGTCCACTGACTTCTCTATTTGAAAGTGGCGTTTTTTGAGCTCTTACGTAAGTGGTTGAGCAAGCCATGGCTAGAAATTGCAGAGTTGAGTGTAAAAGAAGGCGATAATCCCATCGAAGCCTTGATTTAGGGGAGTTGAGTGTGAAAGAAGGCGATAATCTCATCGAAGCCTTGATTTAGGAGAGCAGTGTGGTTATTATTGGGTAAATTCATGTGCTGTAATTTGGAGAGGTTTATTATAGAGAGGGATGTATAGAAGATTGAAGTGCATACAATATCAATCTATCAGAGTGTGGTATAAGTGGCTACATACTAATGACATGATTTGTTGGGCTGCATTTAGGCAATGTAAGTTTCCTTTGCAAAGCCATTAGAATCAATAAAGGGTAATTGACTCCATTTCTTCTTACTTGGTTTTGTTGCGGACAAAAATACAATGTATTAGCAGCAAGAGTAGAGTTCATATTAAAAAGCAGAGAATATATTTTTAATTGTATGCCATTTTAAATGTCTTTCCAGGAAATATCATCATATTTTATGTAGTAGGTATATATAAATGAAGCAATCTAAACCTAAAAACTGGTCGATGTTGAAGATGTACAATGAATAAAATTGAGAGAATATATTTTTAATTGTATGCCATTTTAAATATCTTTCCAGGAAATATCATCATATTCTATGTAGTAGGTATATATAAATGAAGCAATCTAAACCTAAAAACTGGTTGATGTTGAAGATGTACAATGAATAAAATTGATAGTACATCGGTTCAATGTTTGTACAATGGATAAAATTGATGTACAACGATACAACTTCTTGATGTTGAAGATGTACAATGGATATAATTGATAGTACATTGATGTCAATGTTTGTACAATAGATACAACATTGATTTGAGTGCGTATCCAACATTGATTTCAGTGCTTATACAATGGGCTTTGTTGCATTTTTTTAATATAGTGCATTGATTTTAGTGCTTATACAATGGACTAAGTTGTTTATTGTATTTCTTATACAATGTACTAAGTTGTTTATTGTATTTCTTTTAACACAATGCAGTTATTTTAATGTTTGTACAATATATAAAATCATTTTTAGTGTATTGTTTTTATTATATTGCATAGATTTCAGTGTTTTATAGTCAATATTTGATTACTAAGTTATGTGTTGCATTGGCTTACTACATGGCATTGATTCCCATGTTTGTACAAGGGATAAATTTGATTACTTTGTTTTGTGCATTGATTTTTGCGTTTGCATATGGATGAATTTACATGAAAACCATTTTCTCACTATTTTGAAATGACTGATATGATAAAATTGAGGGAATTTATTACATATGGTAAATTAAATAAGTAGCAAGGTATACATGGCAAATGAATTAAGTAGTGAGGCAATGAATTACTAATCAATTAAATGGATTGAGATTGTGATTATAGAAAAATTATTAAAGGCAAAGGTTCACATGAACTCCAAATTACACTTTGATAGAGCAGGAATCACAAAGCAAAATGTCACATAATTCCAACATCTACAGTTATAGAGACCTAAATGGTGAGAGTTCGAATTAGGAGGTCATATAAGTCCACTTCTTCAGCTTATGCTAGAATTGGGTTCCTAAGGATCTACAACAAAAGGTCACATGAATTTGAAATTCCAAGTGGATCAAGTCAAAACCCAAATGTTAAAGGTAGTCTCTCAGAATCACAAGTAAATTGATTTAATTACATGGCATAGATTTTAATGTTCATAAAATCAATAGTTTTTATGGCAATATGGCTGAGAATTAAACCCAAAACAATATAACACAAGATCCCTAGCACGCACAGATCCTAAGCTGCAATTATTTTTCTCTCAACATCGTGTTGGGTTATTTTGATACTAATTCGATGTTCATTCAAATCAAAATACTTCACTCAAAACTGGACCCAATTTGTCTCTGTCATTCTTCACGGGATTTTTTTTTTAAGTTGTTCAGAGCAAATACAAGACAGTAAGTTTTAAAAAAACGTAATACGTTCCCACTCTGACCCAGTCGCAGATAAGATGTTTGAAACACTCCTACTTTCACCCAAAACACGAAGGAATTCTGGCTTAAACGATTCCCAAAGGATTTTAAAAGCTGTACGAACCAGACACAACAATAAAAAAACGCTATTTTCTCTTTCCCTGACGATTTCTATCAGATTGAGACTACACTCAATTCAATTAATGGGCACTCTGGTATTTTTAGGCAGTGTATACTTCTTAACGTTCTCCTCACAGATTTCACAGGAATTTGCTCAAACAATTTGTATGGGCAATAAGGAAATAAAGATTTTTCACAACTCTGCTAACCCACGCTAGAAATGAAATGTAGTTGGAAAACCCTAGTTTTCATATTGAATTCAATAAACAGTTAATTCAAGATTAGTTGTCAATAACGAAGTAAATGGAACAATTCGAAATCACTTACTACTTCCAGTATTTGCAATAGTTTGCTCATTACATTAAATTCCCCAACACAAATCATTGATTTCAAAACATTAAAACCACTTACACATGTAATTTTGAGTATATTCAGTTTTTATTTTGCATAGAGTGCATTTACATCAGTATCCACGAGAATATTTTCTTCCTTCTTCTTTTTTCCCAAAAACTAACTCTCCAAAAATGAAATCCCCCACATTAAAACCAAAACTTCCATTTCCATAAACAAGAAAAACTACCCTAACTGTTTTTGTTTAGTTTAAGTCTTTATTTAAAATATAACCACCTCCTAACTAGATGTCCAAAATCTTTGCCTCAGCTTCAGCATGTGACCAATCCATCACATTGCTAAGCCTTTTGTTTAAGTGCCTGCCTAATGCACCTGCATTAGGCTCCCCAAGAGAGAAAATTTTTATGAGCTCTTGCTCATAAGATCTTCCATAGAATGACCGGCTTGTTGTAGCACTGCTTCATCCATCCAACTTGAATCCTCCATCGAACGGTCTTTCCACTTTACCAGATATTTTAAATATTCTTTCTTCCTCGTCTTCTTGATAACACGTGTATCCAGAATATGTTCAGCTTCTAAACTAGTTGCCAAAGGCATTTGTTTCATCCATTGTTGTTCTTTGTCTTCATTGTGGTCAAGATTTCTAGAAGTTTGAATTGAATCATCAACTATGTAGGAATACAAATCTGCTCCATTAAAATTGGGTGAATTGATAATGCTTGGAGGTAGCTCCAGCTCATAAGTATTCGCTGAAAACTTGCAAAGAATCTTACAAGGTCCTATCTTCTTCATTTTCAACTTGTTGTACTCTCCCTTTGGAAACCTCTCCTTGCTGAGATGGGATAGGACCATGTCTCCCACTTCAAAGTTCACCTCTTTCCTGTGCAAATATGTTCGCTACTTATACCTATAGCTTGTGTCTTGTAATATTTTATTTACTTGCTCATGCAATTCACTCATGGTTGTTGCAAAATCCTCTCCATCATCACTTCTACGTTCAAGATTTCCCAAGTCTCTTAGTTCACAAGTTCCTCTCGGATGCACACCATACACAATCTGAAATAGACTCTTTCCTGTACTTCTATTTGGTGAGTCATTATAGGAAAACTCAGCTTGGGCTAAGGCATGATCCCATTGCTTGGTTCGGTCACCTACCAAACTCCTCAACAAGTTACCCAAACTCTTGTTTACAACCTCTGTCTGTCCATCAGACTGTGGATGATAAGCTAAGCTAAAATTTAGCTTAGTGCCAAGCTTCTTCCGCAAAGTCCTCTAGAAATGCCCTGTGAATCTTGTGTCTTTATCATAAATTATACACTTTGGTAATCCATGCAATCTCATTAAAAAACAAATTAGCCACATGGGTAGCATCACTAGTTTTGTAACACGGAATGAAATGAGCCATCTTTGTAAATCTATCCGCTACTACAAGGATTGAATCATTACCTCGTTGAGTTCTCGGTAAACCCAAAACAAAATCCATGCTTACCGAATCCCAAGGTCTATTAGGAATAGGTAAAGGCATGTACATTCCAACATTCTGACTCCTTCCTTTCATAAGTTGACATATCCTGCCGCTTGTTTACGTACCTTTGTACCTCTAGATTCATCTTAGGCCAAAAATAAAAGTGACTCAATTTCCCAAGTGTTTTAACAATACCAAAGTGTCCAGCCATCCCGCCATTATGTTTTTCTTGTTCACCAAATTTTTCCTCATTGAACAATTTGGAATACATAACTGATTGTTCTTGAACAATAGTCCATCCTACAATATGAACTCTTTCCATGGACTGTTGTCCCTATTGACTGATTTTTTACATGCTGCAAAAGCTTCTTTAAAATCTTCATTAACGTCATAAAGTCTTTCAAATAATCAAAGCCCAAAATATGCATTTGACTCTCCTGCATGACTTAACATTTTCTACTTAAAGCATCGGCAACCTTATTTGCCTTCCCACTAATGTGCTTCAAAACAAAAGTAAAACTTTGAAGGAACTCCACCCACTTTGCATGTTTATGATTTAATTTATGCTGATGCATAATATATTGTAAGGCAGGATGATCGGAAAGCAAAACAAACTATGTAGGAATCAAGTAATGCCTCCAATGCTTCAAAGCTTGAATCACCACATAAAATTCTTTGTCATAAGAAGAGTATTTCTATTTTGACTCATTTAACTTCTCGCTGAAATATGCAACGGGCTTATCTTCTTGACTCAGTACAGCTCCAATGACTGTCGCACTCGCATCACATCTTACTTGAAAGGGCTGATTGAAGTCTGGCAATTTCAACACCGGCTTCTCAATGATCTTCTTCTTCAACAATTGAAAGTTTGTTTCTATTGTTGTTGTTTAATGAAATGGCTGCCTATCCTTCTTAATAGTGTCAATGATTGGTGCACAAATACCATTGAAATTCCTGATAAATTTCCTGTAGAAGCTGGCTAAACCATGAAAAATTCTAACTTCAAAAATATTTTTAGGTGAAGACCAATCTACAATTGCTTCTATCTTTTCCGGATCCATTTTTAAGCAATCCCTAGAAATAACAAATCCTGGATAGACAAGCTCATTCTTCATAAATGAACACTTTTTCATGTTAATCAATAACTTTTCTTGCTGCAATCTTTCTAAAACATACTTCAAATGTCTCAAGCGCTCTTCTCTAGTTTGGCTGAAAATTAAAATATCATCCAAATAAACAATGACAAACTTACCAATGAACTCCTTCAAGACTTCATTCATCAATCGCATGAAAGTACTGGGTGCATTTGAGAGACCAAATGGCATGACCAGCCACTCGTACAATCCATCATTGGTTTTGAAAGTTGTTTTCCACTCATCCCCTTCTCTGATTCGGATTTGACGATAACCACTTTTCAAATCAAGTTTTGAAAAGTAAACTGCTCCACTCAAGCAGTCCATCATGGCATCCATCTATGGCAATGGAAACCTGTAGCGAATGGTAATCTTTTTGATTGCTCTATAATCCGTACACATTCTCCATTCTCCACTCTTCTTTGGAGTTATCACTGTAGGTACGGCACACAGACTCAAACTTTCTCTTATCAACCCTTTGTCCAACAATTCTTGGATTTGATTCCTCACTTCTTCATTCTCTTTGGGTGTCAATCGGTATGCAGCCTTGTTTAGAAGACTTGGTCTTGGTATCAAGTCTATGTGATGACTGATGCTTCTTTTGGGCGATAACTCATTTGGAAAATCATCAACTACAATATCATGATACTCATGCAACAACTCATGAATTTCAATAGGTAAATCTACAATTTTAGTATGCAGAAGTACTACCTTTGGCTTGCAAATCACTGCATAACTTACCTCTTTCATTTGTTGTAGAAATTCCTTTCCACCTAGCGGCAGTACTTTTGGGTTGCTTGTTTCAGTTGTGCTGTCCTCTTTCAATGGTACAAGAGTGTGCTTGATACCCATCCTTTTCGAATTTATAACAATTGCTTTCTCCATCATGTATCACTTTCCTGTCAAACTGCCATGGACGACCCAAAAGGATGTGACAAGCATCCATTTGCATTATGTCACAAAGTACCTTGTCCTTATACTTACCAATTTGAAACTCAGCTTCACTTTGCTCCTGTACCAACAATTGGTGTCATTTTTGTAACCATGACACTTTATAAGGTGTAGGATACTTAAACTTTTTCAAACCCAATTTATCTACCATTTCTTGGGAAACTAAATTATCTGTACTTCTGCTATCAATCACCAATTTGCAACACTTACATTTTTCCTTGACACATTGTCTTGAATAAGGATTTTCTTTGAACTGATTCAGCAGTCTCCTTTCCTGGTTTCAACAGGACTTTGTGCATCATCAACACCTCTCCGGTCTCTAGCACATTCTCCGCTTCTGGTGCTTGTTCCTCTACTGTTTTGTGTTGAGCTATGTATGCACCTCGTTGTTATGTATTTTCATTCTCAGAACATTCAAAAGATCGGTGACCCAAAGTGTTATATCTATAACATTTGTAGGTAGTCTCTCTACCTCTTACTCTACCTCTACCTATTTGGTTAGGTCTTCCTCCTCTGCTGCCACCTTCTTTCTATGACTGTCCTTGCTGATTTGAACTACCTTCAACATTTTTTTGTGATGGCAACTTCCATTTTCCAATTGATTGTCCTTTCCCTCTAGCAAATCCACGTCCTCTACTAGAGTTTTGCTTCCTTGTTATCTTTTCTTCCGCTTTCAAAGCACATTGGTATGCCTCCTCTACTGTTCTTGTAGAAAGTATGTTGATTTCATCTTGGATATCCAGCCTCAAACCATTGATATACCTGGTTTTCTTTTCTGAGGTATCTTCTACATGACCTGCTCTCAAGTTCACCTGGTAAAACTCTTCGGTGTACTCTCTTGTTGTCATCATCTTTTGCTTGAGATTTTGCACCTGTTTGTAGAGAGTTAGCTGGTAATCCTTTGGCAATAATTTACCCTTCATTTTTTCCACCATCCTATCCCAACTCTTGATCAATGGTTTGTCATTCTTTCTTTGTTCAGCCTACACATTGTCCCACCATAGTGCAGTGTGGCCTTTCAACTTTGTCACTGCAAATTTAACTCTTTTATTTTCGGCAATCTCCTCGTACTCAAAATAATTATCCATCTCATTGATCTAATCTATTAGGTTCTCAACCTTCAAACTACCATCGTAAATGGAGAGTTCAGGCTTTGGCCTGAAACTTGAGCCCAATACTGCCCTCAACAATCTAACTTCAGCAGGCACTGCTTCTTCTTCTTCATGTACCTCGTCAAGCTCACTAATATCTCCACCTTCAGGATCTCGCTGTCTTCCCACTTCCATAGCTTCTAATCGTGCTTGGAGCCTCCTTATCTCTTCTCGGAGTTCTACATTTTCCCTGGGTCTGCCTCTTTGACCTTGCCTGCTTCCTACTGGTCTATTCATCCTTCTGGAACTTGTAGGAAACAACAGCTTTATTGCTTTGATACCACAAATTGATGGCAATATGGTTGAGAATTAAACCCAAAACACTATAACACAAGATCCCTGACACGCACAGATCCTGAGCTGCAATTATTTTTCTCTCAGCATCATGCTGGGTTATTTTGATAATAATTCGATGTTCATTCAAAACAAAATACTTCACTCAGAACCGGACCCAGTCTATCTCTGTCATTCTTCACGAGATTTTTTTCTAAGTTGTTCAGAGCAAATACAAGGCACTAAGTTAAGAAGAAACGTAATACGTTCCCGCTCTCACCGAATCACAGATAAGCTAGTTGTAACGCTCCTTCTTTCACCCAAAACACGAAGGAATTCTGGCTTAAACGATTTCCAGAGGATTTTAAAAGTTGTACGAACCAGACACGGCAATAATAAAAAAACCGCTAATTTCTCTTTCCCTGGTGATTTCTATCAGATTGAGACTATACTCAATTCAATTAATGGGCACTCTGGGTTTTTTAGGCAGTGTATACTTCTTAAAGTTCTCCGCAGAGATTTCACAGGAATTTGCTCAGACAATTCATATGGACAATAAGGAAATAAATATTTTTCACCACTCTGCTAACCCAGGCTGAAATGAAATGTAGTTGGAAAACTCCAGTTTTCAGATTGAATTCAATATACAGTTAATTCAAGATTCAATCTCATCCAATTTAACGGGTTGCCAATAATGAAGTAAATGGAACAATTAGAAATCACTTACTACTTCCAGTATTTGTAGCAATTTGCTCATTACATTAAATTCCCCAACACAAATCATTGATTTCAAAAATTAAAACCACTTGCAGATGTAATTTTGAGTATATTCAGTTTTTATTTTGCATAGAGTACGTTTATAGCAGTATCCACGGGAAGATTTTCTTCCTTCTTCTTTTTCTCCAAAAACTAAGTCTCCAGAAATGAAATCCCCCACATAAAGGCCAAAACTTCCATTTCTAGAAACAAGAAAAACTACCTTAATTGTTTTTGTTTTAGTTGAAGTCTTTATTTAAAATATAACCACCCCTAACTAGATGTCCAAAATCTTTGCCTTAGCTTCAGAATGTGACCAATCCATCACATTGCTAAGCCTTTTGTTTAAGTGTCTACCTAATGCACTTGCATCAATTTTTTACTAAGTTGTTTGGTCCATCACTATTAGTATAGTGCATTGATTTCATTGTTCTAACAAAATGATAAGTTTTATTATTCCGTTTTGTACATTTTTGTATAGTGGAAAGGCTTCATGAAAAACATTTCATCACTATTTTGAAATTATTAATTATATACAATTGTAGGGAAATCCTTACACTCAATAAATTAAATTAGACTTAATGAAGCAACATAGAACTAATCAATTAGATGGCCTCAGGTTTTGGTCATAGAAAAAGAATTAAAGGCAAAAGATTACACAAGCTCCAAATCACAAGCTGATAGAACTGGAGTCATGAAGCAAAATGTCACATCATTCAACATCTCCAACTATAAAGGCCCATATGTTGATAATCTAAACCATGATGTTCTATAACTCCCATTTTTACAATTTCTATTGGACTTGAGTGCCTAAGAATCCATACTAAAAGGCCACATAAACTTGAAATTCCAAGTTGATGAAGTCAAAACCCAAAGGTTGGGGTAATGTCTTAGAATCCCAAGTACACCCCTCGATGGTGGAGTTCTAATTGGCTAACACACCCTCATTTTATATGCATATTCTTTATGTTGGCCACCTTTTGTCGATTTTATGAGTGGGGTCCTTCATAAGGCTTTATGAAGTCACAAGGATTGATGTTGGAGAAAAAATTAACATTGGGAAAAGATAGGTAGGGTATGATCTTTATTGGAATATTTTGAGTTAAAAGTTTGAATGGTCTTCGAATTCAACCTCCTCTTTTAGATGATTGATATGAGAAAATGTGAAAGCTAGTAGGTGTGGCTATAAGAAAAGCCAAAGAAAATAGATGGAGATTGATCACTATGTAATCTATTTGTTATTTATTATATGCATCCTACTAATTATTATTATTTTCCTTCTTCATCATTGGATATTGTTATTGTATCACTATCGATCTTATTTCTCATGTAATTTTGAACCAATCTTCTTGATGGTACTATATAGGTTATATATGAGACTTAATAAATTTCAAAGTATCATATTTGTTTAAAACATATCCATATACAAAGTGATGACCATCTAATGGTTTGATGTGGCTTCCCGCAATTGGAACCAAACTAGATCCATCTTACATCTATATTTATGAAATGTTCTAAAGGATCAAATCCCTTAATGTGTAAACTTTTCTTCAAGTTTTGTACTATAGAAAGGTTTCAACCTCAAAGGATTTGATCCCTATTGATGCTTGATATGTATCTGAAGTTAAGATGGATGTAAGTTGGTATATATTCCACTTGGGTTGAACTCTATATATGATTGATAAATGTTATCTATTAACACAGTTGATGTTGGTCATTGATGGTTATTTTTTCTTTAGATTATGGTTGACTAACATATTCGAGCTTTCCATGGTTAGGTAGACAACCTATACATTGCATTAGTTAAATCATTGCTTTTTTGGTATTCAAACTTTATTCATGGTACCAAGAGGTTTTGGGTTCATTGATTATATTAACGAAATATTAAGCCATCCACCAAGGTTTCACCTCAATGGCATGCCAAAAAGGAGTGAGGTTGGGTTCAATTTGGAGGAGAGTGGTGTTTCCTGAAAAAACTTCCAACTAGAAAGAAAATTTGTTTTATAACATTAGTTTAAAATAGATTATATTTTGTTATGTAAGTTTAAGCACTTCCCACAAATGAACATTGTTGATATTACAAACAAAAAGAGGGAATTTAATGGAACTAAAATGACAACCCAAAAATCTACATGAAAAGAGAAAAAAAACTAACTAAAATTAAGTGTGCTAAAGTTGAGCCAAAATTGTGTAAGAGAGAAAAATCCCAAGCATGAATGTGCTACATATGAGATGCACAGATGGGCATCACAAAGAAAAAATGGCAATCACAAGAAAACATTAAACATGCAGTGCTTGTAGGATTAAAACACTAGTATTAAAGAGCTTTAGCTCAATGATTAAAAAAATGATTTTCAAATGAGGTTTAGGGCATCCTCCCAATAGGGGTTATGGGCCCATATAATTAGGGTGCACTCTCAAAAACGGTTATTGAACCTGCATATCAAGGTTAAATAGGTCGGAGTAAAACATAACATAGTATTACAATAAATGATTATTTTGGCCATAATTAATGCCTAACCAAATGCACTAATGACACAATATGAAATGACTATGGCCACATGTAAAAAATACACCAATAATGACAACATACCCCTTGTGCTAAAAAGGGGGGCACATAGAGAAGTGACTAGAACACAAGATTTACTCTCCCCTTGATGCCAAGCAATGGGACACACCTCCCCTCTTGAAATTTATATTTCCCACATGGACACTATTCCACAACTTAATGAAGGTGGTATTTGGTAGAAATACAATGAAGTCATTGTTAGTGAGTCGACCCATTGAAAAAAACCAAGTGTATAACACCCATAGTAAGCCAACATCATAAAGATAAATCATCCATAATAACAAGTTGATTGGATGTACTGAGAGTGTCTAACAATGTCCTTGAGGTTGAATTCATTGAAGTTAGTAAATCTAATAGAGACCAATATCATAATGTGGAAACTAGAGATTCATTGTAATATGCTGAGATTCATTCATGGAAGACTATGTAAGAAGTAAGGTAAATGATCCTATGGAATCTGTGAGTAGAAGCTCCATCAAACAAGGTGAGTATGCATGTAGCTCCCCACATGAACTAGTGGTCATAATCCTATGAAATCACTATGAATCAAACACTGATATGTAGCATCACAATATCCATTATAAAACCACCAATCCTAGAACATAAATAATATCTCCAAATGTGGAGCGGTAAAAGATGATATCATCAGATCTTGAAACCATATGGCTCAATATGTGACAATTACTTAAGAACAAATTTCAAGAAGTAGAGGAAATGCTCAAGGTATACAATGAATAGAAACTCCATAAAATAAAATATTTGTATTGGAAGGATCACATATGCAATACACAGGGATATGGTCCCATGTATTTGATCCAGAAAACAAGAAATGCAAAATTAATAAAAGTGTGCCTTGATTAAGGGTTTGGAACAATAGATTAAGCCCACACACAAAGTGCACACCTATATTCACACCATACATTGTGTCAGTTTTGTCATATAGAATATCATTGTTGCACACTACTACTCCTACAAGCTCTTCAATCCCTTGAAGAAGTCAATTAACATGAAGACACAACTCTCCAAATGATAGCAATCACATGTATAAAGCTCTTCTATATGGAACATATGGCCAAGTATAAGTAGCCTTGTTGAACGGGGAAAACAACCATTCTAAAGTCATTAGGTTCAACAATGAAGAAAGGATTTTTAAATTCTTTGAGGAATATCATCTATAAACCAAAGAAGTGAATCACAACAATCTTTCAAGAAATTGTACAATGTTAAAACCTAAAATACTATATTTCAATTTGTAACCCCATAGGGGATGATGCCAATTTTAACCATATGACCAATATTTTAACACTACTCCTTCACCTATACCCCTAGCTCCACGTTATATAGTGCTTGTATATTGCATTAAAACTTGAACGTTACCATTAGCTAGTTTGATCATAGTTAAAAGAAAATCAAATGATCATTTTTTAAACATATCTATGTCACACAACCGTCCCTAACTAAGACATCCTCTGATGTGGATATGGATGAAGTAGAAGAAGATAAATCATACCAAAAGAATCCCAATCCTGAGTAGCATTCAAGCATTATTTCCCATCAAGCACAAGAACAGGGAGCATCATCATCAATTAGGCTAGTCATCACCATTGAAAGCTTCCCAACTACTCAATGGACCTAGGGGAAAGGATTATACTCTCAAGAACGGGGACCATCATCATCAATTAGGCTAGTCATCACCATTGAAAGCTTCCCAACTGCTCAATGGCCCTAGGGGAAAGGATTATACTCTCAAGAATCTTCATCAACATAGTCTCCTTGTTTCAAGTCTAGGTTGTTTGGATTATATTCCCATATCACACCTAAGAATATTCATTTAAAGAAGGATGTATTCCCAAATTCAAAATTATCTTCATGAGGGTAGTCTAGATTACTCTATGTTATAGATTTAAAACAAGGAACTTCAAAGATGACAGTGCTTGATCCAAATGTTACAAGAGGGGAAGGATGGTTTTCGACAATGGCCACTTAGTTTATCTATAACATTGATTCATTCAGTCCCATTGATAAAATATAGTGGCATAGGAAAACTGAGGAGGTGATATTTAAAGAAGTTTTGAGACAAATCATGAATGTCAACAAGTTACAGAACACAATTAACAAAAATAGGGAGACAACTTAGGCATGAGAAAATATCCAATAAGGATAAGCAATTGAATATTATTGAACATGAATAGAAGATAATTGAGTTGGGGGTAGACCCATCAAACCCCACTAATGCGCAAATCTTTATAAAGGATACACATAATGAAATCCAAATCCTAAAGAAAAAGTTAAAGGTATTGAAGAGTTCATGTTTTGTAGATGTTAAGACAACAATTCATATATATATATATATATATGATAGATTACAAATGATGGCCCTATTTTTATAGGGTTTGAGCACCCATTAGAGGAGTCATGTTCTCTTAATTTTAATTATAAGTAGTTTTAAGTATTGATTATTAATTAATATTACTTATTATTTATGTACATAACATTGCCATCCACTGTAATACCCCGGTTTTAACCCCGCTTACATTAAAAATACATGATACGTATATTGTAAATAATCTTGGTGCGGAGCTAAAGGCCAAGGCCCCACCATCGATTTGGTTATGTTGTGTTTCTGTTTTGGGAATGGTCACCGATGGATATCGGGACATACGGCATATATTTAATTGTGGCATCATGTAAACACGCATTTTAATTAAATAACCCAACCAACGATGTTCGCGGCAACTAAAATGAGAAGGGGCATGATTCTGAAGGATAAGGAAAGGGGAATGTTGGGCATTGAGTCATGGGGGAAAGCCATGTGTCACCACCACCCTTAATTATTCCATTGTTAGTTGGAGCAGTGATTGGCTGGCAAGAAAACCACCACCACGCCCATGCCCGCTCACACTCTCCCCACGACGCATCTGTTGGTCTGTCCACTCACCAGATCGCAAGTCTATTCGTCTCCTCTCAGGCGAGCTAAGTTAAAAGGTTCCAAATTCCATTGCAGGGGGTTTGGTTCCTTTCGGCCTCACTGATTGTTGGCTTGCGAGCCTGCTAACTCTTCCTCTGCCTCACGGATCTGATGACTGCAAATTGATTCTTTACTGGGATTCACGCAGAGTTTTGTGTTTTTTTTCCATGTTTATCAGACAGCGTATTGTCCTGTTATTTCCATCGTTGAAATTGTGGCTGTAATTACGTCCATAGTTCTGTGGGTTGTGTTTTGTCTCTCACACAGAGATTGGAAGTCTGGTATTTTCCATTCCCGGTCTGTGTGAGCTTTCCCAGCGATTACAGTGGGATTTGTGTGCTATGGGTTCATAGTTGTATTGGGATGTTGTTTGCCCACGATTTGCTTGGTTGTATTTTCCATTTCTATGGTGGTATCAGTTGAGGATTTCTATGAGTACCTGCGTTCTGTTCGACTGTGTTTCTCCCCTGTAAAAGCTTGAATAGTTGTTTGACTGCTTGCATGCAGTGGTTTTGTCCTCGAACTGCATTGGAGTGGTGAATGAGGGCCTAAGGTGCTTGATAAACCTGGTGAATTGAGAACCACACAGACAGAGCTACTGAGTTGTCTTTCTTCTCCACAACCCCTAAATAGCACTGGAAGGGAGATCAGGGTCTGAGGGACTGCGTTGCAAAGAAAGGGTTGATTTCCTTGTGTTGGGTGTGTGTGGGTGTTCTAGAAGCCAGGCGGGTTCTGGTGTCGGTGTCTATAGCTCTCCAATGAGCTCACCAGCTTAGCATTAGCCTTTGCCAGCTCTTGGATGGCCTGATAAACCCAACTTTGTTGGCTTGGCTGATCTGATGTTCGCCTGATAAACCCAACTGTGTTGGCTTGGCTAAACTATGTACCCTAGTGGTGTTGTTATCCTTGGCTACGTGTAAGCCTGTTAGTTCCTTATTCCTTGGGGAATCATGCCCGGCTCGGGGGTGGCAGCGTTGCTGAGAGATTAAGGAGCATGCGGGCCTATGGTTGGGTGGAACATTGCAGCGACGTAGCTTGTTGCGGAACAAGCTCTTTATAAGATAAGTATTCTTTCCTAACTTGTGTCTGCAATCATATTTACCTTTGATGAATGATGATATACATGTTAAATGTTGATCTGTATATGCATGAAGTGTTCATTGATATGTTTTGCTTTCGTTGTGTATAATGAATGATTATGCTTCATAATATGTTTTATGATTTAAAGTATCATGCTTCAGCACTATATGTATGCATGTTCATGTTCATGTGGCTAGACGCCCGGATGATTTGACGTATAGTAGCATCCTCTTCACCGGTCGGAGGGTCAAGGACGTTACACCCACTTTAAAGGGATATTTGTCCTCAAATCTATATTTGAGGATATCATCTTGATTATGGATTTGTTTTGAAGCAATGATTTGATATGTGTGATCCTAATTATGCCAATTGCTTCATTTCATCTTGATATGTACATGACCTTCTTTTCTTTTGGAACTCCTCCTTGAGTTGTGATGCTTTAAAGCTTCCCACTCCATATAACTTGTAGTTATTTTCTTTCCATTTGAATTCCATATATTGTTCTTGTAGGTTCATGGCATAGGTACTTAATTTCATTATCCATTTTTCTCCTAACACCATATATACTCCTTTGAGAGGTAGGGCATACCATTTGATTTGTACATTCAAGTCTTGAATTTGTAATGGAAACTTATGGAATTTCACTACTCCTTTCACATGTTGATCATCGATAGTTGATACCGTGAGATTCTTCACAAGGTATACAAAAAGATTAAGTTTTTGTTCCATTTCGATATCCACTAAATTTTATATACTTCCCGAATCTACTAAAATTGTGATGTATTTATTCTTAATAGTTCCTTTAAATTGTAAACTCTTTGGTTCTATATTTTCTTATTTTGTTATATGGGATAAGAGTTTTCCATCCTTAATCTTATCACTATTTATCAAATGGGGTGGGATATCTAGTCGTCCCATGAGTAACCGAGTTTCCTCCTTTTGGGTGGCAACTTTATTATGTATCGATGAGCCTTTTTCATTACATGTTTGTTAGATGCATGTGATTGTTTCTATTGACACCTTGGATGATTTTATATCCATATCAGAATCAAAAGTATCATCTCAGTGAAAACCTGTACTTCCTTCTCATCTATAATTTTGCAATGAGATGTATGATTAGATATACATTTATGACTTGGGATCCATTTTTCACCACATCAACAGCAAGTGTTTTTTTGTCATTGTCAGAATGGCTAAGGGACGTGTCTAATTATTTTTTGACTCGATATCCATATGATTTGGAATTTTTACACTTCTATCCTAGTGACCACTTGTTTTCATTGTGTCTCTTTTTGTTGTAAACAACCCTTGTCAAATCTTGACTTGGATATCCCTTCTAATTTTTCATATGTCACATTTTCCTTCTGACTTGTTGCTTCAATGGATGGATTGTCATGCATTTTTAATTCATTTTGGATATGTGTTTTAAGGACTCCTAAGTAAGTTTTTAGAAATTTCTTGCTAAATATCCCAAATACTCATGTGGTGAGAGATTCCCGTTGATGTGTGAATTCATAAACACTTACCTTTTGTTGTAGCCTAGTAAGTTTTGAGAAGAACCATATTTTCGGTAATTCCCTGGAATCTCTTAAAAAATAAATTTTAAACAAGTTCCATATGTAAGAGTAATTTTTTCGTTTCTAACACATATATTAGTTGTATGTGTCACCTTATAGATGCATGGAAGCATATTTCACCTTTTCTTCATTTGTCGTAATGTTATATATATTGAAATATATGTTGTCCTTGTTAAACCATGACACACATTGATCTTCGCTCACGTTGTATTTTGATAGTTCTATTTTGGCCCTAGGTGGGCATATCATAAGGGGTTGATTTTGGCTGCCTCGTGATGAATTATATGGGGGTGGTGGTGGTGGTGGAAGTCGTGATGTGGATGAATGAAATGAGGAGGTAGACATGCTTGAACTATTTTGACGTTTATTGCAACTTCAATAACATTGATTTTTTATAAGGTTTATGAGCATGTCATGATTATGGTTATTCTCTTGATTCCTGGTGTCCATATTGTTCTCCATTACTATAATGATTTCATATTCAATCTCTTTTTTGAGTGCATCATTATTGTTTTTCATTTCTTCTCTTAAGTCCTCTCGGTTTTTTGTGACAAGGTCTTTGAGAGTGTTTACTTCCTTTTCCATATGTTCGAGCAAGTTATTTAACTCCATCATGCTTTCGGTGTGAGGAGATGTATATAGTTTTACTATTTTGGCCTATAATTGAGGTGAACAATTCTTGGTCAACATTGGAGAGGTCAGGGTGCTAGAGTGGTAGATCCTAGCAGGAGAGGATCATGCAGTGGTGGGGGAGAGGAGGAGAAAAATTCATGCAAATATTGATTTCACCAACCTAGATATGATACTAATGAAGAGAGAACAACTCATGTTATGTACATGTTAAGAGGATAGTTCATGTTTTGTAGACAATATGCGTATAAAATATATATAGAATAATAATTGAATATATGAAAGATGATAGATTTCATGTTCTATAGACAAACAAGATATTTTCAAATCGGCCATAGATATCCAAATTTCTAAAACTAATGAGTAGTTGGAAGCCTTGGCAATAAGGGACATAACCACCATCATGGATGCTTCCAAATTGATCACTAAGAATAAGCTATCTCATATTGTATAGGACAAAGCCACCCAACTGGAAAGGGATGTAAATCCATTCAAGACCATCTTTGGTAACATCATTAGTCAAGGCCTCCCGCCCCCTTAGGATGGAAATGGGGATCTTTATCCCAATCCGCATTATGAAACTCTGATTTCATTTTGCAGAAAGAATGATTTAAAGTTTGAATATGTAGAGGGGACTCTTAAAGAGAATATTGTACTTGATATGTTGCAAGAATACTTCAGAATCCTTGTTCTTATCTGCATAGCTTTTTTTCCAGTCTTGATATGCCTTTATATTCTTCTTTATCTTAACCATCTGATCCTCCGTTAATAATTCTTGTACAACAATGACTCAATCTATTGGGTTATCCCAACTAATGGGAGTATTTCACTTCCTTCCATACATGGCCTCAAAAGGACTCATATTCAAAGAGAAACGATATCCATTAATTTAAGCAAATTCCACCAAGTGTAAATAATCTTCCCACTTAAATGGTTGATCCATCACATACATCTTTAACATATATTCAATCACTTGGATAACTCTTTATGTATGTCCATCTGTTTGAGGGTGGTGTGTTGTACTCATGTTTAGACTTGTGTCAAACCCCTTGAAAAATCCTTTCCAAAAGTTAGAAGTAAATTTTGAATCCCTGTCTGATATTATAGCCTTCAGAATACCATGTAATCTAGATACCTCTTTCATGTCAATATCAATAATGTTAGTTTCTTTGTGAGTTGTATTTACTGGAATGAAGTGTGTTTCCTTAGTCAAATTATCTACCACAACCATGATAGCATCATTTTGCAATCTCATCTTCGGCAACTTGGTGATGAAATCCATCGTCATTGCATCCTATTTCCATTATGGTATTGGTAAGGGCTGCAACAATCCTATCGGATGTCGATGATCAACTTTAAATTTTTGACATTCGATGCACCTAGCTATATATTTTGCAACATCATTCTTCATCGTTGGCCAATAATATTGTTTCGTTAGTGCAGCTACTATTTTTTATAACCTGAATGCTTGGCATACGGAACATCATGCCTTTTCTTCAGAACCATATTCCTTACATATCCAGCATTGGTCACCTAAACTCTATTTTTGTGTATGAGGATCCCATTCTCTTATAATTTATACTTATCAAATTTATGTGGAATTTTCTGTTGTTGCAATCCTTCTTTTTTCATGTTGATAAAGTTCATATGTAACATTGGATTCAATGACCTTATCCTTTAAATACAATGTGCTAGTGCCGATAGCTACCACATGCATCACATTTATTGTCCTACTAAGTGCATTAACTACTTTATTTTCCTTACCTTTTATATGATTGATGTCAAAGTCATATTCATGTAATAACTCCATCCATATCCTTTGTCTTGCATTCAAATTGGGTTGCTCAAACAAGTATTTTAACCCATCATAATCAGTTCTTAACTCAAACTTCTTACCCATTATATAATGTCTCCACGTCTTCAAAGCATGGATGGAATTTGCAAGATCTAAGTCATGGGTGGCATATTTCTTCTCATGTTCCTTCAACTTTATAGATTCATAACTAATTATATGTCCATCCTGCATCAATACTCCACCAATAACTTTCTTACATGCATCCATGCATACAACAAAGTTTCCTTCAAGATATGCAATCTTTAGAACAAGTGCACTAGTAAGCATTTCCTTAAGTCTTTGAAAACTATCTTCACACTTAGGAGTCCATTTAAACTCTACACCCTTCTTTTGCAAAGATGTGATAGGATGAGCTAACTTTGAGAATCCTTCAATGAACCCTCGGTAGTACCCAACTAAACCCATGAAAGATCTTACTTATGATACATTCTTAGGTGTTGGCCATTCCATAATGGATATGATATGCTCTAAGTAGTGGATTATTCCTTGATAGAAAGAACACTTGCTTAATTTGGCATACAATTTATGTTCTCTAAGCACTTGCATTACTAACCTTATGCATTCTTCATGTTCTTATTCTATCTTGGAGTAGACAATGATGTCATCCAAGAATACAACCACAAACTTATCTAAGTATTTTCTGAAGACTCCATTCATTAAACACATGAATATTGTTGGTGCATTTGTTAAACCAAAAGGTACCACTATGAACTCATAATGTCCATACCTTGTTCTGAATGTTTTCTTACTGATATATTCATTCCTAATTCTAATTTGGTGGTATCCCTACCCCAAATATATATTTGAAAACACCTTGACTCTCAACTAATAAAAAAAGTCATCAATTCTTGGTAAGAGGTACTTATTTTTAATTCTTTTTTTGTTCAACTGCCAATAATCTATGTAGAGTCTTAGAGTTCCATCCTTTTTCTTCACAAATAACATAGGGGCTCCACAAGGTGAAGCATTGGGTCTTATGTAACCTTTCTTTAGTAGCTCCTCTAACTACATTTGTAATTCCTTTAACTTTGGAGTACTCATTCTATAAGGTGCTTTAGATGAGGTTATTGTTCCTAGCACCAAGTCAATAGAAAAATCAATGCCCCTCTTAGGAGGCTTTCCTAACGATTCTTAAAATATATCTGCAAACTCTTGTAGTATTGGATAATCCTATAGTTCTGGATCTTTTCCTTATTTTGACTCTTCCACATGAATTGCATATAAACGATGCCCAATTCTGAGACATCTCTTCAATTATAGAGTTGAGACCTACCTCAGGGATATGGGTCTAGGTATACCCTTGATTGTCACTCGATTTCCTTCTTCATCCAAAAAAATATAATTTTTATTATGAAAATCTAGTCTGGCAAGGTGTGCATCTAACCAATCCATCCTAACCAATACATCATGTGACCCCAAGGGTATAATGTTAAATTCTGCAAAGGTTTTCAATACATTCATTTCTAAAGGACACATATTTACAGATTCTGTGATTTTCCTCTTGGATCCTATAGCTAACTGTATTAGACTTGTTGTTTTAAGTTTAATTTTCTTCAAATAACATTTCTCAACTAGATTAGGTGCAATGTATCTATTGATAGCTACAAAATCAATCAAAATAGCTATGGTTTTAGTAGCAATCTTACTTTCTACCTTAATCATTCAGGACTTGAGGTTAGCTTTCCTGCCATCCAAGGTTGCATAGATCCTCTAAGCACTTGCACCTACATCTCCAACAATTGAAACTTTTTTAATGTTGTTATGGTTATTCTTCTTATGCAGGTATTGACTAGAAAAGTGATTTTCCTTGCATATCCAACATTCCACAGAAGGGTTTTTCCCTGAAGGCTATTCCCTTGGTTGTTCTTATTGATAAGAATTATCATTTTTTAATTTTGAAGGCCGGAAACCTTTCTTTCTATGTTATTGTTTGTTCTTCTTCATATCCTTCCTATTTTTTTGATATGGGCCCTTGCTCTTATTATGTTCATATAAATGTTTTTTTTCCTTCTAGATGGAAGCCTTAAGGTTTTGTGGTCTATCATACTGGATTTTATATTTATAATATTTATTAATACCATTTAGGAACCTTTCAATCTTTACCTTATCATCTTTGATGAAGTCTGCATACTTCAAAAGTTCCAAAAACTTCTTCTCATACGCATCCATAGTCATGCTTCCCAACTTAAGCTCAAATAACTCTTCCATATTTTTGTCATAGTAATAAGCAGAGAGGTATTCTTTCTGAAATCACTTTTTAAATTTATCCCAATAGATTATGTCTATGTCGATGTATTTTGACTTAACTAGTCGATCCCACCAGATAGATGTCTTTCCCTGCATATGATATATGGCTAATCATGCTTCCATATTAGGTGTGCACTGGTGCAAATAGAATAACTACCTTAGTCCTAACAACCTTGCTTTTGCATATTCTCCTTTATTTACTTGTCCATCAAAAGTTGGAGGCTTGATTCTTCTAATCTCTCCTACTAGTTCGTCCTGGGCATACCTCCTCTTCTTGTATCTTACTAGAGATCTTTCATGACTAATTTATGTACTACTTGATGCATACCCCTTATTTCTCTCTAAGTGATAAGGTCTCCTTGAAGAAGATATAAACCTCACATAACCTCTCATGTGACTCTTTTCAGCGTAAATTTGGAAGGTCTTCAATGATTTTATATTTTTCATAATTTTCTCTTGGATATGAAATATCCTTTTGTTATCCTCTCTACACTCCCTCATTGAATCCTCCAAGATTAATGGTTCATTGCTTCTCTTATGTCTAATTGACCTTCCTCCCTCAACAAACTCCTCTTCAAGATTGTATGGTATCCGTACTTCCTCAAAATCCATCTCCACTCTCTGACTTCCTATTGTTGAACTTGTGCTTGTTGAATCTTTAGTCTTCATGGGTTTGATTAAAATATTAGTTTAATGGTCACAATGCTTTCTCATCATTCATTGGGAACTATAATGTGTTCATTATCAACCTTCTATTAGTAAACTACACATTGGTATGTATCATTAAAACTACTTTTATTCTAGTTTATAAAGTAACTAGACAACTTCTCTAAGTTACAATCTACCTAACTCGACAAGGGGGATAGAAATCCTTCCAATATTTCTCCTTACTTATTGAACATCAAATCCATATCCATCCCAAGCTAACAATTTAATTAACTAATTCACGTGTGAAAATATGTTAAGGTGCATGCATCCAAGTTATCTAATGCAAATGCATGTTTACATAGTGACCTGTAACTTCGTAAAAGGACCAACGGTCGCAATGCTGAAACCTTCAGCTCTTATACCACTTTCTAATGTCCCTGATCATTAAGACAAGGAAAAAGGATATGAAATTTGGTTTAAGCACATCATAATTGGATGAAAATATGGTTAGGACAACTAACCATTCATTATTAATTAAATGTATAATTTAAGAAACATTACTAAGGTTGCGACACTTAATTAAATAATCTGTCACCCTTAGTTAAATAATCTCAAAACTTAATAAACTCTATCAACATTAAACTTAAGGTCAAAATCATATCTAGTGCATGAGTATGCATCTATAATCATCATACTTAGTGTGATTAAGGTCCTACATTAAATTCTTCTACTTCGTAAACATTATGGAAAACAAAGTTTATAATTTTCAAGTATCGTGTCGTTAATTGTTTATAGATTTAATTCCTTTATGGTCACTGTTGTTTAGTGTGTGCTTTTAGTGAGGATAAATACTAAGGAAAGCACACATCAAGACACATTTGTGGTTGGATTTATATAGCCACACCAAAACATAGCAACATAAGACACTGGTTGCAATCACGACCTTTAAAATCAGCGCCTAATGGTTGTTGCATACAACCATCTCTTACTAAAAAAAATGATTGGATGGATGCCACCCTCCACCCATCAATCACATTTACAATTTGAATACATTATTCCAAACTTAGATCTGCAACTAAGAACAAATCTGTTCATAAAAACATATACATTCAAACAATAAGTGCGCTCAACTTGGCACCAGAAACTGTTGGACCAAAACATGCATATCTTGCTCATCCAGAACGCTTTTTCATTGACTCAAAAGGTGAACCTTTATGGAAATGTTGTTCCAGATGCAATGGAGTATGTTTCACCACTCATAAATGAGCATATAGAGGCGAACCATATCATATGGTTGCGCCCCTCTCATTATCGTGGAGCCACGTTCATAGTTTTTGAAGAAGAGAAATTGAATAAAAGAGAAAGATAGAGCACAACAACTTTGATCCATAATTTATAACACTCATCCATCCTACATACAGATCTTGCCATACAATCATAAACAATTGGATAACCAAATCAACCACTATTGCACATATAAAATAAAATGTTATAATAAACATGAAAACATGAGAGAAATACTTATCTCCTATATGAGCAACTAGCTGCAGCATGACAACTTTCCTCCCAGCCATAAACATAGTCAATCCTTCATCGCTTTAACAAATCACCCCCAAGCTGAGACCATGGATCCACGAGTAGAGGCACACTTAGTCTAGAAACTCTCATTACTACCTATTTCAACTCTTGGAACTACCTCTTCCGAGAACCACAATGCTTCCCACTAATACTTTCTTGTCTATCTCCACTGCCTATGGTATATGACCTAGCTCGCCATTCTCATTTCCTAGATTGTTATGCGAGAAAAATGAATAGTAGAGTGATGTAATGGAATCAAACGAGAAACAATTAGACTAACTCTAAGTCTCAATACACTCCCAATACAACCAACATTCCCAAAATGGTTAGATAACACAATTCACATGGTCCAAAGCTTGTTAGGATTATTAATCCTCCCTTGTCCAATTTGGTCATATGTCCAAATCAGGAGTCATGTCTAAATCAAGAGTCCATCCAGTCTATTTTTAGTCACTAGCACCATTGGGTCCACTAGGCCTAATTGGGGCACATGTTCTAGTTACTAAAGTGTGGAGAACACTAATTGAGGCCTACTGCCACTGATTGCACTTGCATGCATCAGTTTAGGATCCTCCTAGATCAATTCCTACAATTTAGGAGCCACTAGGAGTGTCGATACCAACCAAGGTCAGTTGCATTGAGTTGGTGACTAGTCAAGTTGAGTGAGAAGTCAGTTACATTCAGTTCTAGTCCTCTACATTCAGTTAGCGCTAGGTTTGCATGGCTGCATGTAGGAGAGGCGCATTTCTCACCTCCCACAGTTAGTTAGCCTCAGTTAACACCGAATTAGACACTTGAGTTGTGTTTTAGAACTCCGTTGAACTCTGATAATGGTTTAGAAAAGGTTAGTTAACTATTGAGTCCTCTGATAATGATTTAGACAAGGTCTTAGTTACCTACAGTCAAGTAGAGTCTAATCAATTTGAATTTCCTCATGTGGATTCGAATTGCTTGTGGCTATTTAGCCATTGTACTTCATTGTAATTATTATCTAATTACTTTTTTATTAATGAAAGCATTCACAGTTCCAAGCCATTTTTTTGCACTATTTCATTCTTCAATTGCTGAGTAAATTGTGTGATCTATCTTGTGAGTTGTGTGTTTGTCCACAGATCTATGTGCTCAATTTAATATGATATCAGAGCATCGGCGGATAATGCACCTATCCTCCTCAGATCTCCAGCTGGATCATTTTTTAGCAAAATTGCTCCTTCCAGTACTGTACCAGAAGCAGAGAATTTACCACTTAATATCCCAAGTTAAGAAAATGTTAATCAAGCTTGCTTGATCAACTATGCTGGGTGTGAAGGAAATTCCAAAAGTGCAGACTGTCGACCTTATTTTGTATGTTTGATTGTGTGATTTACACGTTACCAGCTCCTCTCACTGCATTCACTACAAGCAGCTCATTCCCCTCATAGCATTCGCTACAACAACTCAATCCTCTCTACTACATTCAAAATGTTCCCTCAAATGGAGCAGCTCACCTCTTTCAACTACCACCAGTGGAATGAAGACATGGATAGCTTCCTTCGCACCAACATTAGAGGAAATTTCAACTCAAAATGGGCCTTTTAACTTTTATTCAAATTCCATGTCATCATGTTATATCCAATGAAATTGATTTAAATTTGAAATACCGTATAGGTCTTAAACACTTTTTTAATATAAATTTGGGGATAGGTATCATAAAAAAAACTACTTTTTTTGTTTGTATTTTTGACATATCTCCCTATGTTTTTACTCAAATTTCAATCGGGAGAGCTCATTGGATGCGGAATTAAATCTTGCATCCAACGAGTACCCACTCGGCATACTTTTGACGGACCCCTCTATCCAAAAAATAAGAAATACCTGAAAAAATGGAATGATGATGTCATCATTCCATTTTTTCAGGTATTTCTTGTTTTTGGGGTAGTGGGGTCCGTCAAAAGTATGCCGAGTGGGTACTCGTTGGATGTGGGATTTAATTCCGCATCCAACGAGCTCTCCCGATCGAAATTTGAGTAAAAACACGGGGAGATATGTCAAAAATACAAACAAAAAAGTAGTTTTTTTCTTTTCTTCCTCCAAAATTAATAAATATTATTTTATTATTTTAACTATTATTTTATTAGTTCATTTTAGGAGGCCCATTTTTAGTTGAAATTTCCTCTAATGGTTGCTCTTCAGACTCATAGAAGAAATAGAGGCAGTGCCAATTCTTAATCATGACAAAGAAAAGTACTTGAACAGGCTTGGTGAAGCTCATGGATACTTGTCCCTCTCACTCTCTCAAGATCTTCATTTCCACATCCAAGGATTGAAGAGTCCCAAAGATATTTGGGACAACCTTGCTTCCTTATTTGATAAGCAAGATGAGATGAGGATCCATCAGCTAGAAATTGAACTAATCTCTCTTAATCTATCCAACTTAGAAACACTGAATGAATTTTTCACAAAATTCAAGAACTTGATATACCAGTTGAAGCAATGCAAGGTGGAGAAGGAGGATGATCGGCTCATCCTTTCCATTCTCTCTAAAATGAGTGCAGACTACTCAGTCTTTGTATCAACTTTTCAATCGGTGAGGCTCACTACTCCAAATTGGAAGATGCCCACTCTTGATGCTTTCATTGCATCTCTCACTTATGAGCATGACAAGTTGATACAAATGGGGATCATTCGATCTTCCAGAGATCAAGCACTGGTTGCAGGAGGACCTAAGGGAGCGAATGATAAAGGGAAGCAAAGAGATAAGTCTGGTGTGAAGAAAGAGCAGTCAAATGAGCCTTCAGGTTCAAAGAGAAGCAAGAAGAATGGCAAAGGAAAGGTTCTTTGTTCTTACTGTGGAAGGGGCTTTCATTCAAAAAGCTCATGTATGAGAAGAAAAATTGATGAAATGGCTCTTCTTTTGAAGAAACATAACATTGTTGCACCTGCTAGCGTAAGGAAGGATGACTCTGAAGAAGATGATGAAGAACATAAAAGGAAAGGCCATGCACTGAAGGCTAGTTGTTCAACAGCACAAGTCTTTCTCATTGATTCTGGAGCTTCCAATCATATGGTTGCTTCCAGAGAATCATTCTCTTCCTTACAGCCCTTTGATGGTCCTAGTATTCAGATGGGAAATAACAGTCAAATTCGAACCAAAGGGAAGGGTTCTATCAAGCTTGAACATGGAAGATTCAAGGATGTGCTCTATGTTCCCTCCCTAGCTTCAAACCTGTTATATGTATACTAGATGACTCATATTGGCTCTCCAAAGTGAGTGATCTTTGGTCTTGACTTAGTGGAGATCACAGATATCTCTACTAGGAACATAATAGCAAAGGGTGTTGCAAATCATGCCTCCAAAGCATGTGAGTTCTCACACTTCACACCTCCTTCAGAGTGACCAGTGCACTCTCAGCAGCCACTTGCAAGGAAAGGTAAAATCATTTCATCTACTTCTTTTCCAGATTCTACTAGTATTGAAGATCCAGCTATATCAGTTTATAAGATTGAGATTCAGGGTGATTCAGATCCAGATCCAGTCCCTACTTCCAAACTGGAAGCTAGAAAGATGACTGGAAACCCACCTGACACTCAGAAGGGAAAGACCCTTAAGCTATGTCATGCAATCTTACCTCCTTCATAGAGATGAAATAGACTCCTTGTAAGATTCTACATGGAAAAGGCTCAGTCTCACTACATTCAGAAGAATAGAGCTGATCATACACCTCTTCATCCAGCAAGAGACAAAGGTTACATTCCTCCTTCCTTCCATCATCATTTTGGGAGAAGAAGGAGAAGTGTACATGCCAGGCCCCAGAATACCTGTGCACAACACACCATGCATGCTGCTTCACTACACCACAGAGATGAATATTGCAGCAACACATTTTCAAATTTTTTAAACTTGAATCCTGATTCTACCTGCTTAGATAGAGGAGGGGATTTTTTCCCATGTGTTTTTTTCCCCAGCTCCTTGTATTGAACAATTACTTTACTTTACTTGATGTAATGGGTGACCTATGGTCTTAGTTACCAGGGCACACATATTTTCCAATTTAGCATTCAATGGGGGTGTTAGGATTATTAATCCTCCCTTGTCCAATTTGGCCATATGTCTAAATCAGGAGTCATGTCTAAATCGGGAGTCCATCCAGTCTATTTTTAGTCACTAGCACCATAATTGGGTCCACTTGGCCTAATTGGGGCACATGTTCCAGTTACTAAAGTATGGGCAATACTAATTGAGGCCTACTTCCACTGATTGCACTTGCATGCATCAGTTTAGGAGCCTCCTAGATCAATTCCTACAATTTAGGAGCCACTGGGAATGTCGATACCAACAAAGGTCAGTTGAGTTGAGTTGGTGACTAGTCAAGGTGAGTTAAGAGTCAATTACATTCAGTTCTAGTCCTCTACATTCAATTAGCGCTAGGTTTGCATGGCTGCATGCAAGAGAGGCGCATTTCTCACCTACCATAGTCAATTAGCCTTAGTTAACACTGAATTAGACACTTGAGTTGTGTTTTAGAACTTCCTTGAACTCCAATAATGGTTTAGACAAGGCCAATTAACTATTGAGTCCTCTGAGGGGTGGCAGGTGCA
>LPNX010965602.1:443038-527099 GCA_001517045.1 Pseudotsuga menziesii | reverse complement strand
GTATGCAGCTCAGAAACAATCTTTTGCTCTCTGTTTTGGGAGATAGACCATGTTTGGCTTGTCGTTTTTATGCCGTGTCGGCCTTATATCTTCCTTCGAAACTGTAATGAATGGCTGTGCACAGCCTGATAATACAACCCCTTTTCTGTTTCTGTTAAAAAAAAAAACTATTGAGTCCTCTGATAATGATTTAGACAAGGTCTTAGTTACCTACAATCAAGTAGAGTCTAATCAATTCAAATTTCCTCATGTGGATTTTAATTGCTTGTGGCTATTTAGCCATTGTACTTCATTGTAATTATTATCTAATTACTTTTTTTATTAATGAAAGCATTCACAGTTGCAAGCCATTTTTTGCATTGTTTCATTCTTCAATTGTCGAGTAAATTGTGTGATCTATATTGTGAGTTGTGTGTTTGTCCACAGATCTATGTGCTCAATTAATAAAGCTCAAGATTAGCTTCAATGAGGAGAGGGCATATGAATTTATAGCACAAGGAGGCCAAATCTAACCCAAAGGGATCAACTAGAATTAGAAAGAGGTAAGGTTTAAGCTTCAGCATGGAGACTTAATTTGAATTAGTGGAGTGGTGGATTAGTTAGGATATTCCCTTTCTCGAATTAGCACCATGAGGAGTAGTTACCAAAAACCAAGGGGTGGAGCCATGAAGAGAACAAGGAGGCACACTAATGCATAAGGAGGGTTACAAAACAAGGAGGGTGAAATAGATGAGAGAATGGATCCAATAGGGCCATAAATATCCTAGAAGCAAAAAAATAGGATCACCAATGCATTATGTAAGAGTGGAAGCTATAAAATATCTTACAGTCACTAAAAACTAGGAAAAGGGCTCATAAATTACCAAAAGCACATAAATGTGAGGCAATCTCTTCCCAAGGATTGAGCCCTAGGAAAGAGGGGCCCACTAAGGCATGCACAAGATGTAATAGTAACTCCATAGTCCCTAAAGATCAAGAATAGGGTCCATTTTACAAGGTTTGGGTGACCAACATTATTAATGCCACCAATGTGCAAATATGAACTAGGGTGGACAAACTTATGTGAACAACAAGTTCTAAGGTGCTAGGGATGTCCCCATCCCCCCTCACTTTGTTGAATACATGGTCCCATGTACTCTTTTAGTTTCCTTTGTTGAGGCAGTTGTTTATTTAATCAATAATAACAACATTCAAAGATAGCAATGATGATAGTAATAACATGAATATTAGTAATAGTACCCAAGTCCAAGGTCGCATTCTTAAACAATGATCATAAGTGCTTAATCACACTAACATGCAAGGAACATAAGTATGCGGTCACATAAAATATCATAAGTCCATAATGCAAAAGAACATAAGTCACATGAAAGACCATAAGTCCAAGGCTTAACAATTGGGTTATTACACCCCCCTCCCCCTTAAACAATGCATTGTCCTCGATGCATATTACACGCATGCCGCAAAATTTCAAAATAGATGAGGGTATGCTCCCCTCATGGCATATCCATATCCCAATTCGCATCCTCGAGACTGCTATGGGTCCATTGGGCCTTTACCTTCCTAAATTCTCGATTGTGAAGCAGCTTAACCTTCTACTCTTAATAATATCTCCCTAATTACCTTATAATTTTATAAGATAGTGTTATCACTATAAAGGTGCAGTTAATGGATTCAACATACCCAACCATTAATAAAACTAATAGATGTTGTTAGGATAAATTATAAATATGAGTGTAAGTAAATATTTAACATGAAGGCTTTGGAAAACCTCACATGCATCATATTTTCCAAGAGTTACCTTGAAATTCACCTTACAATGAACAAGAAAGGGCTTTTGTATAGCTCCTACATTGTCTACTTTCTCAACCCAAGTCTTGTGCCTTGAAATTCACCTTGCAATGAACAAGAAAGGGCTTTTGTATAGTTCCTACGTTGTCTACTTTCTCAACCCAAGTCTTAAGGGTGTTATGCAATAGTGCTTTCCCATAAGAAAATCGAAATTCCCTTAGGTGTTTTCCTCTTCACTCTCCCCACTAAAGAGAAACATTCTGCCAAAAACTGTAATTATACGATCCTTTTGAATGCCCCTAAATTGTGCTCAACTATTTCCTTTAGATGAACTTTAGAGCCATCTATCTCAAGTTTTACCAAGTTGGATTTTATCCAAGCTCCCTACCGAAGGACATGATGCTCATTTAATGATTTATAGATAGTTGCAAAAAAAAAATAACTAAACACATTTATGAACATCATAATCTCGACAGAGCGAAGAAAACACAACAAAATTTTAATGATGGCATAACCTAATGAAACATGTTGTAAGGTTTAAGAGTGTTTGGATAATGCATTGTATTATGAGTTTATGAATGCAATTTTCACACCAAACATTAATATTTAATGACACATAGTTTTAATATAGTGATTGAAGTCCTTTCAAGAGTTAAATCAATACAAATACAAATATAAATATCACAAAGTTCAAATTTTTTATATATTTTTAATATAAAGAAAATCTTATACTCGTACATTTTGACTTAATAATATTTATCAATATAAATATTTAAAATACTTACCCATATATATAACAATATTTATCAAAATGAATATGTAAATTACTCACTAATACATATAAACAATATATAAAAATTACAACAACAATTATAAGCTTAACCATACACTAAAGTTAAGTCATTAACATAAATAAAATCTTTTTAATTTTTTTAAATTAATATTAAATTACTCATCCATACATACAAAACAATATATGTAAATTTCATTGCATCAACCATTATAAGCTTAATAGCAATGCTCTGAAGCTAAGTCAAGAAACAAGATTCTTGACTTAACCATGCACTAAAGTTAAGTCATTAACATAAATAAATAAAAATTTAATTTTTTTAAATTAATATTAAATTACTCACCCATACATACAAAACAATATATGTAAATTTCATTGCATCAACCATTATAAGCTTAATAGCAATGCAGTGAAGCTAAGTCAAGAAACAAGATTCTTTTAATTTTTTAAATTAATATAAAAAGATCTTTTATTGAAGCTAAGTCAAGAAAATTCTTTTAATTTTTTTAAATTAACATAAAACCATATTTTATTTCAGTTAATAATATTTTCTCAATGTAATCCTTAATCATTTGTTTTATACATATTAACTTTAACAAAACTAGCTCATATTTAATTCAAATTACATAAAAATGAATTAAAAATACTTTAAATACAAAGGATTTCAAGTATAATCCTTATTCATTTGTTTTATACCTATCAAAATTGAAACAACAAGCACATATTTAACAAATATAGATGGGATGAATTAAAAAGTACTTGAAAACAAATGATTATTCTACTATTATTTAAATCATATAAACATAATTTATTTTATTTTTTGGGTGTATATATATCAAATTTATAATATAAGGTGGTATATGTTAAAAAATTGGTAGGAATTAAAAAAGAAAGTGAAATATAATATTTAGTATATCATTTGGATTTAAATAAGATGTATATAATTTTTTTATTAAAAAGATGTAATTTTTATTTTCTATTAAAATTTATTAAAAATATACATTAAAACATTTAAATAATTAGATTGTTTTGTTGTTTATAAGAAAAAGTCATAAGGTTTCGTATAAAAAAACACACACGCAGTTCTTCACATATCTATATAAAACTTTGCTATAGATTACGAAAATGTCGTAGGGTCATATATACAAAGAAAAATTTATAGCTATTCACATATTTACATAAAACTTGGCTATACATAACACTATCACTATAGAACTTAATAAGAGTAAAACCATTTTTTTTTAACTTTCATATATTATATTAATATAAAAATTTAAGCATATAACATACATAAAAACATAATGTTCATGTTTAAAACTATATAAAAATGAAGCATGTTGAAATTTCAATCTTAGACCACTTTGATCTCCATAAAATAGATTAGTCCCCCAAAAGCACGTGTAGAGCTTCTTTAGATAAAGCATCCATCTATTGATTATGTTGTCTAACCATGTGAGAGATAGTTAGACTATTGAAAGTATTTGCTAGGGTGATTGCCTCATCCAATAATATTTGAAAATAGAAATTTCAACACAACAAAATTTTAGCGCTGGCATAACCTAATTAAATGTGTTCCAGGGTTAAAGAGTGTTGGGATAATGCATTGTATTGGGAGTTTGTGAGTGCAAGTTGATCACCAACGTTAATATTTGATGACACGGTTTTGGTATAATGATGGAAGTGGTTTCAAGGGTTAAGTCGATACAAATACAAGTACCATTTTAAGGTGTCTAGCACATGTCACAAAGTTCAGATATTTTATGTTTTTAAATTAGGAAAAATCCTATACTCATACATTTTGACTTAACAATATTTATCGATATAAATATTTAAATATTCACCAATATATATATACAACAATATTTATCAATATGAATATGTAAATTACTCACCAATGTTGGATGCCTCAGGTTGAGCAGGTTTCTTTCGTTGTGATCATTACAGACTTAGATCCTCTGTTAAGATTGTTGCATAGGTGGGTTCATCTAAGGGTTTATTTAAGGATGTCTCTCGGGAATGTAGTAGACTTAGAGGGCGCAGATATGTGATGGACATAACCAAATTTCAGGTGTCCTTAGATATTAAAGGCAACATACAAAAGACTATTATGGGGGAATTAAGAGCATGCACCCTGATTGCAAAGGTTAACTAACGTTGTACATCTCTGTTAATATCAGAGGGTTAGGGAACCCTTCTAATAAACTAATCATGAAGATACTAGTTACGCTCCATAATCCTAATTTTCTTTTACTACATGAAACTTTGGTTGTTGGAGAGAATATTATATCTGAAATGAAGATTGTTTTACCTAGATAGGACTTCATAAATCTCGACACATGGGGGAGATTTGGTGGGTTTGTTACTGGGTAAGTTATCTATGACTCTAACTTGCTCTATCTATTGGGGGATTACTTTTGGTATGGGTGTTGAGTTGTTCTCCAGAGATTTGGGATATGCTTTCATTTTGTTAAATATTTATGGGCCTCGTACATAAAGAGTGGATTTCTGGGTGAATCTATTTGGTGTTGGTTTTCATAATTCTGAGAGATTTATACTTGTTGGTGATCTAAAATTCTCCCTTGGGGAGGCAGAGGCTTGGGGGTATTTGCTTACAAAATACAAAGATCCCCTCTTAAAGTTTGTTGCCATGAAGATTGAAGAGATTTCTCTTTTTGACTTGCCTCATGTCATCATAAAACCTACCTTGAGAAATATGTGTGCAAGTGAGTAGGTTGTTGCAAAAATATTGGATCACTTCCTCATTAATGAAGGTATGGTGCACTCAAATTCTAGTATTGCACTCAACGTCTAGTATTAAACAATGGGTCAAAGTTGGAGGTGACTCTAACCATTTTCCTTAACTTTTGGAAATAAAAGGGGATTTGTGCAAATCTCCATCTCCCTTCAAGTTCATTGCTACATGGATTCAAGGTAAGGGTTTTCATAATTTGGTAAAATATTTGTGGAACCCATAAGGGAAAATGTTCAGTGCTCAACAACTGTCCACTTTGTTAACAATATTAAAATACTTAAGGCTCATACCATTTCCTGGGTAGAGAAAAGCAACAAATTTAAGGGCACGGAACTCCTTAAGATTGAGAAACATTTGGCTTCATATTACTCTTCCAATACCGATGGTTTTTCTTCCATTGGTAAGAAAATTCTCATTTTGGATCTTGAATCCAAACGAAGGAAATTGTTACAGAAGGAGGAGGCTTCCCTCAAGGTCAAAAGCAAATCCATCTAGTTGTAGAAAGGAGATAACAACCAAGTTTTTCCATAACTTTATCAAACATAGAGTTAATGTTAATTCCGTTTGGGATATTGAAGATGGGGACATGAATTTGGTTTAGTGTTTCCATGATATTGCCAGGGTTGGTGTGAACCATTTCTCAGAATTGCATAAGGAGGACCAAAGAGCTCATGTTGCTTCCATGCTAGAGATTATTGCTCACTTCCCAAGATTTATATCTGATGAGCAGAATAACTCCTTAAATGAATCCATTACTAGAGATGAAATTATTGAGGCTATAAGATCTATGCATCATGAAAAGAGCCTAGGGCCACATGGCTAGCTCGATTTCTATTCAAAAATGTTTGAGTTTAATGGTGAAGACTTACTTTCAGTTGTTGAAGAGTTCAAAATTGGTTGCTTTCAACTCTACTCTTCTAACTCTGATTCATAAAGCGGACAAAGTGGTAAGAATGGATGATGCCAGGACCATATCACTATGTAACTGTGTATACAAGTTGATTTCCAAGGTTATAGCTAAAAGAGTTAGGGGTATATGATCTAAAGCAGTTGCACCTAAACAATTTGCATTTATTGAGGAAAGGAAGATACATGACGATATCGACATATCTCATAATGTTTTTCATTCTGTAAAGATTAAGCACATACCTATTGTTATCATTAACACTGACTTGTCTAAGGCTAATGACAGAGTGAACTATACCTTTCTTAGGTTGGTTTTGAGATATCTTTGGTGATTTGGATTCTTTCTTGTGTCTAGTTAATTAGCTTTACAGTGTTAATCAATGGCTCGCCTTCTCCATTTTTTAGGCCTGGCAAAGGAGTAAGGCAAGGTTTCCCACTTGCTTTGCTTGTATTCATGTTAATCATGGAGGGAATCAATAGAATTATCATCAACTCCAGAGTTAATGGAAAACTTAAAGGTTTTCACTTTGAAGGAGCAGTATTCATCTCTCATTTATTGTTTATAGATGACATTTTACTATTTTCATATGGTTCCAGAAGGGAGATTTTAAAATTCAAATCCTTTCTTGCACTTTTCTCTAAAACAACATGTATGCAATGTAATCCTAGTAAGTCTATCGTTTATTTCATGAACTTGGGTTATGAGGTTACTGGTTGGGTAGTTGCTCAATTTGATTTTGAGATCTTAGATATATCTCAGGGCCTAAAATACTTGGGTTTTGTTATAAAACCTAATGATTATAACTTCAAGGATTGGGCCTGGATAATCATGCAAAGCTGAGAGTAAGTTGCAGTTGTGGTGAAACAAATGGTAATTGGAAGTAGGTAGATTGGTGAAACAAATGGTAATTGGAAGTAGGTAGATTGGTTTTATTGAAATCTATTATGGAAGGAATACTTGTTTTCTGGGTTTCTCTAGCACACGTTCCCACTAGTATTCTTGAGTGCATTGGGAATATTTGTTTCAGATTTATGTGGAGATTAAAGTTTGATGAAAAACCCTTTCACTAGGTCTCTTGGAATAGGCTCATCCTACCAAAACAGCTTGGGGATGGAGGCTTAAACATCACCTGATATTTTCAAAATCCCTTGCTACAAAAGGTATCTCGAGAGTGTTAAAAGGTGATGGAATGTGGGTTAAGGTCGTGCAAGAAAAGTATATGCATCCCTTAACTATTTTGTAATGGTTCTGGTCTAGTGTTAAGTCGCTAAGGAACGTATTTATTATGTGGAAGTCCCTCCTTTTATCCTTTTCTCTTATCGATGATTAGTTGTCTTGGGAGGTTGGCAATTGAAGAATCTTAGATTGGTCCTTGACCCATGAATTGGGAGTAAGGATGCACATAGATTTCTTGAGAAAATGGTAGAATCACTTTTGGACAGAGGTTTTAATTTTTTGTAACAGGTCCATGATCATTTTAATTTCACACTTCTTCATCAAGAGTGGTTACCTGCTAAAGTCGTGGAGTTTGAGAATGATGAAAAGGTTAAATGTGATTGTTATATTAAAGCTCTAAAAGAAAGTCATTTCAAATTAGTGGAGGACTCCCTTCTCTAGACTAAAATTGTTTTCAAAGGGTACATACTTTCCCAAGCTTGGATATCGAGTCCTACATGAAGAAGAAGACCATCCCCCTCCTAAGTGGTGGAATATGGAAATATGGAATTTTGAGTGTCCTTGGCAAGGCCAAACTCTTCATGTGGCTTACCTTGGCTACAAAAATTCTAATCCGGGACTATCTTTTGAGGAAATTTGGTGCAAGTCCTAATAGATGTTCCCTTTGTAGGATCAAAGGGAAATTCATTAATCGTATGTTTATAAACTACCCTTATTTGATTGAAATATGGAAGTATATGTCCCCAATTATTGGCGTTCCTTTTATTTGGGAAGGGGTTGATATTAAAGATGTATTATAGACGTGATTGAACAACTCAACTTTAATGGCTTGTAGATCCGTACCCGTCCTTATGATTTGGGGGGCTTGGCTTTCCCGTAACAAGATGATTTTCTAGGATATATTTCTTCCTCAACAAATTTATGCAGCAAAGAGTCTTGTTATTTTTGAATCATTTCCTCAAATAAAAAAGAATAAACCCATGAGAAGGATTGAAGTAGAACAAATTAATAAGTCAAAGGATTGGTACTTTTTTTATGGTGTTTCCCAAGGTAGTTTGGCAAATTGGGGTGTAGGGGGTTTATTGTTCATCTCTTATTGTCATTGGTATAAATTCTCAGCAAGCGTTGGATTAGCTACCAACAACAAGGCTAAATTGATTGTTGTTAGGATGGTTTTCAAGATGGCATTGTCTAAAGGGGTTAAAAAAAATCATATTTTTGGGGACTCGCTCTTAGTGGTTTAGTGGTTTTATTTGAAAAACGCATCCAAAGAACATTTTCCTAAGGCCTTTGTATGAGGAGATATGCAGGGTACTAACATCCTTTGACAAAGTCTCTTTCCATCAATTTGACCTCCTTTCAAAAATGGGTCTTTAGTTCGGGGAAGGCACCTGGAAAGTTTGGGAGGTAAATAAAGATAACATTAAGGAAATGGACTTGGGACCTTTCCTTCGCTAATTCCATGCTCATGTGTGATTTATGAACCTAATTTGAAGGTTGCAGACAAAACTTTATACTCTCTCTTTCTTTTAATGGTGGAGGACGGTGTCTATCGAGCTATTGTTATAGTTAATATATAGATATGTATATTTTTGGGTTGGATGGATGATGTTATTGTTAGTAATCCAATGTAAACATTACTCACCAATACATATACAACAATATATGAAAAGTACATCAACAATTATAAGCTTAAAGATGCATTGAAGCTTGTCAACAAAAATAAGGTATTTTAAAACTTTTTAATTAATATTAAATTATTCACCAATACAATATACAAATATATGTAAATTGCATTTCATCAACGATTATGCTTGAAGGTAAGTCAATAAAAATAAGATTTATTTATTTATTTTTAAATTAATATAGAAACAACTTCTATTTCATTTAATAGTATTTTCTCAAGTGTAATCCTAGTTATTTTTATGTCTTTAGACATATAGTATTCTGTGAGATGTATTAATTAGATAGTGTTGAAAATATTTTTTTTTCATTGTGTAATGTTTTCATATAGTTAAGTTTTTGTTTAATTATTTTGAATTTTTTATAAACTGATTTTTTGATATTTTTAATAACGTCATTCTTGAAATTTGTTACCCAATCATTGGTAGCTAGCTTTGTTATTAATTAATTACTCTAAATACTTGCAGAGTGATGGTTTTCCATTATTTTGATACTTTGTCACTATACAAATAAAAATAATTGAATATGCATTTATGTTAAACAATACCAAATACAGTCATTTAAGTAAATAAAATTAGGGTTTGTGCTTTCTAGAAACCAATGATTATTGAGGACAATCATTTAGAGCTTGCAGATTAAGCAAAGCAACCATCAAGCATTAACTAAAAAATAATGACCTAAGTCTAACCTTAGCATAATGCATTTTTCTTTTCTTTTTTTCCTTGAAAACATCAAGGCCAAAATACTCAGCCTGTTGCAAGCCATTTGCTTGATGCCCGTAGGTATCAAGCATGATGTGAATGCATTAAATGGCTTGCAGTATGTTGATTATTGTTGGTCCTTCGAACATCAAGCCTGCTGCAACCACATTAAATGGCCTGCAGCAGGCTAAGTATTGTTGGTCGATCATTTTTAAGCAGGTGCGGGTTCTAAGCTATGGTGAAGGTGTTAGGCTGTGTTTTGAGATGAGGGCCAATTGGACAAACACGTGGCGTGTGGGGGGGGGACGTGGGTGTGTGGGAAAGGTCTATGCCTTTTTCTTTGTTCTTGCTCACTTTGATGCTTTCACTGAGTTATTAATGGACTTTGCTTATGTTTACATTAGGTAAACTATATATATATATGAATAAAATAGGGACTTTGCCACTGGCGAATCTAGGCAGGGTATACGCTCTTGTTCATTGATTTCTCCCACCTAATATATATGTATATACGATACATAGTAAACTAGCAACAACCACATTAAATTAATTAATGTGTCTGAATACGCCAATAGGCGTAAATTTAAGCACATACTATAAGGAAAAACATTAATATAAAAAGTATGTGCCTAAATTTACACCTATTGACGTATTCATACACATTAATTAATTTAATGTGGTTGTTGCTAGTTACGGATGAGCACATAGACATATCTACAAACAAAGTATTAATAGAAATAATATTGTTTATTTAATTATAATATATTTATTACCATATTATTTAATTAATATAAAACGTAATATAGGTAAATTAGTATTGATTAATTTAGATGTTAATAAAATAATTATAATTATAGTTAATTAAGTGTATTTAAATAATATCTATATAATCATATTATTTAAGTATAATGATAATAATTTTTAATAATACTATATTTTATTATCAAAATATGGTATTTAGTTAAATTATTAATGTCAAAATATTCAAATATAGTATTTAATTAAAATGTTTCTATTAGAGTAATAATAAAATAATAACATTATTTTAATAAAAATTACAATATTGTATTATAATACAATAATTAAGAATAGAGTATTTAATTCACATGTGATAGTGGGCCCATAGGCATATCTTTAAAATAATAATAAATTAATATGCTACAATTAATTATTATACTATTATTTTTTATAGTAATAGTAATTATTATTAATATTGATTAATTAATATTTTAATTGATTATAATATAATAATTAATTAATTAATTATTTAAATATTATTATTAAATAAATACTATTAATTATAATCAAATCCAAACATAAATACATTATTAATTAATTAATTAATGTCTCACAATAATATTATATATCATAACACTTAGGTTATATCGTAATGCATAGGAGACATAATCATTAGATTACTTTATAGATTGTGATAAGTTGAATGATGAGCATTTGATTATTTTTAATTCATGGTTAATATTTGATTTGACGAAGGCTATGGTTGTATATAGAGATGTATTTTCAATTGAATGATGATGATTTCCAAAAAACATTTGAGATATAAAATAACAAAAATATGGCTTAATGTCGTAATGTGATATAACCCTTGATAACGTCACAATGAAATGTAACCCTTGATAAACATCACAATGCGACATAACCCTTAATGAACGTTGAATGTCACAACACAACTAAAAGAATAAATCCATTTAACATTTTCAATTTGCACCGATCATAACATTAAAGTGCAATTGTTTCATCAAATTTTGATCGTGTATATAAAATGTTCATAGCTTAATATCAAAACATTGTGTGTGTACACAAATGAATTTTTTTCGCTTTTCAAAAATAAAAGTCTTAACATGACAGAAAAATACATCATTTTTCCCATACTTAACCATGGTTGAATTTGGTGAACCACGTCGCCATAGTTGATAATGCAACAAGCATTTTTCTAAACATCCAAAGACACATTATTAATGTGTCACATCTTGGGCATTATCGCAATGTGACATAAACCTTGACAAATATCACAATGTGTCATAACCCTTGATGAATGTTGCTAATGTAACATAACCCGTGATAAATGTCACAATATGACATAACGATTATTAAACACCCACTGTCACATTATTAATGTGTCACATATTTGGTTGTGTTGACATATACCAACCAAACACTATAACAAACCATGGCTTAATGTCGTAGTGTGATATAACCCTTGATAACATCGCAATGAAACGTAACCCTTAATAAACATCAAAATGCGACATAACCCTTAATGAACATTGAATGTCACAACAAAACTAAAAGAATAAATCCATTTAACATTTTCAGTTTGCACTTATCATAACATTAAAGTGCAACTGTTTCATCAAATTTTGATCGTGTAATATAAAATGCTCATAGCTTAATATCAAAACATTGTGTGTGTACACAAATTAATTTTTTCACTTTTCAAAAGTAAAAGTCTTAACGTGACAGAAAAATACATTATTTTTCCCATACTTAGCCATGGTTGACTTTGGTGAACCACGTCTCCATAGTTGATAATGTAACAAGCAATTTTCTAAACATCCAAAGACACATTATTAATGTGTCACATCTTGGGCATTATCGCAATGTGACATAAACCTTGACAAATATCACAATGTGTCATAACCCTTGATGAATGTCGCTAATGTAACATAACCCGTGATAAACATCACAATGCGACATAAAGATTATTAATCACCCACAATCACATTATTAATGTGTCACATATTTGGTTGTGTTGACATGTACCAACCAAACACCGTAACAAACCATGTGGCTTAACGTCGTAATGTGATATAACCCTTGATAATGTCACAATGAAACGTAACCCTTGATAAACATCACAATGCGACATAACCCTTAATGAACGTTGAATGTCACAACACAACTAAAAGAATAAATCCATTTAACATTTTCAGTTTTCACCGATCATAACATTAAAGTGGAATTGTTTCATCAAATTTTGATCGTGTAATATAAAATGTTCATAGCTTAATATCAAAACATTGTTTGTGTACACAGATGAATTTTTTTCGCTTTTCAAAAGTAAAAGTCTTAACGTGACAAAAAAATACATCATTTTTCCCATACTTAACCATGGTTGACTTTGGTGAACCACGTTGCTATAGTTGATAATGCAACAAGCAATTTTATAAACATCCAAAGACACATTATTAATGTGTCACATCTTGGGCATTATCGCAATGTGACATAAACCTTAACAAATATCACAATGTGTCATAACCCTTGATGAATGTCGCTAATGTAACATAACCCATGATAAACGTCACAATGCGACATAACACTTATTAAACACCCACTATAACATTATTAATGTGTCACATATTTGGTTGTGTTGACATATACCAACCAAACACTATAACAAACCATGGCTTAACATCGTAATGTGATATAACCCTTGATAACGTCGCGTGAAACATAAACCTTTATAAACATCACAATGCGACATAACATTCTACGTTAGTATGTAGAATGTGGATGGTTTGAACCATTTCTTTTGTCAAACGACTATATATATATATACCAAGAAAATTCTTAAAGAAATTTTCTAAACATCAAAAGAAACATTATTAATGTGTCACATCTTGGTCATTATCACAACGTGACAAAATCCTTGACAAATATCACAATGTGACATAATCCTTGATGAATGTCACTAATGTAACATAACCTGTCATAAACGTCACAATGCGACATAACGCTTATTAAACACCCACTATCACATTATTAATGTGTCACATCTTTCGTTGTGTTCACATATACCAACCAAACACTATAACAAACCATGGATTAATGGCGTAATGTGATATAACCCTTAATAACGTCACAGTGAAACATAAACCTTAATAAACATCACAATACGACATAACATTCTACATTACTATGTAGAAGGTGAATGGTTTAAACCATTTCTTTTGTCAAACGATATCAAGAAAATCCTTAAAGTAATTTTCTAAACATCCAAAGACACATAATTAATGTGTCACATCTTGGGAATTATCGCAATGTGACATAACCTTTGACAAATATCACAATGTGACATAACCCTTGATGAATGTCACTAATGTAACATAACCTGTGATAAACGTCACAATTGGACATAACGCTTATTAAACACCCACGATCACATTATTAGTGTGTCACATCTTTGGTTGTGTTGACATATACCAACCAAACACTATAACAAACCATGGCTTAACGGCGTAATGTGATATAACCCTTGATAACGTCACAGTGAAACGCAAACCTTAATAAACATCACAATGCGACATAACATTCTAGATGGTTTAAACCATTTCTTTTTTCAAACGACTATATATATATAAAGAAAATTCTCACAACATGACGGCGAATAATGTGAGACAAGCATTGAGGAATGATGAATTTCAATATCCATGAATAAATGTTTCGATCATTGCTATGAATGTCCCAATGCAAAAAAACCATTAAGGAATGCACTATTGAGGAATGTCGCAATCCAACATAAGTATTGATAAATGTCGTAATCCAATATATTCCTTTATGAATGTCGAAATCCAACATAACTCTCGATGAATGTCGCAATGCGACAAAACCATTAAGGAATGTACAATGGTGGAATGTTTCAATCCAACGTAAGCGTCAATGAATGTTGCAATGCGACAAAGGCATTAAGGAATGTACCATGGATGAATGTCACAATGCAATATAACCCTTAATAAATAATAGAATGTGACATAATCCATGTAGATTTATATCATTTTCGAATCCTTAATGAATGTTAGAATGGGTGTATATCATTTTTTGAATCCTCACCGTAATTATATGCCATAGGTTTCACATACCTACAGGATTTGCGAATGTGTTATTCCTCACCATATATATTATATTTATATGCCATTTGTTTCACAAACTTCCAACATTTATATTTATATTTATATGCCATTGGTTTCACATATCTCCAACATTTGCGAATGTGTTGTTCTATGTTCTTCACCGTAAATATGTATATGTATATGCATATGCCATTGGTTTCACAGATCTCCCTCGATGAATGTCGCAATGCGACAAAACCATTAAGGAATGTACAATGGTGGAATGTTTCAATCCAACGTAAGCGTCAATGAATGTTGCAATGCGACAAAGGCATTAAGGAATGTACCATGGATGAATGTAACAATGCAATATAACCCTTAATAAATAATAGAATGCGACATAATCCATGTAGATTTATATCATTTTCGAATCCTTAATAAATGTTAGAATGGTGTATATCATTTTTTGAATCCTCACCGTAATTATATGCCATAGGTTTCACATACCTACAACATTTGCGAATGTGTTATTCCTCACCATATATATTATATTTATATGCTATTATATTTATATGCCATTTGTTTCACAACATTTATATTTATAAATGCATATGCCATTGGTTTCACAGATCTCCTGTATTTGGGAACGTTTTCCTCATTGTATATATTTTTATTCACATGCCATTCTCATTGTATATATTTTTATTCACATGCCATTGGTTTCATATACTATCTCCAGAGAAATGACCATTACAGTGGATAGAAATATCATAAAGATTCTACATTGAGAAGAAGGCTTCTACCATTTAGGTTGGAACACTCTCAATTGTTTTTGTATTTATATTATATTTAATTTTTTTTTATTTTAAATGCTTATAGTTTAATTATAAACCAGCGTAGATCCAAATCTATCCTAGGCTCTATCAAGAGCCGAGAGGGATCAAATCTCTTCAGTTGCAAACCTCTTCTCACTTATTGCACTCAAGGAGGTGCAATAGGGCATGCTGAAAAAAACAATGCCTACCCCCTCCTCCCCACCACTAACCTCTAATACCTCTGTTTTCCCACTCAAAGAGGTTTTGCACCTTGGGAGATTAGGGAGATTTGATGCCTCTCTAACAAGGATAAATAACACCAATTAAATTAAAATGTTTTTTATAAATATATTTTAAATTTATAAATAACACCAAATAACTTAAAAGATTTTTTATTAAAAAAATAATAAAGAGAAATTAAATATGTATTTGTGCATAAATATACATTTTTATTTTTTTATGGAGTAAAGGTACAAGTATGCACTATGAATACACAAATACACCACTCTTTAAAAAAATTGCTAGGAATTAAAATGTGTAGGCATTGGAAATTGGAAGAAAAAAAAAGAATGAGCAGAAAGCAAAATTCTTTCTGCAGATCCAATTAAGTTGACTCTGCAGGTTCCATTGGAAATTGGAAAAAAAAAGAATGAGCAGAAAGCCGAAAGAATTCTTTCTGGAAAGGTTTAATAGCGTTACTACTACGCCCACTTCAGTCGAACCTGATTTCAATTTCATCAATCAAACATCCACTGCCCAAGGTTTCACTGCCGAAAAAGATCACAAGCTGATCGATAATCCGTCTTATGGGTATTGCAAGCTCCGAGTCGATCTGTAGGTTTCCCTACCGAAAACTTGATGCCATGGCCAGGCCAAGTATCTGACAAGTCCGTGTCAGATGCATTCTCAGACTTTTCAAGCGATGTTTGTGATTATAATTCTATAATGGCGAATCCATCCATGTACAGACAGGGACTCTGCCTTTCTTCTCTGTTGTACTCCGAAAGATCTCTAGACCAGGATTTGCTGGACAATGCAGGCACTAATTACATGAATGGAACTGCTCAATACTGGGATAATACTGAGAATAATAATAATAATATGAGGACGAGTAGCAGGAGCAGCAGCTGCAATCGCAGCACCGCCAATCTTGAGGTCAATAATGGCGCCGCCTTCGGCCATTTTTGGGGATTCGGTGAGCGATTAGATGCATCTGACATCACCTCCGAAAATGAGCGAAAGGCTTCGCTATTTTTGGAGAGAGCAGAGACCGAATACGCTGTTAAGTGGTCTGAAATGCTGCCTCCATTTTCAAGCCACACGCAGGAGGAGACATTGCCAATGTATATTACAACAGACTCCAAGTCTCAAGATCTAGTCTCTACTAGTAACATAAATAACCATAACCAAGCTGCTCTCAATTCTGCCGTTTTCCCAATATCATGGCAACAGCTTCAGAAAACTGAGTATCCGGTATTCGGTGACAGGGCCACAATGCTCAGTACTCCCTTGTCTGATCCCGATTTCCACCGAATTGCTGCAGTTCTGGACCAAATTTAGCACAACTTTGAGTTCATCTTGATAATGCCAGGTTTAGTTAGTCGTTACTAATTTGTCATGGGTTTACAATATATTCCACAGATTGATTCTGAAATTCACACAAACTCCCAGCCGTGGTGGACTCAGATGTAATAAAATTACAGTTGTGATCATGTCCAGTGTCCAGGTTAGAGCTGATTTAATTTTTAATCTGTTGATCTGTAAATAGGTGAGAGATACCAAAACGCAGACTGAAAAGAAAACCAACACGTATTATATATATATATATATATATATATATATAGTACTTGCGGTCATGAAGCTAGTCGACAACCCAGATCAGTGAGAAAATAATACGCGTGTATGCATTGTTCATATTGGGCTCAAATATTGTTTCAGAGAGATTGATTCTTCTTGATTTCTGTGTGCAGTAGAAGCATAATTGTGTGTCAATTTCCAATAATGTTGTGAATTAATAAAGCTGCTGCAACCATGGCTGGAGAATACTGTGTTGTTTTTTGCCAATTTCTGAATATAGCAGGTTGGATATTATTTTATGCAACCATCCATGTGTATACTGTTTTTTTTCTTCTAATTTTCTATTTTTTAGCTGACATAACATTTTGTAACTTTACTTCTAATTTTTTTTCTATTTTTTTTTATAGCTGACATAACATTATGTAACGTTACTTAACGTTACAACGTTACGTAACGTTACAAGATCTACCCCATACTAGGCTGTAGAGAGCCTCTCGGCTCAATAATAAAATCCTTAATTGATTAAATAATATATAATTTAGCTGATTTTACTTATTAATTAATAACTCATTATGATTTCTTAGTATGTTAGAGTAGGAAGCCCTATAGAAGAGATAAGTGTTACATAATTTAATAATAATAAATTTGTTTCTATGTTCCAGAGTTATGTTATATAAAAAGAGTTAATGTGGTTTAGATTTTACTTGACCTTGGGTTTAGATTTTATCTTGCTCAACACTTAACCCTCACAATAGTTTTGATGCTCTAAAGCTCTTAGCTTTCAAACAATTTCACAAACAATTTCACAATATCTTAAGTTCTACAGTTTTTTAGTTGAACATTTATTAAATTATTATATCACAAAATAAAATAATACTATTAAAAAAAAAAGTTTTTAAAAATTTAAGATATTACAACTCCATATCCCAGATGTTATATTTTTATTTTTTAAATATATAATTGATTTTATTGTATAAATGTTTATATACAATTATAATATATTTATGAATATTTAATTAAAAATATTATATATAAATAGTCTAATTCTTTATTTTATTTATTAAATATTTTTCCAATTAAAATCATAATCATATCCAAATTATGCTGGTGTACTTTATACTTTTAATAATTTACGAAATGACACAATGTTGTTTGCTTATGTTTTACTTTAGAAATAACATAACCAAACTTAGGTCTTCTTTAAAACCGTGGTTCTTCTTCTCTCTTAAAAGAGAAAAACTAAATCGATGAAGACATTAATAATAAATGTAAAATTTTAAATTGATATTAACATATAACCATTCCAATTAATTGCAAAAGGCAATATCTTTTTTTATAAGAAACGCTCTCATTAACTTAATATGTTTAATATAGCAAAGCCTTCATTATACAATCAATAGCTATAAATATTTGTTTAAATTTTTTATAAATATATATATATATATATATTTTATTAATCTTTCCATAGTTCTGTGAAAGGTATAGGTATAAAAGACATTATATTAAAGTATCATTGTAAGTTGGCATGCTCCTCTAGCATAGCCTTTGTTTCAGATGTAGCAGCTTCATTGAAGGAGTTATTTAGGGACGGGTCTTTCTTGTTCTTTACCTGCATTTAATTTTGGACTTTGAGCCTGTCTCGTCGTCCAGTGACACTCCATTGCATAATTTCCTTGAATATGTTTACATTAATATATTACGAGTAATGTTAATATCATGAGAAAATTACATGACCCAGATATAGACTAAACCTCTTAGAATAAGATTATTTAGTTAAGCTGATAGAAACATAATAGATATCGGAATTAGGGTTGGCACATTAAAAAAAGATATCCCAATTAGGGTTGGCACATTTAAAAAAGAGATACAAGAATGAATTAACCCAAAACAGTAACCGCTAATGCCACCCGAGCGAGCAAAGATCAGGAAATGCAAAACATTCCATTGAATACTTCAATTTAGTTGTCTACACAGGATCATGAAACCGAGAAGAAGTTTAGTTGTCTGCACAGGATCATGAAACCCAAACTTCTGGTAGCATCATTCAGAATAAATTTTGAACTTTTCCCTTTCATATTAATTCATAGCGTATATAGAATTGTCGTAAGTTATTCAAAATATTTAGTTAGAACCTTGACATCAGCAAGTACTAAGGATCACTGTCATGCAGTGGTGACGGTTAAAAGAAAAGGGATGATTTTACCTTTCCAACCATTGCCATTGGCATTCCGCAAGGTCAACTACTTCGTAGATATGCCTGCACTATGTTCTCTTGGCCACCATATTCCTAATTTGAAATATTATATTCCAAAAGACATTGATATGTAAATTCCGAGTGGTTTTCTTATTAGATTTACTTCTATTCGTTAGGAACAATGCAGGAAAGTGCGGCCGGAAAAACCACATTGATGGATGTTCTTGCAAGGAGGAAAACTGGAGGATACATGGAAGGATCTATAACAATCTCTGGCTATCCGAAGAAACAGGAAACTTTTGCAAGGATTTCTGGTTACTGTGAACAAACTGATATTCATTCACCTTATGTTACGGTTCATGAGGTAGATTCTGATACTGAGGAATCCTGCTACAGCCAGAAAATAATTAATTACCAAAATATTGAAAACAAAATGATCGATGACAGATATAAAATCGCGTACCAAATGACGAATCTAAAACAGTTTCCAATAGACCCTGTTGCTAATTCGATTATGTTGATTATTGGCATCCGACCCATGAAAATTCGGGCACCAGCAGGCAGACTGAAACGAATACACAGAAAACTGAAACTAATCTGGCTATGGACATAAAACCACTCCAACGGCATCTCTTCCTATTTTTAAAGAGATCAACTGCAACAACTGTTAGCCTCGACGGGTTTAACTAACTCGCCAGGCCAGGGGTTCTATGAATTTGCCACGCATCCCCACCAGCGTTCAAAATTGAAACCCTTCACAGCCCTTCCTTCCAAAGGGTTCTAGCCCTTTTCCAGAAGTGAAAAGTTAAAATTGTCCTTTAAAAACAATTTAAAATTTGAATTTTACCTTTCCAATAAAGAAGGGCATAATTTATATCAACATTTCAAAAGAATCACAACTTTTGAAATTGTCCATCCATATAAATTTCTCTTCTCTTTACATCCTTTTCTCTTTAAATCCTCATTTCATAGACATAACTAAGGATTATTATTCCTGCACATCATCACCTTATAATAGGAATTGGGTCAAGACCCAAAAACAACCATAAAGTATTAATGTGTCAAGACGAAGAGTAAGATACAACTATAAGTCTTATATTAATTTTGTCTTATCATGTCTCTAATTAACAATATCAACTGAGATTTGACACGTTGGCTGATCTTCTTATCACGAGTCCTTACCAACGTGATTGCAAGGCATTCTTTGAAGGTGAAGTCCATAATTTTAGGTCTTCTTCCTCATTATCATGCCTTTTGGTAAGACAGTAAAGAGGGTAGTGGCCTGCATCAGCATGGAAAATGTTTTACGAATAGAGGTTATACACATTAATTGTTTTCATTAAATAATTTAAATTTCTACTAATGAATATCGATTCAGTGAACCGCGGGCTGGTACAAAACACAACAAATTTTAGATCCCCAAGCACTTAATTACAATGACTTAGAAATACAATGAGTTGCAAGGATTCAGTTGACTTAGGCCCCTCCATCACATACATGTATGCTTTCACAACAAGCGTTCAAAAACAATATTTATTTTTTGCATTTTTTTTTTGGTGAAAAGATTTGGCTAATTTATATTTGTCAATTAAAGGACAATTATTTATATTTCTCTTCATCTCTAAAGGGCTGATAGAATAAATTCCCTTCGAATTAAAATTAAGACCCACCCTTCAAATTTGATCATTGCATCCCACCACGGCTGAAACCGCCACTTAGTATCTTACAGCCACGGGGTCTTCACTTAGTGAAACCATGCCATAGCACATTCGTTCGTGGCATATGAAACAATACCCCTATTTTTAAAAAATATTGGAAAATGCCTCCCAAAATCTTTTTTTTAACCCCCTCCCAATATGCCTTCCCAATTTAAAAAAACCCCTATTTTCACTATATATTGCATGTATCAATTTTTTCATTTACATTTTTTATACCCCTTTAGATTTATACCTAGTATATTGACATGATACTCGACATTCATTCTTTTCCCTCACCGTGCAAAATAATTATTCATAAGTGTGTAGGGTTCCTTAACAATGAACTAAGGCTACTCCCTCTATGGTCTTTCTCCTCTTTGTTCAATAAAATGAACTTTATGACCCCCCCCTCCCACACACACAAAGATATGCACTCCTCCAACAAGGAGATTACAATAAACAAACAAACAAGGAGATTACAATAAATAGGTGGAATAACCCCCAAATATTGAATAGCAATATTTTGCTCATACATTGCACATCATTGAAATAATGGGCTGTGTACATGTGCCCATTACGAACTATTCAAGTGAAGCTTGGAACACTTGAATACAATTCTATACCTCGAAGAAATGATCAAACCAACTGGCTTTCGAAGCTTCAATAGCATAACATGATTTTGCAGTGAGTGCTTAGGCCGAGCTCTTACAGATGTTTCATTTGCAGGGCTTGTGTTTTCTTCAACTTGATGCATTCTTCAATGACTCCCTTGAGAAAAAGATGGACCATGTGAGGTGCAGATAATCTCTGTGAGGAAAAATGAGCTCTTTTTACAGGGGGTAAAGAGTAGTACAAGCACTAGAAAGGACTCATTCTAATCTGACAAGGGATACTTGTTGCTGGTCAAATTCCCATTGCATTCTAAACTTTTTGACTTTCCAACTGCATTCTAATGGTTGTTTATGAAGCAGGGGGTGGAATTTTACTAATTCCTTGTCTTTGGAGCTCTGCCATAACACTCTCCATTAATGGAGGTTTGAGGCCCAGAGGAAGAGTTGTCCAAGGGTTATTTAAAGCCTCTTTAAAAGATTCATCGATTACCTCCTTTGGCTGCACAAAGATAATTCCATCAATTAGTGAAATCAATATATTTCCATTTCTTTTTTTTTCTAGACCAAAACAAACTGAATCATTAACCAATCTATAAAAAAATTCAAGAGACAAGATGTAATGCAATGATGCATATAACATTGCTATATCATCAAAGATTAGGTTGATAATAGCAATACCGGGTGACCATTAAAGGACTTTTCATAAAGGAGATCCATTATTATTAAGTGGATCAGAGATTGGAGTATGTTGAACTGAAACTCCCTATATTGTTGAATTTGGATTTGGGGTTGATCTATGACCATGATTTGCAGGTAGCTTATGTTCCATACAAGCAACCATTACTATCAACTATGCATGCAAATAGTTCTAAATTTTCACAATTACACACCAAGTACAAGTACCTCACCGTCATGGGTTGGGGGTAGAATGTCATCCCAAGTGTGGGGCAACCCCAAGCATCAAGGCATACCTGCAAGAAGTTGTGTCATATGATATTTTGTATCAACACATAAATAATATGACAAAATATACCATATTCAAACATGAAATAGAAGAAAAGAATAAAAAGCAATCTGGTTCAAATTTGAAACTATACCCCCCGATGTTTCCAGAAAGAGCCATCCTGTGCTTGCCATGTAGTAGGAGTCCCCACAGGAAGTTGTTGCCACATGTGACTACGCGATTGATCTATAGTGGGATGTCCCCAAACATGAAGAGGTTGGCCCATAGGAGTCCCATGTGGTGTAGGACGTAGTTGAACTGGTGAATATCCAAGAATTAGTCCAGCAGTAGGGTTCCCTTTATGACTCCAAGTTTCATCTTGCTTAGTTCTAGTCCATGCAGTATAAAATGTTGCCAATATCATCTGCTTGCAACTTCATCCTCCCTTGGGAAAATGTGCCTTCTGTGAGAATGATATTTCTGCATATAATACCCCCAGTCATAATATATCAATGAATCATTGCTCAACAGCATCCTCACATAATGTGCACTTATAATTGACAACTGTCTACTCAATAAGTAGATTTTTAGAAAGCATGAGGTTCCCTTTGTTGTTAATGTTATTTAAGGCAGTTGTATGGTTTTGTTGTTTACCAACAAATCCAGGGTGCAATAATTTTTTTATGTTTATAATACAATTTCCCCAGGCCACAGAACATCTTCTGCCTTGCATACTATGAAATATCTCATACAACATATTGCACATCTAAACATTATGACATATTCTGGTAAAAAGTCAATTCAAGTAATCTGATCATAAAAAGGTCCATTTTGGAAGAAGATTCCCAGAATGACTAACCTGTAGGTGGCTAGCAACATTATGCCGAGTTAAGCCATCTACTTTCATAAGTTCCAAAATTCTTGAAGGGATTCCTTGATCAACTCCGAGTTGCTCCACTGCTTGCACAAAAGGTCGATGCATGTCCATTGTCCATTCTACCTACATGTAGAAATACCTTTAGTCCACACATGCTAGAAATGTCCTTTAATAATTGGCCCATACACTTCACATAGAGGTCTTACCCTAAACTTTTTCTTGCTAAGACTTACCTTCAACTTTTTCTTACTAGAAGCAATATTGGACCTTTTGCAATCATGTTCTGTATTATTCTTCTTTCCCTTGATATCTTCTATACTGGAATCTACATTCTCTTCATTACAAGCGTAAGAAGACAATATAGCTTCTTTTTCAATGTTCTCATCGTCACTCTTTGAAGCTTCAGCAGAACCCACTTCCTCTTCTGCAATACCAGGAGCATTAACTACTTGCACATCTACAGTCTCAAATCTTGAGTATAAACTGGTAACCCTAGAAGTAATTTCATTCCCCAACTGGTCACTTGTTATGTCGACAGATTTCAGCCCACATTGGGTACTATTTCTTGTTTTCAATGATATTCTGTACATGTCCTAAGTTTCTTTCTTTACAGATGCTAGGCTATCAACTTGAGATGACCAGGCTGATGTTGCTTCAGCATCTAATCTCAACTCTCTTATAGTTTCATACTCACAACTATTGTTAGCATGTGTTGTTCCAGCTTTGAAGTTTGTGGTATTGTCTAATCTAAGAGTTTTATCCTCCTCAGAAGGGGATCTACCTCCCTGTTCTAGTTGAGGAGTTGATGGAGCTGGAAATTTTTCACTATTACAGGGTTCAATGCTTGTGTCTTGCTTTACAGAATCTGTGGGAATGGGAGTGCAAGACTGTACCTCATGTAGAGTACTGGCCTTAGTTTTGCTTCGATCAGATGAATCTTCGTTTTGAGCGCTTTTAACATTAGTGAGCTCAGGCCCTAGATGAAGCATGGATAAAATAGTTGCTTTAATTGGTTTAAGAGATTCTAAAAGCACAGTACCACATTCACTGAATGCCTGCACATATACCGTGATTGATGAACTATGGATTTATCCATCTATAGCATAAAAGGATACAGTTCAATTTTTATATCAAAAGAATAAAACAATTCAATATCTTACAAAGGAGGAGAAGGGGAAGGTTGAGCAAGCATAATCCCTACACAACCAACTACTCTCTTCTGGCTTGTCCCATTAACTTAAACATACTAGCTTGTCAAACTACTCAAATAAAAAAGCACAAACCTTGTGAACCACATGTTGCCAAATATTTTTGAGCTTGTCCTCAGATATTGGTTTCTGTAAGAACTTCGATGCTCTGAGTTGTTTCATGAATAAAAGTCTTAAGTTCATTTAGCACATAGATAAAACTTAGCAGAGATGAAAAGTGCATTGATGGTCGAGTAGGTAGCACCTAAATAAGAGGAAGAAACTTACTGCTATGCACTTCATCGCCGTGCTCAGGCAGCTCCTGCTTGACATCACTGCATGACAATATAAAAAGCGGCATCAGGGCTAATGATTGTTGACGGACAAAACTTAAAGGATAGATTAAAAAGGGCATCCCTCTATTTCCTTCAATATTCTTCCTATAATGTTTACTAATGGGCCTAATGGTTAATAATATGTGTTATCTCCCTGGAGGTTGCAGGTTCAAAACTGGCCGGATAGGGTAGCTCATTGGCCTATTGTGACAAGGCTTGAAGGGTAGGTGACCCCTGGGATAGAGGCTCACCCCAGTGGGATTAGGGACGTCTCGGTTTTGATAAGTCACAAGTTATTGGTATATCTGGATTGTAGGTTGTTGGATATACTCTTGAGAGGTTGAGGTTCCCATGGTTAAAAAAAAATACTTACTAATGGTTGGTATATCACAGGAAGTTTGGAGCACGTTTGGAGGAACCTAAAACCACCACAGCTGTTACCTGTGCTCACCTACAACCAAGAGGACGAGATTAAAATCAGGCCACAGACAGCAAAGAATACAAGGTATTGTTAAGAAACTTAGTAGTTGTTAATTTATGGACAGAGAGATTGCCAGTAGAAAAGAAACAAGAAGGCCAATAAAATTACCTCAACCAAAGCAACGTGGAATGAATTAGTCTCATTTGCAACCACCACCAGTGCCTCTGTTTCGTTGGAGAAGGTGGAAACTACCACAGACCATCACTAAAAATTGATCAACAACACCTCCACAGGTATATACAGAAAATGGAAAAAAACAAAAAGAGAACTCCAGTGAAGGAAAGAGGGAACCAGGTACAAGGCATATTATTTACACAGATCTGACACTATTTCAAAAGAAAAAATCCCAGCAAGAACAACTAGTGCGGAACAGCAAACCTCCTCCTATATTCTAAATCTGATAGATCTTGGCCTATGAAGGAAGATTATGCAAAAAAAAATTGACAACTATGGAATTGGATGCAAATACTTGTAAGAAAAATTATGATTGTAGCTATGTTTATCCATGGGTTACTAGGCTATATGGGCCCCTGACGCGTGAATCATATTTGGGTTGTAGAATGTGCCTATGTGCCATTAGCACAAACCCATCCATATGGGAAACTCAGGGTTGCATATTTAGACTTTTCATGTTTGATATGTAGGTTATTTGTGTTAATTCTAGATATACATCTTTGAACCTTTTTAAATTTCAAAGGGTATATCAAACCTAAAATTTGATGAATCTATGCCAATGTTCATATCCAGTACACCCTATGCAACATATGATATATCAACCCAACAAATTGTACTGGAAGAATCAACTCCCCAACTTCACACCCAGTCACCCCAGCTAGTAATAAAAAGTAAGACAGTCGGACAATAAGCCTCAGATCCTTTTGTAGGACCTGTTCTATTCTTGGAAATGAAATGGGTCCATGAGACTTTGAGATCATTAATTGCCATGGATCAACTGTTTCATAATAGCTTGTTGGTCCAACTTAGCATTATCGCATTATCAACTATGTTACTTCTCTATACTATACAACATAGCACTATCCAGTTTGTTACTCCCCCAATTCTCTGCCATTGCAGAGAGCATTCCATAGTTAAGTTTTTATAAAGTTAGTCCAGAGATACAAGACCTCAAATGCAACACCATGTTGAAAAAATTCTTGAGATCTCATCAAAATTATCTGATCAGTAGAGCAATAATGAAAACTTGAAACCTCCGAGTCCAGTTCTAGATTTGAGATTTTTCAAACGAGATCCCCATGATCAAGAATTCCTGTACATTGAAGCTTACTCCATGGGGTCTCTGCCAATATTTACGTGCAATTAAGAATTTTAATCAAACTTACCAACGTATTCAAAACCTTCCAGTCTGGACTTGGTTTCAGCAGCTGCCTCAATGTCCTCATCCAACACCAGAACCCTGAGGCCTTTAGGAAAATCCTTAGGAGATTACAATAAATAGGTGGAATAACCCCCAAATATTGAATAGCAATATTTTGCTCATACATTGCACATCATTGAAATAGTGGGTTGTGTACATGTCTATAGTGGGATGTCCCCAAACATGAAGAGGTTGGCCCACAGTAGTCCCATGTGGTGTAGGATGTAGCTGAACTGGTGAATATCCAAGAATTGGTCCAGCAGCAGGATTCCCTTTACGAATACAAGCTTCATCTTGCTTAGTTCTAGTCCATCCAGGATCAAAATGCTGCCAATATCATCTTCTTGCAACTTCATGCTCCCTTGGTAAAATGTGCCTTCTATGAGAATGATATTTCTGCATATAATACCCCTGGTCATAATAGATCAATGAATCATTGCTCAACAGCATCCTCACAGAATGTGCACTTATAATTGACAACTGTCTACTCAATAAGTAGATTTTTAGAAAGCATGAGGTTCCCTTTGTTGTTAATGTTATTTAAGGTAGTTGTATGGTTTTGTTCTTTACCAACAAATCCAGGGTGCAATAATTTTTTTATGTTTATAATGATTGGTTCCTCCAAGACCTCGTGGTTTGGAGGAACCTAAAACCGCCACAGCTGTTCCCTGTGCTCACATACAACCAAGAGGACGAGATTAAAACTAGGCCACAGACAGCAGAGAATACAGGGTATTGTTAAGAAACTTAGTAGTTGCTAATTTATGGACAGAGAGATCACCAGTAGAAAAGCAACAAGAAGGCCAACAAACTTACCTCAACCAAAGCAACATGGAAAGAATTAGTCTCATTTGCAAACACAGCCAGTGCCCCTGTTTTGTTGGAGAAGGTGGAAACTGCCACAGACCATCACTAAAACTTGATCAACAACACCTCCACAGGTATATACAAAAAATAGAAAAAACAAAAAGAGAACTCCAGTGAAGGAAAGAGGGAACCAGGTACAAGGCATATTATTTACACAGATCTGACACTATTTCAAAAGAAAAAATCCCAGCAAGAACAACTAGTACAGAACAGTAAGCCTCCTCCTATGTTCTAAATCTAATAGATCTTGGCCTCTGAAGGAAGATTATGCAAAAAAAAAATTGACAACTATGGAATTGGATGCAAATGCTTGTAAGAAAAATTATGATTGTAGCTATGTTTATCCATGGGTTACTAGGCTATATGGGTCCCTGATGCGTGAATCATATTTGGGTTGTAGAATGTGCCTATTTGCCATTAGCACAAACCCATCCATCTGGGAAGCTCAAGGTTGCATATTTAGACTTTTCATATTTGATATGTAGGTTATTTGTGTTAATTCTAGATATACATCTTTGAACCTTTTTAAATTTCAAAGGGTATATCAAACCTAAAATTTGATGAATCTGTGCCAATGTTCATATCCAATACACCCTTTGCAACATATGATAGATCAACCCAACAAATTTTACTGGAATAATCAACTCCCCAACTTCACACCCAGTCACCCCAGCTAGTAATAAAAAGTAAGACAGTCTGACAATAAGCCTTAGATCCTTTCGTAGGACCTGTTCTATACTTGGAAATGAAATGGGTCCATGAGACTTTGAGATCACTAATTTCCATGGATCAACTGTTTCATAATAGCTTGTTGGTCCAACTTAGCATTATCGCATTATCAACTATGTTACTCCTCTATACTATCCAACATAGCACTATCCAGTTTGTTACTCCCCCAATTCTCTGCCATTGCTGAAGAGCATTCCATACTTAAGTTTTTATAAAGTTAGTCTAGAGATACAAGACCTCAAATGCAACACCATGTTGACAAAATTCTTGAGATCTCATCAAAATTATCTGATCAGTAGAGCAATAATGAAAACTTGAAACCTCTGAGTCCAGTTCCAGATTTGAGATTTTTCAAACGAGATCCCCATGATCAAGAAGTCCTATACATTGAAGCTTACTCCCTAGTGTCTCTGCCAATATTTACGTGCAATTAAGGATTTTAATCAAACTTACCAACATATTCAAAACCTTCCAATCTGGACTTGGTTTCAGCAGTTGCCTCAGTGTTCTCATCCAACACCAGAACCCTGAGGCCTTTAGGAAAATCCTTAGGAGATTACAATAAATAGGTGGAATAACCCCCAAATATTTTGCTCATACATTGCACATCATTGAAACAATGGGCTGTGTACATGTCTATAGTCGGATGTCCGCAAACATGAAGAGGCTGGCCCACAGGAGTCCCATGTGGTGAAGGATGTAGCTGAACTGGTGAATATCCAAGAATTGGTCCAGCAGCAGGATTCCCTTTATGACTCCAAGCTTCATCTTGCTTAGTTCTAGTCCATGCAGGATCAAAATGATGCCAATATCGTCTGCTTGCAACTTCATCCTCCCTTGGAAAAATGTGCCTTCTGTGAGAACGACATTTCTGCATATAATACCCTTGGTCATAATAGATCAATGAATCATTGCTCAACAGCATCCTCACAGAATGTGGACTTATAATTGACAACTGTCTACTCAATAAGTAGATTTTTAGAAAGCATGAGGTTCCCTTTGTTGCTAATGTTATTTAAGGCAGTTGTATGGTTTTGTTGTTTACCAACAAATCCAGGGTGCAATAATTTTTATGTTTATAATGATTGGTTCCTCCAAGACCCCATGGTTTGGAGGAACCCAAAACTGCCACAACTGTTACCTATGCTCACCTACAACCAAGAGGACGAGATTAAAACTAGGCCATAGACAGCAGAGAATACAGGGTATTGTTAAGAAACTTAGTAGTTGCTAATTTATGGACAGAGAGATTGCCAGTAGAAAAGCAACAAGAAGGCCAATAAAATTACCTCAACCAAAGCAACGTGGAATGAATTAGTCTCATTTGCAACCACAACCAATGCCTCTGTTTCGTTGGAGAAGGTGGAAATTTCCACAGACCATCACTAAAACTTGATCAACAACACCTCCACAAGTATAAACAGAAAATGGAAAAAAAAACAAAAAGAGAACTCCAGTGAAGGAAAGAGGGAACCAGGTACAGGGAATATTATTTACATAGATATGACACTATTTCAAAAGAAAAAATCCCAGCAAGAACAGCTAGTGCAGAACAGCAAACCTCCTCCTATATTCTAAATCTGATAGATCTTGGCTTATGAAGGAAGATTATGCAAAAAAAAAATGACAACTATGGAATTGGATGCAAATACTTATAAGAAAAATTATGATTGTAGCTATGTTTATCCATGGGTTACTAGGCTATATGGGCCCATGACACGTGAATCATATTTGGGTTGTAGAATGTGCCTATGTGCCATTAGCACAAACCCATCCATCTGGGAAGCTCAGGGTTGCATATTTAGACTTTTCATATTTGATATGTAGGTTATTTTTGTTAATTCTAGATATACATCTTTGAACCTTTTTAAATTTCAAAGGGTATATCAAACCTAAAATTTGATGAATCTGTGCCAATGTTCATATCCAATACACCCTATGCAACATATGATAGATCAACCCAACAAATTGTATTGGAAGAATCAACTCCCCAACTTCACACCCAGTCACCCTAGCTAGTAATAAAAAGTAAGACAGTCTGACAATAAGCCTCAGATCCTTTCGTAGGACCTGTTCTATACTTGGAAATGAAATGGGTCCATGAGACTTTGAGATCACTAATTGCCATGGATCAACTGTTTCATAATAGCTTGTTGGTCCAACTTAGCATTATTGCATTATCAACTATGTTACTCCTCTATACTATCCAACATAGCACTATCCAGTTTGTTACTCCCCCAATTCTCTGCCATTGCTGAAGAGCATTCCATACTTAAGTTTTTATAAAGTTAGTCCAGAGATACAAGACCTCAAATGCAACACCATGTTGACAAAATTCTTGAGATCTCATCAAAATTATCTGATTAGTAGAGCAATAATGAAAACTTGAAACCTCTGAGTCTAGTTCCAGATTTGAGATTTTTCAAACGAGATCCCCATGATCAATAAGTCTTGTACATTGAAGCTTACTCCATGGTATCTCTACCAATATTTACGTGAATTAAGGATTTTAATCAAACTTACCAACATATTCAAAACCTTCCAGTCTGGACTTGGTTTCAACAGCTGCCTCAGTGTCCTCATCTAACACCATAACCGTGAGGCCTTTAGGAAAATCCTTAGGAGATTACAAAAAATAGGTGGAATAACCCCCAAATATTGAATAGCAATATTTTGCTCATACATTGCACATCATTGAAATAATGGGCTATGTACATGTGCCCAGTACAAACTATTCAAGTGAAGCTTGGAACACTTGAATACAATTCTATACCTCAAAGAAATGATCAAACCAACTGGCTTTCAAAGCTTCAATAACATAACATGATTTTTCAGTGAGTGCTTAGGCCGAGCTCTTCCAGATGTTTCATTTGCAGGGCTTGTGTTTTCTTCAACTTGATGCATTCTTCAATGACTCCCTTGAGAAAAAGATGGACCATGTGAGGTGTAGATAATCTCTATGAGGAAAAATGAGCCTTTTTTGCAAGGGGTAAAGAGTAGTACAAGCACTAGAAAGGACTCATTCTGATATGACAAGGGATACTTGTTGCTGGTCAAATTCCCATTGCATTATAAACTTTTTGACTTTCCAACTACATTCTAATGGCTGTTTATGAAGCAGGGGGTGGAATTTTACTAATTCCTTGTCTCTAGAGTTCTGCCATAATACTCTCCATTAATGGAGGTTTGAGGCCCAGAGGAAGAGCTATCCAAGGGTTATTTAAAGCCTCTTTAAAAGATTCATCGATTACCTATTTTGGCTGCACAGAGATAATTCCATCAATTAGTGAAATTAGTATATTGCCATTTCATTTTTTTCTAGAACACAACAGACTGAATCATTAACCAATCTGAAGAAAAAAAATTCAAGAGACAAGATGTAATGCAATAATGCGTATAACATTGCTATATCGTCAAAGATTAGGTTGATAATAGCATTACCGGGTGACCATTAAAGGACTTTTCCCATAAAAGAGATCCATTATTATTAAGTGGATCAGAGATTGGAGTATGTTGAACTCAAACACCCTATATTGTTGAATTTGGATTTGGGGTTTATCTGTGACCATGATTTGCAGGTAGCGTCTGTTCCATACAAGCAACCATTACTATCAACTATGCATGCAAATAGTTCTAAATTTTCACAATTACACACCAAGTACAAGTACCTGCCATCATGGGTTGGGGGTAGAATGTCATCCCAAGTGTGGGGCAACCCCAAGCATCAAGGCATACCTGCAAGAAGTTGTATCAGATGCTATTTTGTATCAACACATAAATAATATGACAAAATATACCATATTCAAACATGAAACAGAAGAAAAGGATAAAAAGCAATCTGGTTCAAATTTGCAACTATACCCCTGGATGTTTCTAGAAAGAGCCATCATGTGCTTGCCATGTAGTAGGAGTCCCCATAGGAAGTTGTTGCGACATGTGACTACGCGATTGATCTATAGTGGGATGTCCCCAAACATGAAGAGGCTGGCCCACAGGAGTCCCATGTGGTGTAGGATGTAGCTGAACTGGTGAATATCCAAGAATTGGCCCAGCAGCAGGATTCCCTTTACGACTCCAAGCTTCATCTTACTTAGTTCTAGTCCATGCAGGATCAAAATGCTGCCAATATTGTTTGCTTGCAACTTGATCCTCCCTTGGAAAAATGTTCCTTCTATGAGAACGATATACCAACACCGCTACGATTTGAAAAAATGCTCTTGGATAATGCATATGAAATAGCTTTCACTGCCGCTGAATATGCCAATTTCTCACTGCCGATCAAATGGATGGAAATAGATAGAGTATGCAATGGTAGCCAAATGCAATGGTATATCTCACTAGAAGGAAAGCACCAAACTTGCAACCAAAAGAGGAAATCACCGAATCTGTTTTCTCAAAAGGAGAAGGAAAGCAATAAATTCTATATGAGGAGCCGAACAAGCTGGACAAGCCTGATAAGCCCGAAAAACCAGAAAAGCCATCATCATAGAAGAAGCCGGATAAGCCAGCCAAAAAACACGATGGAGAAAACCACAGAAAACCCAAGGACCAACACTGCTACAATTTGAAAAAATTCCCTCGTTATCTAGAAAACAGGATGGAGAAAACCCAGAAAAATGATGGAGAAAACCACAAGAAAACCCTATGCAGCATACGCAGGGTGCAGGCAGGATTGGAGCACTGGTGAACGGCGCGGGCAGAAAACCACAGGAAAACCCTATGCAGTATACGTAGGGTGCACGCAGGCTTGGAGCTCTGATGAAGGACGCGGGCAGAAAACCACAGGAAAACCTATGCAGCATATGCAGGGTGCAGGCAAGCTTGGAGGACTGGTGAAGGGCGCGGGCAGGATTGTGGAATAAAATATCCCCCAACATATTGGATATTTATATAGTTAAAAAAAAACCCTTTTTACCCCTAATATACCACCAATATATTGACTTTTAATTTTTTAATTTTAACTCCCCCAATATGAACGGACATGATATCATATTGGTCCCTAGGTGACGCCCCCATGCTTACAGCAAAACCAATCTTAAGTGCCTACTTCGTTGCCATAACATTGCATTACACCACATGTCCTACATTTCAGCAGGCCCATCTCTCCATGCGCTTCAGAGGGAGCCATGAGCTCATGCAGCCGATGCCATCAATAATCAAACAACCATAACTAATCTTAAACACACTGCTAAATGGGCTCATTTAAAGATCATACGACGATCTTGATCAAAGTGAATTAGTCCAAACTGTCCCTAGAGGACAATTGTAACCGCTAGATGTTGCCTTTAATGAAATTCTGACTGAAAGGGACAACCATGTTAAAAGACGAGACTATGCATGCAAGAGTGGGGGACGTAGAGCAGTAAACCTCAAGGAAAGTACATTAGGCATCGAAACGCCTTAATGGTGTCGAACAGACCCTGGCGGAATCAGGGCGCAGTGGTTGACAGGGATTCAATGGTGAATGGACCGTAGCTGCAAAAACAAGATCAAACAAACGCTGGAGAAATCAGGGAACGTAGTGGTTGACGAGGATTCCTTGGGGAATGGACCATAGCTGCAAAGTAAGACCTAGGAAACCAAAGTATAAGAAAGCATATGCGAGGGGGCAGAACATGGCTGAGTATGCTAGGAAAGAATGAACTCTTACTGTGTGAGCACTCTGTGTTAGGCAAGAGTTGAGAGAAATACTTGTTGTGTGAGCACTCTGTGTTAGGCACGTGATTTTTGCCTAGAAAATTGAACTGAGGTTAGTTGTCTCTGCTCTTGGCATGCATAGTTTAGCTCAGGGTTGATTGAGGACAAAGCAGATATGTGCCTAATCTATGGTTGAGTGGAATGTGGTTGTTCCCCTTTCATTGCGGCTCGCGTTACAAACAGGTTCCATCTCTGGGTTTTGTTTTCTGCAACCTATTGAGCCCGAGGTATATTTGCATGTGTAAATGTGTGTTTCAATGCTCCTGAAATGATAAATACAAGTTTTAGTTTTTATTGATGAAAATGTTGCTTACGAGCTGGTGTATACTCATACTCTCTTCTGAATGATTGTGATATGTATTTGGTAATATGGTTGCTCAAATGATATAATATTGTTTATGTAGAGAGTTAATTGAATGCTAGAAATGATTTAGGGTTCTGGGTAAAATGCGGGCATGTTTATCCTTTAGGGTTCTATTGGGTCTGGGAGGATCGTTACAAGGGAATAATGTTAAATGTTTGATGTGTTTATTGGCTATCTTTGTTAAGGCCTAAGGCTCAAAATATGATTGAAGGTTGTTTACTTTATGTAAGAGTATACTTGGTTTCTCTATACCTACGCCATTATCACCTAAAGGTGAGGGATTCCCTGTAGGGATGTATTAAGTCTTACTCTAGGTTTAAACCCTTTTCCAACTTATTGAAGTCTCCTGTGTACTATTTTTAGAAGAAATGGTGAACTGTGGAGGATACTACGACGACTGAGGTTCTCTTAAGTAAATCGGGCGTTTGAGAACCACCTTAGAAACCCTAAGCCTAACCCTGTCTCAAGCGATGTACGTTGCCTAAGGTAGTGAAACCATTGAGGGTTGGCGACTTCTTAGTCTTGCCAAGAAAACACATGAGAAAATAGGTGAAACACCTTGGGCCAGAAGGCCTATAGAAGCCCGAAATTTATAAGGAAGTGAAGTGTTTCCGCAATCCGCCATCCGCATTACGGAAGCAAAAACAAAGTAAAAATTCATAAGTGGGGTATTTCCGCAATCCGCATGGCGGAAGCAAAAAGTAGAGTAAAAGTTATGAGGATGGAAGGGTTTCCGCAATCCGCAATTCGCAGTGTGGAAGCGCAAACCAGGGCTAAAGTGTAATGAATTTAAGGACTTTCTACAATATGCAACCCGCATTACGGAATGCTGAAAGCGGAAAGTAGAAAAGAAAATATAAAGAAATTATGGGGTTTCCGCAACCTGCATGCGAAAAGTGGAAATCGGAAGGTAAAAACTTGCGAAATATAATAAGCTTCCGCAATCCGCATTGCGAAATGTGGAAATCAAAAAGTGGAAGTCATAAATTATTAAAATATAAGAGTTTCTGCAATCCGCATTGCGGAATGCGGAAAGCGGAAGAGATTCAACGTTCTCCCACCTGAAGATCTACGGTTGAGGTTCAACACCGCAACAGATCAACGGCTCATAAGAGTCACGAAAACAATATTTTTGAAAGAAAATCTAGGGAATTGATAAAGGATTTTAGCATGAATCCACCCAACGATCAACGGTTGGGATTTGACGCCGCATATGATCTACAACTCACAAGAGTAGCAGGAGATGAGTTTCCATAAGGAAGTTTTATAATTAATCAAGAAGTTATGCAACCGGCACTGTAGAATCGAAATTGCAGAATGGTAAGGTTATAAAGGAATTAATCATTTTCCGCAATCCGCTTTCTGCATGGCGGAAGCGAATTTAAGGGAATTATTGTATTGCGGAAGGGAATGGTTACTGCAGAAGGACTATTTTGGAAACAATTAAACTTAAAAGTGAATGTTAGAGAAAGATACATGACCCATGTCTTCTGATTTATTTGAAAGAATTTTTTTATGATTTTTAGTAGGTTATATGGGTATGTCACATATGGTATCATAGCTACAAGTTTCAACCCTGACGCCTTTTGGGAACATCTAGTTCCATTGAATTATGGAAAACTTCGTTCTAATCATAACAATTTGTGTTGGAATGTTTTGTTCACATACAAAATTGTTTTGTAACAAGGATACAGCAATGGTCTCAGAAAGTGAGAATGCGGATTGACCCAAAGAAGGTGCACCAGCATCACGTACATCACAACCATAGCAAGAACACTCTGAAGCCAGTCAAGTTCTGGAAACAATGAGGAACTTGATCGTAGAAATACAGAGCTTCAAAGCGGATAATGAGCAGCTAAAGAAGACTCAGGAAAGGTGGCAGGATATTAATGAGATATTGTTACAAAGAATGCAAGAGAATAATAACGAGGAAAAACCCCAAACAGAGAATGGGAAGGACCCTGAAGTTCCAAAAAGTGTCGAAAGAAAATACAGTTCCTCCAATGGAACTCAAAAATCTGTGAATCAAGCCAAGTGGGTTGACAAAAGAAAAATCAACCACTTGGAAGGAGAATTTAAAAAGATCAAGCCAACCAACTTTGATGGGGAATCCAAGACCAGGGAAGAAGCAGAGGCTTGGTTGCTATACATTAAGAAGTACTTTCAAATTTACAATTATTCTAGCAACATGAAGATGAGAATGGCCATCTACAACGTGAGGGGAAGGGAAAGCATTTGGTGGCAAGATCTAAAGATTTCCCAAGGAATAAAGGAGAAGAACCTGGAATGGTTAGAGTTCAAGAAGTTCTTCAAGAAGCAATATTTTCCAGAGAGCTACTACAAGAGAAATACCAAATAACTCTATGAATTGAAACTTGGACAGATGAATATAGAGGACCTCATTAACAAATTTATTGATCTGTTGTGGCTCGTGTCGTATATTAAAGAATAAAAGGTGAAGGTGAAGAGATTCTTGAGTTGTTTGTCGCAGTCTTATAAGGACCAAATTGAATCCACAATCCCAAAACCTTAGATGAAGCCTTAAGAAAGGAAAGCTTGTGTCATGAATAGTACCAACAAAGGAATGACCTCTCCAAGGTATGGAAGGGTAAGGAACAGGAAAATTTCAACCAACGAAAGAAGGGCTTCCAACCCCCACCCTTCATGAACATACCAAGGAATCCGTAAGGAAATACCTACAGCAAAAATGAACAGCTTCCACAAAAGCACTATAAATCTATGAACCTTGGACCTAAGGGGACTGTTGGAGCCCCTAAAGAACCCCTGAAGTGTTGGGAATGTGGAGAGCCCCACTTGCAAGGGAACTGCCCATGCCTCAATTAAACTAACGAGGTTGTTCACAACCTGCAAGAAGCTTCCATTATTGGGGGAGTTGGGGAAAGTTACCACCAAATCAATACAGCCCTGGAGAATCGACAAGCAGACTATCAATATGTAATTGTGGAGATCGAAGGTACTATCTCTAACCGAAATATTTCTATACTAATTGATCCAGGTTCTACCTTAAGTTACATCACTCCCAAAGTGATGAAGAACTGCTAGCTCGCCAAGGTAAGGCATGCTAAACCCTTGTCAGTCCAACTGGACACTGGAGCAAGGAGAAAGGTAACTAAGTTTATTGTTGATTGTGAAGTTAAAATAATGGATCATGTGACTAGGATTAATCGGAATGTTTTTCGTTTATGGTCATATGATATGATTATTGGCATGGATTGGTTAGCAAAGCACAAAGTAATATTGAATAGTTTTGATAAAACCTTTACTTATGTGGATGAGGATCAAATTGTTAGGAGGGTAGAAGGTCTCATTAAACCTATCTCCTTAAGAAAAATCTCTGCCATGTACTTGAAGAAATGTATGAGAAAGGGTTGTAAGTTGTATGCAGTGTGGGCCACTGGCCTTCTCCTTAATGAAGGACAAACACAGGTAAAATACCATCTAGTCTTAAGTAAGTTTATGGATGTATTTCCAGAAGAGATACTAGGAATACCCCCTCAACGAGAAATAGATTTCTCCTTTGAGATTGTGCATGGGTCTGCACCGGTACCTGAGATACCTTATTGTATGAGCATCCCTAATTTAACCAAACTAAAAATTCAGTTATAAGAGCTGCTAGATAAGGGTTACATCAGACCCAGTGTGTCTCCTTGGAGAGCACCAATTTTATTTGTTAAGAAAAGGGATGGGACTCTAAGACTTTGCATAGATTACAAACAGCTGAATAAAGTAACCATCAAGAAAAAGTATCCTCTACCTCGGATTAATGATCTGTTTGATCAAGTGGTGGGGGGGATAAAATACTCTCCAAGTTAGATTTGCGGTCTATATATCACCAAATCGGGATTAAAGAAGAAGATGTAAGTAAAACGATCTTCAGAACCCGATATGGGCACTATGAATTGTAGTAATCCCCTTCGGCTTAACCAATGCCCCTGCTACATTCATGTGCCTAATGAATAGTATTTTCAACAAGTACCTAGATCAGTTTGTGTTGATATTCCTTGATGACATCCTGATCTACTCCAAGACGGAGGAAGAACATCAACAACACTTGGAAATGGTGCTACGGACCTTAAGAGAGAATCAATTGTATGCTAAGTTCGAGAAGTGTGAATTCTTTAAGAAAGAAATTCAATAACTAGATCATGTCATCTTAGAAAAAGGGATCGTTGTAGATCCAAAAAATATTTAGGCTATTTTAGAATGGCCTGTGCCTAAGGATGTCGCTGACATTCGATCCTTCCTGGGACTCACCGGCTACTACCAGCGATTCATCCAAGGATTTTCAAAGTTATCCTATCCCATTACTTCCTTGCAAAAGAAAGGAGTAAAGTTTGTGTGGTCCTTGAAGTGTCAGGAGAGCTTTGAAAATCTAAAAAGATTGTTAACCAAGGCTCCAATCTTGAAGGTGGTTGACTCCTATAAAGACTACACGGTCTGTACGGATGATAGTAAAGAAGGATTGGGGGAGTATTATCTCAAGAAGGGCATGTGGTATGTTATGAATCTTGCAAATTGAAAGACCATGAACGAAATTATGTAGTGCATGATCTAGAATTGCCAGCAGTAGTGCATGCCTTAAAAATGTGGTGCCACTGCCTATTAAGAAAAATGCTCCTTTTGTTGACAGACGACACCTTTGTAAAGAATATATTGACTCAGTCAAGGCTAAATGCCAGACAAGCTAGATGGATGGCTTTCTTAAGTGAATTTGATTTTGAAATAAAGCATATAAAGGGTAACGAAAATAGTGTGGTTGATGCACTCAATCGAAGAGCTCACGAAGTATATGAGATTACTAATGAGCCAACCAGAAAGTGATATGTTGAGTAGAATAAAGACATCCAACATCAATGTTGTTGAATATGAAAATTTGCCGAATAGATTGTTGAAGGACGAGGTAAACTTGAATGGGATAGAATTCAAAGTAGACCAGAAAGGGTTAATTTGGTTTAAAGGGAGAATATATATGCATAACATTGCAGATTTAAAATTGTCTTTTCTAAATGAAATGCACAGACCTCCTTATGCAGGGCACCCTGGTTACCAAAAGATGATCACAGTCCTGAGAAAACAATTATTTTGGCCCAAATTAAAGTTAGATTTAGTTGATTATCTGTCTAAATGTTTGGAATTTCAACAAGTGAAGGTTGAACATCAACATCCAGCAAGTTTGTTACAACCTTTGCCAATTCCTGAATGGAGATGGGAGATAATATATTTCAATTTTATCACAGGTTTTCCATTAACTCAAAAACAACATGATTCAATTATGGTTGTAGTAGATAAGTTAAGTAATTCTGCTCATATTATACCTGTGAAATCGACTTATAAGGCTGTCAATGTTGCAGAAGTATTTTTGAAGGAAGTATTCCAACTTGATGGAGTACCAAAGATGATAATTTCTGACCGGGATGTCAAGTTTACATCAAAATTTTGGCCCAGTCATTGTTTGCGGGGTCAGAAACCAAGATAAATTTCAGCACTAGCTACCATCCTGAAATAGATGGACAAACAGAATGAACAAACCAAGTCATCGAAGACATGCTAAGGATGTATGTCATGGAGACTAAGTGGGAGGACTACTTGCATCTGGTAGAGTTTGCATACAATAATGATTATGAATCCTCAACCAAGATGATCCCATTCGAAATCCTGTATGGAAAAAAGTGTACTAACCCTGTTAGCTGGAATAGCCCTGTGGATCGTCTGATAGTACGACCCAAAATGTTGCAAGACATGGAACAAAATGTTCGAGAGGTACAAAAGAACTTGGAGGTGGCGAAGGATCTCCAAAATAGTTATGCTAACTTAAAGAGACAACATAGGGAATTTTTGGTCAAAGATCATGTTTACCTTTGATTCAAGCCCAAAAAAGAGCTCCATGAAATTGGGAAGCTGTACCAAATTAACACCACGGTTCTGTGGACCCTTTCAAATCTTGGAAAGGATTGGACCCGTGGCATACAAACTTGCTATTCCCACGCACTTAAGAATTCATAATGTTTTTCATATTTCATTGCTAAAGAAATATATACATGATTCCACTCATATCATTGACTGGAATGTGGTACATGTGGAATCAGAAGGAGAAATCCAAGTGGAACCTCTTCGCATTATGGACAGGAAAGAAACAACACTTCAAAAACGGGTCAGCGCTCGGGTTAAGGTGCAATGGAAGAACTTCATCCCAGAGGAGGTGACTTAGGAACTAGAGGAGGATGTGTGAAAGAAGTACCTAGGTTTATTTCCAGAAGCTGTGGAGGAAGACTAAGAACACTGTGGATAATGTTGCAATAAGGGGGTGTGGATGTAATATCCCCCGACTTATAAAAATTATCTGTAATATTAAACCTCAACTGTATTTTGTTGATGAATTTAGCTAATCATGAAATCAGTCCAAACAGTCCCTGGAGTACAGTTATAACCACTACATGTTGCCTTTAATGAAATTCTGACTGAAAGGTACAGCCATGTTAAAAGAAGAGACTATGTGTGAAATACTGGGGGACGTAGTACATTAGGCGTCGAAACGCCTTAATGGCGTCGAACAGACAGTGGAGGAATCAGGGCGCAGTGGTTAACGGGGATTCAATGGTGAGTGGACCGTAGCTGCAAAACAAGATCGGATAAACCCTAGAGAAATCAGGGAACACAATGGTTGACGAGGATTCCTTGGGGAATGGACTGTAGATGCAAAGTAAGACCTAGGAAACCAAACTATAAGAAAGCATATGCCAGGAGGTAGGATGGTGTTGAGTATGCTCGGAAAGAATGAACTCTTGTTGTGTGAGCACTCTGTGTTAGGCAAGAGTTGAGAGAAATACTTATTGTGTGAGCACTCTATGTTAGGCAAGTGATTTATGCCTGGAAAACTGAACTGAGTTTAGTTGTCTCTACTCTTGGCACACATAGTTTAGCTCGAGGGTGATTGAGGACAAAGCAGATATGTGCTTAATCTATGGTTGAGTGGAATGTTGTTGTTCCCCTTTCATTGCGACTCTTGTTACAAACAGGTTCCATCTCTGGGTTTTGTTTTCTACAACCTATTGAACCCAAGGTATATTTGCATATGTGTAAATGTGTGTTTCAATGCTTCTGAAATGATAAATACCAGTTTTAGTTTTTATTCATGAAAACTTTGATTACAAGCTGGTGTATACTCGTACTCTGTTCTAAATGACTGTGATATGTATTTGGTAATATGGATGCTCAAATGATATAATATTGTTTCTTTAGAGAGTTACTTGAATGCTAGAAATGATTTAGGGTTCTGGGTAAAATCCGGTCGTGTTTATCCTTTAGGGTTTTATTGGGTCTGGGAGGATTGCTGCAAGGGAATAACGTTAAAGGTTTGATTTGTTTATTGGTTGCATGTGTTAAGGCTTGAGCTTGAAAATATGATTGAGGTTTGTTTACTCTCTATATGAGTATACTTCGTTGCTTTATACCTACGCCATTATCACCTAATGGTGAGAGATTCCTTGTAGGGATGTTTTAAGGCTTACTCTGGGTTTAAGACTGAAGTCTCTTGTGTATTGTTTTTAGAAGAAATGATGAACTGTGGAGGATACTATGACAGCTGAGGTTCTCTTAATAAAATTCAGTGTTTGAGAACCACCTTAGAAACCCTAAGCCTAAACCTGTCTCAAGCAATGTGCGCTGCTTAAGGCTGAGAAACCATCGAGGTTTGGTGACTTCTTAGTCTTGCCAAGAAAATACATGAGAAAATAGGTGAAAAACCTTGGGCTGGAAGGCATGTGGAAGCCTAAAATTTATAAGGAATTGAAGTGTTTCTGCAGCCCGCCATCTGCATTGCGGAAGCGGAAACATAGTAAAAATTCATAAGGAAGTGGGGTAGTTCTGCAATCTGCAATCTGCATGGAGGAAGTGAAAAGTGGAGTAAAAGTTATGAGGATGTGAGCATTTCCACAATCCACATTGCGGAAGAAGGAACCAGGGCTAAAGCGTAATGAATTTAAGGATTTTCGGCAATCTGCATTGCGAAATGCAGAAAGCAGAACGTAGAAAAGAAAATATAAATAAATTATGGGGTTTCCGCAACCCATAACCTGCATGCGGAAAGCAGAAGTGGAAGGTAAAAACTTGTAAAATATAAGAAGCTTTCGCAATCCACAATCTGCATTGCAGAATGCAGAAAGCGGAAAGTAGAAGAGAAAATATAAAGAAAATATGGAGTTTCCGCAATTCGCAATACGCATTTCGGAATGCAGAAAGCAGAAAGTGGAAGTCCTAAATTATTAAAATACAAGAGTTTTCGCACTCCGAAATATGCATTGTGGAATGCAGAAAGCGAAAGGGATTCAGTGTTGTCCCGCCCGAAGATCTATAGTCGAGGTTCAATGCCGCAACAAATCAACTGCTCATACGAGTCCCGGAAACAAGATTTTCGAAATAAAATTTGAGGAATTGATAAAGGATTTTAGCATGAATCTGCCCAAGGATCAAAAGTTGGGATTCGACGCTGCATATGATCTATGGTTCACAAGAGTCACATGAGATGAGTTTTCATAAGGAAGCTTTATAATTAATCAAGAAGTTAAGCAACCCGCAATCCGCACTGCAGAAGCGAAATCGCGGAATGGTAAGGTTATAAAGGAATTAAGTGTTTTCCTCAATCCGCTTTCCACATGGCGGAAGGGAATTATTGTATTGCGGAGGTGAATTATTGTATTGTGGAAGGGAATGATTAATGTGGAAGGACTCTTTTGGAAACAATTAACCTTAAAAGTGAATATTAGAGAAAGATACATGACCCATGTCTTATGATTTATTTGAAAGAAAAAAATTTATGATTTTAGCAGGCTATATGGGTATGTCACAGGATGTGCATATATTCCCCCATGTGGATACATTGCAGGGTATGGCAGTGGAGTCTCATAAGGTGGCATCAATGGCTGAAAAACAAGATACAATCAAATTAATATTCAACACATTACATTCAATGTTTATTGGGCAAACAAATATCAAACTAGAAGAAGTAACTACATGTCCTCCCCACATGTATGGTTCCGGTGTTGGTGCAAATCCCATTGTTGAAGCAAAAAAGGCAGGAGGAGGTGGGATAACACCTGGACCATAATATGCCTGAAAATAGGCACGATTTAGATGACTTGTGTATTGCATCCATTTTCTATCAGCACATACAAATAGTAAGGATAAATCATTACAAACATGGAAAGAAGTTGCCCAATCAGGATAAATAGACGTCATTGGTGTCTCCTGCAACCATAAAAAGAATGGGATGAGACCCCAAATTCCTACCAGTATAGAGGATGGATAAATGATCCTTCCCGATAAAGGAACACCTGGGAGGAGGAAGATGGTTTGGTGGGAGGCTTTGTTGGTGTTCCTTCTTCCTTGGTTGCCATCGTTTATAAAAAATAAACATGAATTCAAGCTTGGAGTTGGGATAACCAAGAGAAGCACAAATTATACTCGTGTGCTTTCACTAGAAGTTCGCCATAGCATACCAGGTAGAAAAATTCCAAAGATGTATTTCCATTAGATATTTTAGCCAAAATTAATCAACTAACATTATTGTTAAATCAATAATAAAAATCAAATCTATAGGAAAATATATGTTTTCCTCTGTTCAACATTTTTAGTTTGCACCACAAGTATTTACAACATCAAGTTCTTTATGTGTGATGCTTATGTTATCATGCTCCCGGTAATACATCCATTTATTCTGGTTATTTTCCGACTTTAAAAAATATCTCGCTTATACATACCTTTCAATAATCAACCTACATTTCACATGTTCTAGTAAGACTAATTCAATTGGAAATAATTACCTGGTCATAAATGGAATCAAGATATGCCATTGCTAACTGAGAAATTGGGTAAGGAGTGAAGTCCCAATGCTGTAAGACTCGGGTTGGTAGTGTTGCAGTTTCATTTGAATGGAACGATGCACGGCATAATTGTCCCATGCATTCACAAAGCCGACGTTACCCCCAGCCAAGTGTTTGCGAGTAGGATAAAAGACAACTAAAACGCCATGTTTTTCCTACGGAATTTTTCATAAAAAACGGTCAAATTTGTTATGGAAAATTTCTATTTTTACAATTTTGCAATTTCAACAATCGTATTTGACTATTCTAGACTAAATCTCCAATTTTAAAACTACCCAGATTGCTAAAATTGTGGGTTAAACACTCCAAAACACGATTTCGACAAGAATTGGTAAGCCAGATTTCGACAGGTTGGGGGTGTTTTGGTTAGTGCTTATACTGCTCCAAGTGTTTACACAAATTCTTCCATCAAAATTTTTGCTACATCAAGGTGCTTGTAAAAGAAGAATAGTGTTGAGCTTCCCACAATTGTTTCAAAGCTTTAAATGCAATACTTGATATGACTTATTTTAACTAGGCCTTTAATTTTAAGTGTGATTCACGGTATATAGGTCTTATATTTCTAGAATTCTTGCTACCGAGTTTATATGTAGAGTTAGAGAATAAGCTACTTTAGTTCTATATTCTCGTAGACATCCATAAAACAATAGACATCACAAAAAAGTTTCATTATTATCAAAACCTAAGTTCCTTAATGGTTCATCACTATGCCAACTTAAGTTCCCTTTTTTCTTTTTTCAATTGAGCTCTTAATTACAATTTCGGTAGAAGATTACTGTGATTATTATATAGACTTGATAGAGATGTAGGGATTGAAACTAAGGAAGTTCATTGCAAGGATTATATACTCTAAGAAAGTATAGATATATATGAAATATGTTTTTATTTATGTTTGCTTAATATTGAATAGTACAATCAATGGTTTGATAAGAATGATATTTTAACTGAAACAAAATGATTTCATCAACAATACATTTTAAACCATATGGATGTTCATTGCAAGGATTATATACTCTAAAAAAGTATAAATATATATGAAATATGTTTTTATTTATGTTTGCTTAATATTGAATAGTATAATCAATGGTTTGATAAAAATGATATTTTAACTGAAACAAAATTATTTCATCAACAATACATTTTAAACCATATGGATATTCATAAACATAATGATTAAAGACTTTCTCCTATACCATAAATCTTAGTTGTTCACTAAATATACAACAAATCTGTACAAAGTGTCCACGAAATTTATGGGATGCGGTCCTTTCAAAATTTACTTGATTAAAAAACAAAGCTGGAATGCACTCCTTTTAAATTTAAAAAAACATATAGAAAAATCAATTCAAATAACAAAAAAATAAATGACGAATGAACGACCAAACCAAAATCAAATGAATAAGAAGGTTGTTTGAATCATTCTTTGTAAATGTCTCTTGGTGTAAATATATTTACACTATTGAAAACAACTTTTGCAACAAGAGCATGGTCCATAAACGTAGCATAATTTTAAAGCAATATTATAATTTTATAAGGTCAATGCTACATATTAATTAAGAGAAAAAAACATAATTTTTTATTTATTAAGTATAGATTAAACAAATATTATAATAATAATATTTAAAACATTATTATAATTATTATATATTAAAAATATATATATTAATAGTTATTTTGTATTGTATTATTTCAATAAACTTTGTATTGTTTAAATTACATTGACTACAAAGAAATGGCCAGGGGTTGTTTACATGAGATACACAATGACGATGATTTAATCAAGCATTTAATATTTTTTTTGTCTTTATTTATTTAAAGTCTATTTTAAGAATTTAGCATTAATCGGCATCTAAATTAGCATACCTTCAAAGTGAGGGAAATGAAACACTGAAAAGAACTTCGATATGTTTTAAAAATGAGAGAAAGTTCTGTGTATATAATATAAGTTTATGTGATGGAACCAAGTCTAGGAAAATAAGTTAAAATAAGCTTTATTGGGTGGTACCATTTATTCAGTTTCCTTCATAGTTCTTAAAGTGGTTGCTTTCTTTCAAGTTTATGTTTTGGTTTAATCTGTCATTATGTCTGGAAAACCAAATCTTCATTGGTAGGAAGCATTAACCAATAAATAGCTATCCATAATTACTAACAACAAAAAATACAAAGACTATAAAGGAAGGAGACAAAGACTATGGCATACAAGGCGAGTCTACTTTATATGCACTATGCCTCTCTATTTTATATTGGTTTCCTACCCTCTTTGCTTCTATATTTATATTGGTTATATCACTTCCACCCATCTAACGTTATTCTTAACAACACTTAAATGCCTTGACAATGCTATCGTACCTCTATTAAAATGTTGCCATACCTCTGGCAAACCAAAATCTATTGCGACACTTACAATGCCTTGACCATGCTATCATACTCCTACCTCTGTTACAATGCTGCCATACCTCTGGCAAACCAAAATCTATTTTTTTTATCCAAGGAAAAATCGTAATTTTATTTCAGATATGAACAAAAATACATTCGCATATGTATAAAAGGTAGATAAAATACCCCATACATTGTCAACAAAAAATAATAAAATGTTTCAACAGTATCACAAAACTTTTTACAAGGTTTTACATTTGGTAAAGTATCCACTGATTAATCAAAACAAGTTTTAGCCAAACAAAAAAGACAGATTACATATATCATATATCGAAAATATATCCACAAAAAATTTGTGATTTAATCCCTTTTCAAACAGCAAGAACTTGTTCCTCATTGAACAGTAGATGATCCATCAACTTATAATCTTAGGCTCTGTGCCTACTGGGATTTAAACCTGGATCATTGAAAAAAAAGCTCTGTGCATTGTTTGTGTATCCTCGGGACTTGTTACTGTATGTCCAATTGTCTTTGCAAATTCAAAGATTTCATGATCATTGCCCCCTTGTAGGTTTTGTCTCCAAAGAAATGGATCTCTTGAAAGGCATTCTCTACATATCTCAAGAGGAAAAACATTAAAGTTGATTTGTCCTCTATTCAGAGATGCAAACTTTTCACGAAGCACTTCAACCAATTTTGTATGTATGCCATGAACCTTATCATAACGGTCAAACGCGTATCTTTCTCCTTGACTATAGTTCCTCCCAATAGGTGACACATTAAGCATTCCACTCTTGAACACTATGAAAGTTCCCTTGTTACCGGGATATCTAAGTCAACAATGTAATGAAGTCTAAAATTGATGAACTCCTTCATTTTTTCATCTCCAAGGAATGCTTTTAAAGCTTTGATTACCAATCATTTTTCTACCTTTGTGAGTAACAAGGCCATTCTCTGAAAATACATAATCATAGTCGGAGATAACAGTTTTTCCAGCCTGCTCAGTTATCTTTGCAAGATCTGAGCCACCTACAACTCCCACTTCTACAACCTTACACAAATTTTTCATAAATTCTAACATATCTTGGAAGACAACCTTTCTTTCAAGGGTGAGAGTGCCATCAACATCAAACAAAGCGCCTGTATTTCTACTATCCATCTCAGTCAAGGAGTAAAATATCCCGAAAGACTGAAACAACAGCCAAGTGGATTTGCCCAATAAATCTGGGTCTTCCAAGTGGATTTGCTTTGCACCCACCTCAACCGTTCGAGAGTGACAGATGTCGTTCTCCCTAATAAATCCAAATATAAAATATTTCAGAACTCTGCGCTACATAAATCGTTCAATCCCATACGATTTTCTCTGGCATGAATTGTTTCCATCAGAACTCTGCCCTACATAAATCATAAGGCAGTCCCCGAGCTGGTAACTCCATGATTTCGGGTTTTGAATCTCCCTGTATCTTTCTTTTGCCCTTTAATATTTAGTTTGCCCACATGAATTTACAGTTGGGAGGTCTCTAATACCTGGCTAATTCTAATGAGCGAATTATATTGGTATTTTTGTATTGATGTGTAGGGTTTAAACACCAAATGATGTTTTATCCGCTTTCCTCTCTTGGACCTCAATACCTGCAATAATATCCTACGCTTTCTCTTATCATCATGAAAATTGTACCCATGGAGTCTATTTTCCTAATGGGTAGGCTATTCCATCATTGAATACACTTTCTCTGAGGTGATTTGTAGTTTTCTCATCAATTTTGTGTAGTTACATCAATTTCAATTCAGGTAGGCTATTCCATCATTTTCCAGAGCTTAGCACACCATGAATACGCTTTCTCTGAGGCGATTTGCAATTTTCTCATCAATTTTGTGTAGTTACATCAATTCACTCTGAATTTGTAGTGGCCTTTTTTATGATTTTGTAGTGGGTTTGTTATCCTTCATTCTCCACTAACATAGTAACTAATTACATCTATGTATTTTCAACAAATTTATTGGATTGAAGTAAATCTGAAAGAAATTCGCCATGAGTTTTCCTCCAGAGCAATCCCGTCTTTGAAGTAGATCTGAAAGAAATTCGCCATGAGTTTGCCTCCGGAGCAATCCCGTCCAAGGGAAATTTCAGTAGCTCTTTTAGTGACTGGCTGGGATCCTCTTTTAGTCTTTTAGTGACTTCCTCTTTTAGTCTTTTAGTAAATGTGATCCATGATTTGTTTGTTGTTTCCTTTATAAATTGAAACGGCCATGACTTCCATGACTTCCTCTGTCGCTCTCCAAGTATCCGCACTTGAATTCCATATTTTGTAACCATACTTTCCTGGTCTATCAACACCTTCCATATTTTCCATATTTTGGAATTAACCATACTTCCCTTGTCTATCAATTCCATATTTGGTAACCATACTTTCCTTATCTATCAACACTTTCCATATTTTGGAATTAATGATACTTCCCTTTATCTATCAACACTTCCAGTTTTTCCTGCATTAGATTAATCAGCGCCGTGACCTCTTCTTCCTAGCGCTTGAAATTCTCTGTGAAAGTGGGTTAGCCTTTAACGGTGTGAAAGTGACAAAAATATATTTACTACTTTTAAAGTATATAATATATATATATATAGCTCTATTTGTGCTTTAGTTATAAAAGGGTTAATGGTTTGCACAAATTTTATATCTATCGACCACAATCATAACTTAATTCAAAATGTTATATCTATATGCTAGACTTTTCCTTCTATAGCTTCCCTCTTTTGGCTAATAGCTAAATCAAATAGCTTAGACACAAAAATAAATCTCTAATGACATGTACACTTTTGGATTTATCTTTTTTTTGAAAAAAATATAGAAAGGATGCTCGACTGGCGAAACAATATGCTCCCAAATCAGACAATGGGCAAAATATGTTTTGATATGTTGAAATTAATACACCTACCTTGTCTGGTTTTGATGAACAAAGAGGGATGGTATAGTTTTGCCTAAATGATATAGTTTGCAGGTTTGGCATCTCATGTAGTTGAGGCTAGGAGGATAACAACGAGGAGGGAAATCAGGGAAGGAAAATTACAGAAGTAATAATTTGGGCTATGGAGGGGCCAGGTTCCATGGTAAGTAACGAGGGTGGTCCTGTGATGTGTGTCACATCTTGTTTGAAAAAACTCAATAACAAGGCTAGGAATATACAACCATATAAAACTTTAACAAACCACAACCAGACACTACCTCAATCTGAATACCAACAAGTAATGGATGATTTCCTAGAGAAAATCCTTAACATGCCCGGTTGGCCTAATGCTAATGCAGTTGTAAAAGCTCCATGGGAATACAACAACATGCCATCTAGGCCCGTCTCAAAATAATAATAAAATGCTTACTAAGTCTTTGATGGGAAGTGACCAAGGTATGATGATTGGCATTTTGGAAAATCCACTTTTGGCTCCGAGGCTTCAACAACAACTATCAAATGAGAATTTATTTGGACCATGTGAGAGCACAAGATCCATGGAATTACAACTGGGCACAACAGGAGGGAATCTCCACATGTAATGTTTCTCCACATATAAGTCTACATGACTTATTAAGTTGTTCAATTACGTTGACTATTGGCAATTGTTCAATTCCCTTGCCTCTTCTTGTTGCAATTTGTATAGTTCTCTCTTGTCCTCAACATATTTCAACATAGTTCCTAGCTTAATTCCCCTCTGTGAAGAAATATTCATATCCTATTCAAGAGCATCTATTTTTTCTCGTGCATCCTTTGAAATACCTTGGAAAACCTTGGCTAAATTCTCAATCTTACAAAATCTATAAGTGGATTTCGTTTCCATGTCTTCGGAGCTGGATACCTTATCTTATGCAACAAGAAAGACTTCTTGCGGTTCCTGTTCCTTATTCCTTAAATCCAATAGTGTAGTCTCAAGCTCCTTGATTCTTAATGAATAGTCGTCTAGCATTTTTGCAAGTTTCAAATCATCATTTGAATGCTTTAACAATTCCTCAACCTTGAACAGTTTTGTTTCTGTTACATTCAGAGTCTCTTGTGTTTGCTAATTATAACTATGTTTTTTATGGAGACCTGAAATCTCGTTTTGGAGTGCAATTACAATTTATTCTATGACTCAAATATTATATCTAAGTTATCTTTTTCCTATTAAATTGAGCACATAGATTTGTGGACAAACACACAACTCACAAGATAGATCACACAATTTACTCAGCAATTGAAGAATGAAACAGTGCAAAAATGGCTTGCGGCTGTGAATGCTTTCATTAATCAAAAAAGGTAATTAGATAATAATTACAATGAAGTACAATGGCTTTAATAGCCACATGCAATTTGAATCCACATGAGGAAATTCGAAATGATTAGACTCTACACAATCTTTTTCATTTTGGGTTGCAAGTTCTTTATATTCTTCACTCTTGATCATTGATAACTTCATATGTACCTCTAACTCGAGGAACTTCACTTTGAATACTTCTAATGTTATTTCGAGTTGAATTAAAATAGCTTGGTCACCATTTAGCTCATCCTCTTTCATAGACCTGATTTTCACTTCTTGTTGTAGGAGCTTTGATTGCATGTTCATCTTATCTCCTACTTCTTTTCTCCTAAGCTCAACATATGTTAATTTCTCTTGCAAAGTCATATCCTTTTTTCTCAAAGCTAAAGTGTATTTTTTTATATCCTCCATCTTCTCTGGTAAGTTGGCATCCTCTTTGAATTGTAAGACCTCGGGTGCATACTCACTGAACTCCATTGTCATCCTTGTGCATTCTAACTCAAAGGCCCTCGGTCTTTCTTTCTCCTTAAGAGTATCATCTCTTTCTTTTAAATGCTTATCAACATTTCATCAAGCAAAATGTTTTTCTCTTCCTTTTCCTTAAATCCGTGCACGGTTTCTATTTCTAGCTCCATAGTAACTTGTTGAGTAAGATCAAGATTCTCAAAATCAACAACTTTTTTAGCTAAATTTGAAATTCCATTTACCATAGGTTTTGCTTCACAACTCTCTTTATTAACATTTTCCAACAGAAAAATAAGCATTTGTGCTCTACTTCACATCAAGATAAATTTGAATAAAATTTAAACACACACTTTAATTAAATGTCTTTATTCTTCTCCATTTTATCAATAGAGAGAACTCAATCAATGCAAATAAAGACAAACATTTTCAATAAACTTTCATCACGAATTGTTTTGAATAAGAAGGAGGTGAAACATAATTAATCCAGTTATTTAAGAGATCTTTTTCTCCCTCAAGATCAACATTCTTAGATCAACATTCTTTACACGGCTTTTGGAATCCTCCTTTGTCATACTACAGAAATAAGTGTTTCCATTTATGACAGTAAATTGAATAACAAGTAGTAATTGTTTTGAAGCCAAAGCTAAAACACGTTGAAACTCGGTCAAAACACATTCAAATTAATGAAGCTTGGTTTGGATCACACACCAAGGCAAACAAAGGCATATCTATTCCTGTAAGAATCTATTTTCATTTGTGCCCACAATCATTAATAAATGAATTGGATTAGCAAGCAATAGTATTTCTTTGGGGAATGTATTATGTTTTTTTTGTATTTTGACTCAATGTTTTATTGGGAATGCATTGTGACAAAACATTGACATGAGAATAAAAAATGGTTAGATGACATGCAAGTGAATGTTTCAATATTTCAAATTCACTCCATTTTCCAGTATAGCAAGTGTGATTGTTGAAAGCAATGAAATTGATTGCAACATCATGTGTATTAGCCTAAACCAACAATAAATAAAGAGACAAAATACATAAATGATGTCAAGTGGACCAGTAAACTAGTCATTGGTAAGATAAAGTTGTTTTAAATTTCAAAACATCATATTGTCAAAGTCCAAGGACATTTTCCACCTCGTGGCCCTTGTTTTATACATATCAACTTTAATACAACTAGTACATATTTAACTCAAATAGATGAGATGATGAATTAATAAGTACTTGAAACACAAACGTATTGTACTATTAGATTTAAACCAGATGAACAAAATTTATTTCATTTTTTTGGGTGCATTTATATCAAATTTAATATAAGTGGCATGTGTTTAAAAGATAGTATAAATTAAAAAAATAAATTTAAATATAAATGTATTGTACTGTTAGATTTAAATCATATGAAACAAAATTTATTTTATTTTTTTATAGTGTATATATATCAAATTTAATATTAGTGGTATTTGTTTAAAAGAGGGAACCAATTAAAAAATAAACTGATTTGAATGTTTTCTCGTATACTAGTTAGATTTAAATAAGGTGTATACAACTTTTTTTTCTTTTTTTTCCCATTTAAAAACGTAATTTTATTATTTTTTAGATTAAAATTACATTAAAAAGATGCTTAAAAGCATTCAAATAACTAGACTGACTTGGAAGAAAGGGTGTCATGCATAAGAAAAAACATAGTTCCTCGCATATCCATATGAACTTGGCTATAGATTACAATGCCACTATAGAACTTTATCAAAGTAAAACCATCCTCAAGAAAAAACAAAACTCCTCCCAAATACTATATTAATATAAGTATTTGAGCATATAACATACATAAAACATAAAATCCGAGCTTGAAATTATAGAAATGAAGCATTTTGAAATTTCAATCTCAGACCGACTAATCCCCATAAATAGATCAATCTCCCTAAAGCAAGTGTAGAGCCTCTTTAAATAGAGCATCCACCTACCAATTTAGCTCTCTAACAATGTGAGATATTGTTAAACTACTAAAAGTATTCGATAGGGTGATTGTCTCATCCAACAACGGTTGAAAATGGAAATTTCTTATCGTATACTCCCCCTTGATCCATTTGATCACCCTCAAATAATCACCAAAGATCTATAGAGAGGGTTGACCATATTCAACTGCCAAAGTGAGAGTTAGCCTTAGAGCCCACAACTCTTCTATATCATTTGGTCCCTAACCAATCCCTACTTTAAAACTGATAGAATGTGTTTTCTTGTTGTGCAAAATCCCACCAACTCCAACTCTTTGATGTTCCCCTTAAGAGGCTACGTCAAAATAGGCCCATGCCCTACTTTTGTCAATAGTTTCATTACATGTCCCTCTCTGTATTTTAACAATTATTTGTTTATAGGGTTCCATCATATTGAATCCTTGAATATTTGCCACTACCAAAGGATGTACCATTTTGTCCTCAAATATTGGTCAGTTTATGGCCATCCATATACCCCACGCTATAAGAAGTGCCAAAAATCTAAACTCTTTTATCCAACATGGTCATGCCACTTCTTCAAACCCTAGTTGATATAATATCTTGACCAAATACCTATTAAAACCAATGATACTTGTAACCTTAGCTAAGACTTGTTATATGTACGAACAACACATGATCATATGATAATTTGTCTCCTCTTGAATTTGGCATAGATTGCATCTCCTTAGGCATGCAAAGGTCTGCTTTTGTAGTATATCCCATGTAATAAATTTATTATTGAGTACCATCCACATGAATATTTGAACTTTTGAGGGGTTTTTGAAATACCATATCTCCTTCCACCACCATTTTGACGGCATCATGTCATTTTGTTTAATTAAATCCTTATACCATTCCTTTGGTGTATAATAACCATTTGGATGTTTGGACTGAGAGAGAGAGTACTCCTCAATATTTACTAATATTGAGTGTAGCTTGTTAATGTAATGCTCCCAAATTGTGCCATACTCATCATTGAATCCCAAGTCCCTTCCAGTCAACCAAGCATGTTGATAAAGAGTTGAGTATGCCACATTTATTGGTTTAGATCACAAATGGAATACCATGTATAGATATTGCATGTAGTTTCCTCCACATCCAACCCACGGTCTAGACCAACCTGTAATTTAGAGTCCCTTCTTATTTTCTATATTAAACAATTCCAAACCAAGGGGAAAGCATTGACCAAAGATTTCCAAATTGTAGATGCATTGTGAGATTGTTTTGTGGACTTCTTAACTAATCCTCCACCATGGTTGGGAATATGTATCTCCTGTGGACCACGTATGCTAGAGTCCTTTTTTTCTATATTAGTCTCCACACTCCTTTTGCAACCAAATCATTAGAAAAAACAAATATTTCAATCCCCATCCCCCCTCTCAAGCTTTAGTGGTAGTTATTACGAGTTGACTTGGTTGTTAGATCCAAAAGGCACACCTCATGGAAATATGCTACCATCTGAGTTAAGGATATGCCAAGAGGATCTTTGACCATGTCGTGAAACTCAAGAGGAGCATTGAACATTATGCCAACATTGGCCTATTTCTTCCCCTTTCCCAAGGACATACCTTTTTTGTCACTATCCCTGGACCATATGAATCTGAAACATAACCTCATGATCTATTCTAGTACCCCCTTTTGGAATTCATGACAATGACATTCAATAGATTGGTAGTGCCTCCAAAACAACTTTCACAAGTACGAGCTTGCCTCCCTTGGATAGCCAACTATTACAACAGAGATTTAACCAATCTCTCTTTTTGTAGTCATTAGCTTTGAGATAGAAACCAAGGTATTCAACTTGATTTTCCAACTTCGATTGTTGATAAGTTAGTACCGAATATAGATAAACCTTATCCAACTACTTAATATTATTGAACACAAAAGTTTATTTTTCAACATTAATCCTCATGTAAATGTATAGAAAATATCAATAGCACCTTTGAACTCGACAATCTCCCTCCCATCCCCAACACTAAAAATTAATATCTAATCAATAAATAGGAGATAAGCTAAAAGACATCAATTAGGAAGTTTTATACCATTGAAATCCCCAACTCAAAGAGTTTCCTTTAACAATATACACAAGCCTTTTGCAACTAGAAGAAAAAGTAAAGATAAAAGGGGAAGCCTTGTCAGAGACCCATACGCAGGTTGAAGAATCGAGTGGTTAACCCATTTATTTATTGTTTCACTAAAACGAATATATATATATATATCTAAAGAATTATGAAGGGCATTCACCTGCTTACATCATTTCAGAAATATACAATTCTTATTCTCTGCAGCTTCTCATTTCTGAGTTAGGGAATTGGATGCATCAAACTAGGTTTGTCATTCAAACTTAGCATTCCTTGAGGGAGAAGACATGCCTGATTTGATTTAAGGTTTGTTGACTTGTTCAATTCGGGAAGAATGTGAAAAGAGGAGACCAATACACAATCTATCAAGATGAAGTGCAGCCTTTGCATAGTCACATTCAAACTGACATTATAGAACTCTGTAGCAAAATTTAAAGCCTTTATAATGATTTTTGAATCTTCGAATATTTGAAGGTTTTAATGCCCAACTTCTTTGGCGAGTTGACAGGATTTTAGAAGAGCATATAATTCTGCTTGTTTATTTGAGAATTGACCTAGTCCCCATTTGAAGCTAGTTTGAAGCACTCCTCCTAGATAGAAGATCAATCCACCTGCTCCAGCATTCCCCTTATTTCCTTTTGACGCGCCATCAAAGAAGATTGAAACTTTATTCTTCCTTTTCCACCAATTTGTGAAATCTTTTTCTGAATGTCTTACCTGCCAAAATGGAATGATAACAGGTCTTCCAATACTTAGTTGATTTTTATCCATCTGCATCAAGCCAAGCCACTTATGCTCCACTTTGTTTTTATTCGGGTCAAGATGAATTTTTCCCACAACTTTCGAAAGCATAGCCTTAGATTTAATTGCTACAAGTTCCAGTTTCAAGGATTTGTTATTGAAAATCAAATCATTTCTGGCTAGCCAAATTTTCCACCAAAAGAATTTTGGGATGGCTTGCCAGATTTTCCTCCATGCATGACTTGAGGAAGAAATTCTTGGGTACCTGAGTTGTTGTTATCACCTGCCTTGTAGTTTCTTGTGTGAGTTGGATCCATGATGGATGGTAGAGGGGCAAGCAACTAAGGGGTGGAACCACAACTGCCAAGACTCCCAAATGGATGGTTGTCACGCCAATCAATGAAGCCTTCACTTTATGTTATCCTAGTCCAAGACAACAATGGGGGAGACTCGGATCTGCTCTCGATAGGAGAGATCGGCCCTAAACACCAGAAGAAGATCAGATGGGGCTTCAGGGTACTTAAGGTGCAAGGTAAATGGGAACCCTAGCTCTAGGGTTTAGGTACTAGCAACCGGTGGAGATGACCACCGTCTTGGAAAACGTAACTGTGACAGGGTGAGCAAGAACAGAGTTGGGACTGCCTGGTACCAAGGGGACAAAATCAATGAAGGATAGATGACTTGAAGTATCAGTAGGTGTTGGCAAAAAGAGTAAGAATGAGGTCAAGATGGGGCTAGCGCTAGCTGGGAGATCAATGCCTTGTGGGCATTGGGAAATGGAGTCAGCAGCAAACCATTATTTCAGAGAACCCACCTAGGATACACCTTGATCTACGAACCCAACAAGTGATTGATCTGGAAAAGCTAAGGTACAAAAAAACCAACTCTATGGAAGGCTAGCGCCAGGGCTTAGGAGGACAGATTTGCATCTCTAGGGTCACCTGGAGGCTAATGACTCAGCATTGATGGAGAAAATAGGTTAGGGTGACCTGATCTACAAGCCCAAATCAGAAAATCAGCAGAAAAATCAGATCTAGAAAAGTCAAAATCTGATGAAGGGGGCTAGGAAGCTGAAAACCAATTTTTTAGATCTAGGGAAAATCGGGAAGAACTAGCTCAATGTTGGGCATGTTCTAGAGTGCTTGGGCCCTGATCTATTAGCCTATCTCATCAGATCTCAAAAAAAATCACTTCCGGAAAAGTCCAGTTTTCAGTGAGGGCACTAGGGCTGTTTTAGTCAATTTTTCAGATCTAGGTCAAACTAGCCAGTCTTTCGATAATGATGGGATTGATTTGGACTATGTGGGACCTGATCTATCCATCTATGAAGTCAAAATTCAAAAAAACTCAAAACCCTAGCAGGTCAATTTTTCAGTGGGGGGTTATGCAATTTTCTGCTTAAAAATTAGATCTACATCAAACTGTGACGAATTTGACCAGTGTTTTAATTGTTTTGATGAAGGGGGGGGGCGATCTATGAAATCTTGAAATGGTTTGGCAAAATATCGAACTATTCCCAAGTTTATTGATTTTTTGGGTTTTTAGTGCTTTAGGAGTTTTCAGAAAAAGTTTGAAGAAAAGCAAGGTACAATGGAATAAGATCTGAAAAAAGAAGAGACTTACCTATTGGATCTTACCTGGAAAAGCTTGTAAAAGTCTATAACAATGACGATCTTTGCTATCCCGATCAATTCTGGAAGATCCCCATGATTTCTATGGCATATGCAAGCTCCAAGCCACCAATGTGCCCCCTACCCTGCATGAGCAAGCGTCAATCATATCATATTTGCTAATACAAGATAAAGAAACTGAATGCTACAAGATAGTAAAATGAAGTAATCATAGATCACAATGAAACTAATGAAAACCCCCTGATCCAAGATGAAGAGAACCGAGCGAGTTGAGGTCCCCCTACCAAAACGCTCTAGCCAAAATGCCCTCATGTAGACAAAACAATGATAGCCACGAAAATATAGATCTCAAGAGAATTTCCACAATGCTAGGAATTTGAAGACTATCTAATCACCATTTGAGCACATCAGATGCAAAGCAGATCTAGAAAAAATTTCCACAAAAAAAGTCTTTCTATTATTCGGATCCAAGAGCCAGAGACCCCTTACAAATGAGAAGCTCTCTCCTTTAAATAGAAATGAGATAACCTTAATCATAACCAAATCCTAACCACTTTCAAAATGAGTGGCTAAGATTAAAATATTAAATGTTCCAATCAATGGTTGAGATGAGCTCAACATACAACACATGGATCAACATAACCATAATTTACCAAAGTGGACTAAACCACCCAAATAAAGGTAACCCACTCAACAAGAAATAAATGAAAGCACATGGTGGGTCCAAGGAGTGTTTGACTAACTCCCTTTTGGTGTCCCCATGGCACAATAAATAATATAACGATTTAATTCTTTGACTTTTGTGCCTCCTTCAGTAAATTGTGAGCCTCCAAAAAGAGCTCCACAAAATAATAAAAAATGCCCAAAAATAGGTGTGGGCCCAATTAGGAGCTGGAACTGCTGGAGAATTTGTGGAGGACATCACTCTCATCATCATGACACATCCCATGTCATTTCCTTGCCTCAGTAGCCCAAATCAATTTCTTCAATAGCCATTTAATTATTTTTTAATCTGCCTCGGGAAATGTGATCCTGCCAAAACAGCCTCCTAGGGTGCCTACATTGTCAAACTGAGCCCACTAGGCTCTCTGGGATGGGGGTACAATGGTACAAACAAGTGTCTGCACCCCCCTATGCCCTAGGAGATCCAACTAAAATATCTCCCTGCTCAAAAATATCAATCTGTGAAGAAAAAGTGCATCAGAAAGGCAGAATGAGCCTGATCATATCTATAAGTGCCCGGAACTGGAAATAAAATGTCTCATTAGACTTGGAGAGCCCAAATCCATCTAAGGTGTATACTCATGCCCCTCATAGGTCTATATCTGATCATCAATCATATCCAATAAACAATATAAACAGCTGTGAATAATCAGACACCAATAATAACTCAGACTATATCCATCCGCTGCAAGTGTTAAAAAGGTTAAGACATGCTCTACAACTCATTCAAGTAACAATCACAACAAGTAGCATTCATTTTACTGGCGGTACATCAATCAATACATATATAAGGCTTTATTCATTATTACTCATACTTAGACTTTCAAGACTATACTCACTTCATAGTTGTAGCCAATTTGCTAGGGAAGGGTGAAGCATGGAAATGACAAGGCTAAGGCAAAGGATGACTTCCTACTCAACATCATGACACGTTGGACAAGGAAAGGGATTACTCACTATAACCAATGTTAGACAAACAACAACACAAGGAATGGCAGTGCCTCACAAATGGGTGAGTTGTTTAGAGAGTGCTTATTCAACTTAGGCATCATGTCTACATCAAGCTTGATCCAAGTTCATTAGGATCATCATTTTTATTCCATGGCCTTTTTGGCCTATATGACCCTTTTGGGACTTCACCAGTGCTTAAAAGCACAGCTAATTGCAGCTTTCATCCGGGACATATTTTATAAGGTCAGCGTATTTTTTATCATTGCTTTTTAGACCTTTTCTTATACTCTTCAAGGAGTATTTTAGCACTTCATTGCTCTTTCCCTCGTTAGATATGTTAAGAAACACAGTTTTATAATTTTCATTTTTCATGGGTGCATATTCAATAATTTCAACACAGGTAGTACATGAGCTTTCAGTTTTAGCCAACAACATCTCAAGTGACTAGGGGGAATTCTGCATAGTGCCAAACATAGGGACAACTGACCAGAATGATTTAGGCATACTATCCAACTTACCAAAAGCAAGTTTTGTCACCAACTCAGAGCCGAGACACAATATAAACAGGGAGGCTTGTCCAACAAAATTTCTAGCGGGGAAAAAGATCCTCCATGCCATAAGTCAAGAAGTCAATCGGGTTGAAAACTAAACTGGAAGGGAATGGATAGGTGAAGACAATGAATGATGGAGCCAACACTAGCAATCCAAAACAATGGTGGGAATGACTACCTCTATTCTCCCTAAGGAGGGTAAAACCAATGAGTATAGATCAAGAACTTCCAAGTCTAAGTAGGGACATCAATACATAGTACAATATACAACCAAGTCCATATAAATATGACCGCCAGATCATGATACCATAAGTTAATACATGTCACAAGAATCAGTATAAGAGCAATAATAACCATAACACAATATAAAATGCTAAGTCATAACCATGCAATATAATCCATCTGAGACACCATCTGTCCAATGAGAAAGAACTGACATAAAACTAGGCATTCAATGACTGCTCTAAAAATGACGTAAATGGCTACATCGGTCCTCAAAACTGAGTGTCTTGAGACTCAATCCTGACATGGGAGAGTACAATAGTCCACTAATATAATCATGATCCATAAAAAATGCTCATCTCAGCATCTCATATGTAAGAGATCTGGCTGAAAAATGTATTGTGTCTGAAAAATAGAATATGGTAGCCTAGCTACTATATATGTGATAACAGCTGCCAATTAGAAAAAGATTTACATGTTCAGTAATTGAAGGAGCCGATACCGATAACCGACTCAAAAGATGCACCCAAGCTTTCTGGGTAAAATCACAGCCAACAATTACGTTTTATGAAGTTTCAGCAGCTTGTTTGTAGAAGCAACATGTGAAAGGTCCAAAAAACCTCTTTTTAAGAGATTTTCACATGTTAGAGCCCTCTAACGCATGAGAATCCAAGAAAAAAAATTGGCTTTTGGAATAATGGGAGTTTGCCACACTGATTTCCAGAATTTAGCATTGTGAGAAGACTTTAAATTGGATTGAAGAGACTGGTATCCTAAAGCTGTAGAATAAACTCTTGTATAGCCCCAGCCCCACGCATCCTTACAAGAAAAATGGATCGGTGCCAAACCATTTAATTTTATTAACATCAATTTGAATTGAGAGTTTAGCAGACGATAACCATGTTCTGGTAGTTTAGGGGATACCCACGCTTCCCAATTTCCTTTACAATCCCACATAGAAATATCAGACAAATGCAGAAGGCCTTTATTTGCCATCCATTCTTTTATCTCAACGATAGAAGAATCGAATTTTAAAGGAGTTTTACCATTTATTGAGTCATCCCATAAAAAAAATTGTCGTTTCCAGGCATACGATATAACTGCTGGGAGAAGAAATCTAACCCTTTTATGCATAGATTCTAGATTATAGTTCCTTTAGGAGTGTTAGACATCTACAATTCCAAAGAGTTCCTCCTTTAAGGTATTTGTTCCAAAAAAATTGACTAACAGGGTGTTTTTTTTGTTAAAGAAAAGTTGCCACAACAGCTTACCTCCCATGGCAAGGTTTACCAATCCCAGATATCTGATATGCAGACCACCTTCAAGAACTGGTCTCTTAACAGTATCCCAATTAACCAAATGCAAAAATTTATGATTTCCTTTACCGCCTTACCAGAGGAAGTCTCTTATCAGCTTGGAAATCTAATTCACAATCAATTTTGGAGCGAGAAGGAGAGAGGATTGATAAATTGGAAGAGATGAGAGAGTTTACTTGATTAAGACAAGCTTCCCTGTTGTAGTTAGCCAATGACCACCACATGAGGCAATATTAGCTTTTAACTTGCTAATAATTTCCAACCAAAGAGAAGGATTGTTTTGGCCCGGAGTTAGAGGGATACCCAAGTACTTGCCCTTATCCCAGGTGACAAATCCATCAAAGCCTAAAGTTTGAGAAATATTTGCAGTAGTTGACGGATCTGGATTCCAACCACACACAACACTCTTCTGATTGTTGATGAGAGCCCCTGAGATGTTACAAAAATTATGCATAATTTCTTTAAAGATTCTTTCCAACCACAATGAAGCCCCTCCCAAAAGCAACGTATCATCCACAAAGAGGGCATGGTTGATGGATTCTACTCCACTAGCTGACTTGATTCCCGGAATAATCCCCAAATTTTTACCTACACTTAACTTTCTGCTCAGAGAATCTGCCATTTGAATATAAAGAAATGGTGATAGCGGACAACCTTGACGAAGACCCCTAGAAGCTTGAAAACAAATTGATGGTCTGCCATTTACTATAGGTGCTATCCAAGGTTTATCAATACAAGCTTTGATAAGATTTATAAATGTAGAACTGAAACCAAAAGAGTTAAGAACTTTGTAAAGGAAGGAAAGCTTTACCCTGTCAAAAGCATTTGCCATGTCAAGTTTTATTAACATGCCCTTCTCATTTATGTGGAAGCTGGAGTGCATGGCTTCCTGAACTTGAATCACATTGTCTAGAATGTGAGGAGAGATCAGTTTTCCAAGAAAAGGTTTGAGCATGTTAGCTAAGAATAAATAGGTCTGAATCGGTTAAAGGTGGAGGGTTTAATTTCTTTGGGAATTAAAGCAAGGAAGGTGGAGTTGGTACTTCCACCAACTTTGGCTTTAGACTGAAAAGATTTCACCATCCCAAGAAGATATTTTATGATCACATTCCAGCATACTTTATAAAAGTGGAAGGAGAATCTGTCAAGGCCAAGAGCTTTATCTGGCTCCATAGACCATATAACATCAATGATCTCTTCCTCTGTAAATGGCTTCATTAGCTCCCCATTTTCCTCCTCACTAACCAAACTAGGAACGTTGGAAAGAAATTTAGAGGTTAATTCAGAATCAACATCTCCATCCTCTTTGAACAGGCTCTAAAAATAAACTTCAGCCACTTGTTTGATTTGAGAGATGCCTTTAAAGGATTCACCAGACAAAGAGGAGATTTCTGAAATGTGGTTGTGGGAGAGTCTGGCTTGATATTGCTTATGGAAAAAAGAGGTATTTCTATCTCCTTATTTCAACCATAAACTTCGATATTTCAATTTCCAAAATTCTTCTTCCTGCCTAAATGCTCAGAAAGAATTAGATTGATCCTTTTGTTCTTTTTCCAGCATTGCAATAATGATCTCTGAGTCCTCCATTTCCAATTATATTGCTGCCAAATTTTCCAAATCATGATTTCTATCACTAAGAGGAGAATGAAGAGATTGTTTTATCCAAACCTTTAATGCAAGCTTGGTGTTTTTTAATTTCCTTTCCCACATGAAGTTTGGAGATCCAGTAATCGTAATACTCCACACATTGAAAATAGTTTCCATAAAATCGTCTCTATCAATCCACAAGGGACTGAACCTTAAAGGGATGGGACTGATGTCTTCTTCATCCTCCATTTGCAACAAGATTGGTTTATGATCGGATGTGAGTTTTGGAAGGATGCTGGTGGAGATAATTTTATTTTCCAGTAATACCAAACTCTGAATAAGAAATTGATCCAGTCTAGCTACAATATTAGTTCCTCTAGTACGATTATTACTCCATGTGTATCGACCTCTTTTAGGTTTTAGATCAATCATATCCCAAATAGAGATGAGATGCTCCACTGCTTTGTGCATGGGGTCTCTCCCACAGACTCCAGATTTTTTCTCTTTAGGATCCAACATGATATTTAAATCACCAGCCAGTAAAATGTTTGAGAATTGCTTGCAGCAAGAAACTCTGCCAGAGAATTCCAATTCTCTTGAGAATTAACAGGAATGTATAAATTGAAAATAGAAAGATATATCTTACTAGAGATGTGCTTAAGCTCGATGAATATCCAATGCTATGTTTCAAATGAATTTTTCAATGAAAAACGGCCATCTGTCCACAAGGTTGCAAGACCAGCGGATGAGCCTCGTGCACTCACAACCTTCCCTGCATGCTTTTTCCATGTCTTTTTACTTAAGGAAACAATATTTCCCTCTTCAATTTTTGTCTCTTGGAGCAGTAGCATATTGGGGGAATCCATTCTTAATAGGTCTTTAACAGCTTCTACTTTCGAAGAGTTTCCAAGCCCCCTGCGATTCCAAGAGACGATGTTCATTATTTATTATTACCGAAAGGGAGAGTACCTCCCTTTGAAGGTCTAGCCCGAGTATTTATGTTGATTGACATCTCTATAGCAGCTTGAATTCCTTGCATCTTAAGACGTTCGGCTTCTTCCTCCTGAACCGTCTTATGAGATTTACGCCTTTTTTTGGAAGACCTCTCAAGGGGATCTTCATCGGATGAACCAAAATTGTCCATAGGTTTCTTTTTTTCCATTTCTGCATATGTGGGAGAATGTCCATCTGCAGGAGTGCCAAGGTTTGGCTCAACTGGACCTTTGACTTCTTCACTTGTATGGTTTTGAGGTTGAGGGACTTCTCCCTCTTCAAGCACTGAGGGCACTTGTTCTTTGGTGATGCTTAAGACTTCAAAATTGTTTTTAGATGATATTTTTGTCATAGCTGCTCAATTTCCTTTATGTTTCTGACCAGAGAGATTACTACCCATACCCAATTCTCCTCTTTGACCTTTAGCTTTGTTTCCTTGCTTTCCTTAAGTAGTTTTTTCAACTTGATTCCATTGATCTCCCTTCTCTTTAACAGCTTCTTCCTCAAATTTTTTCTTACATGATCTGGAAAAAATGCCCATAACCATTACAAAATCTGCACTAAAAGGGCAATTTCTCATAATCTAGCTCTAGCACATGTGACCAATCTGCTATTGTCAAATTAATAGCTCCAGGAATCCCTACCTCCAAATCCACTTCAACACATATTCTAGCATAGGTATATTGATCTCTCCTTTCATCCCTATCAATATATTTCTCCAAGGTGTTACCTATATCTTCTAGAGATCCTGAGTTCCAACAATGGACGGGAAGATGCGGCAACCTAACCCAAATAGGAAAAGCAGAAGGAACATCTTGATTCGAATCAAAGTTCGAAGTCCACTTGTTCAAGTAGAGCCCTTGAGGACCCATGAAATGTGACCTGTTTCTAAAGATTAAATCTATATCTGTTGAGTTTTCAAAAAGAAAGACATAGTATCCCTTACCTATCAAATTGTTGCATATGCCTTTTGAGATAAGAGGTTTCCAATTCCTTTGAACCCACCCTTTGATTACCTTGGGGGATGGCCAAATCCTAGTGAAATGGCCAATGAGGCCCCAATCATCAATATTTAAGGTTCTTCGGCATGGTTGGTCCGCAGGAAGATCCACCGTAGGAATATTGTCAAGCTTCTTAAAGAAAGATTGTTGGTTCTAGTTGAGTTTCTGCTTGCTGCCTGAAGCTACCAATCTCCTGAAGGCTTTGAGATTAGGGGAAGGGGAGGAGCGCCCTCCAGCCACCATGACCTCAAAATATCTCAGGTGCAGCCACCAGGAAAAGAGAAAAACTTCACATGGAAACCAAGACAACTCTTCAAGAAGTAGAAGCAGCCTTGCATTCAATTAACAGATCTTTTAGAGCTCCTTCACACTGGAAATACCTCTTTCACAAAGAAGAGACAAGGCAGAGGAGCAGAGGTTCTTCTTGGAGGAAAGTTTCTTTAAATCTCTACAACTCTTAAGTTCAAGCAACTCCATAATGCAAATAAATTACATCAAAGATGCTTTGTTCTACTCCCCTCTCAAAGGAATCCAATTGAAATCAGAATTGGAGGGCACTCAGCGCAGATAGTCCCAGCAATGGAGAGCACGAAGAGCCACGCCCTTAACGAGCAATGAGCCAGAAACTTCCTCCAAGGACCGATCCAATGGGAAAAAATGTTCTTGATTCCAAAACAATGAGACGGTCCCTCTACGGCCCCAAACTCCAATACAGCCAATGACGAGAGCCTTCACAACAAAATGGAGCAAGGACGAATCATCTTGGAGAACTGTCACGAAGCCAATGGCAACAAGAAAAGCAAGTCCACCAACTCAGAGCAAATCAGCTCAGGTTCAATATTCTTGAAGAATGACTCCAAAGAGATGCAAAAGGAATGATCCTCCACCGAAACCAGACTCCAAACCGTAGCAAGCAACTCACAAGAAAGTCGAATCCTCCAAGACTCTAAGGGCTACGAGCTGAAGAAACCGAGAATTCATTCAAATCTTACGAACCCTTCTAACTTTTCTCAATCCAATTTCACACATAACAAATAATGTAAATTGGTTAAACCATTTATTAAAACTGAAATAGATAATGGAAAAAAAATGTAGCTCATAATCCATGGAAAAAAAAGCATTGAAACCCAATTTAATCAAAATAAGTCTAGAGTAAACCCAATTAACATTGTCATAGGGTTTTGAGAGGTTTGATTTTAGAATCATTACCTTGTGCTACTTAAGTTTGATATTATGTAGGCCCTTTTGTGCCATGCCAACATCTTCATAGGTTTGTCTCCCCATTAGCTTAAACTGATCAATTACTCTTCAAAAATATTATTTGACAAGACAAGATTTAAACACCTAACAATGATCTTAGAGATTCTTTTGTAAATGTAATTGTACAAGGAGATAGACCTAAATTGATCAAAAGACACATATTATCAATCTTTGGAATGAAATCTATAAAGGTTGCATTGAAAACAAGTACAATCTTCCCCATGATTCTATATTTTTTAACCCCTCATGTTAAATATTCCCCAATAAAATCAAAACAACCCAAGAAGAATTCCACTTATAGGTCATCCATCCCGAGACTCGTATATTTTTAAAAACTTTGTAAAACTTAAATAAACTCTTCTTTACTAACTCCATTCATTAGGTCCCAGTTAACTTGATTATTCACATAATTTGGAAAGTCAGATGTTATTTGTAAAACCTCAAGCATTGTTGCTCTTGTTTGTTCCTCATAGATATTGTTTTAAATACACCCCCTCTTGTACTATAGATTTAAAACTTATCACCATCTCTCCATTATTCTTTCTTATATTCCAAACAAAGTTGTTAATTTCCCTCATCTTTGCAAATCTATGAAAATATTTTGTGTTCTCACCCCATACTTAAAGCCACATAGCCCACATTTTCAACCTCCACTCTTTTCCTACTCAAGGAGTAGTTATCTCTTCTCTGCTTCCAGCAAATGTATCTCATTTTTTGAATTTTTTAAGAGAAACACAAAACCATCACTATTGTACTTTGAATGTAGTTTGTCCTCTTCTTTATGTAAGGTATTCTCCTATGTTGTTTCTCTTCCTTGACCAAGTAATGGATACCTTCTTGGCTCATTTTAAATTACTCAATGTATGTATCACCGCAGAGTTTATGGAAAGTCTATTATAACGTATCAAAATTTCCTTAACAACTTTAAGGTAATCCTCCTCTTTCACCCATTCAGGGTTTAATTTGAAAGGACTATGAAATTTTGGTTCTTCATAAGCAATTTCCCACAAACTGGGGAGGGATCAAATTCTACTCATTGAGAAACTCATTGTCTAAATTTGACCTTCTCTTCTATTAAGGCTTTCAAGAATAAAAATATGTCAAGTCGCTTGGTAATCCTTTCCTCTCCTACTATGTTGTTTCACCAGGTTCAATTAAGTTGGACTGGCACTTATATATACCAACCATGCCTTATTCCATTTATGTAAGAAGTACCCTGATAAACAATCCAACTCAATATTTAAACCCTACAGTTTAGAGGCTCCTATAGTAAAATTTGAATGCCACCGACCATTATAAGTAAACGATTAGAGGTCCAAGAGCTAGAACCCACACTTAAGAGGCTCCTCTACTGAAATTTGAATCCTCCCACCATTATAAGTAAACCATTATAGGTCCAATGCCTACTTAATAATGAATCCCAAAATTCAATTCTTTCCACATATGGTTTGTATTTGTTGAAGAAGCGGATGTGTTTTTTGAGCTCCAAAGAGAAGACTATTGTGCCAACACATAAATATACAAACCAATAATTAGTCAGATTTAAGTATCAAGTATTCCAGCCCATAATTAGGTCACCTAACTTACCTCACAAATATACACAAGAGAATTCTCAATCATGAAACAACTTCTTCAATTCAACTAACAATCTATCCCTTTTGTCATTAATTATTGTAAGCAGAAAATATTTGGGTTCTAATCCTTCACTTCTTTTAGTGCCGATTTTTAGATGGATTGACTAACCCTTGGCAAGTTAGGTTTAGAATAGTCATCACCGAATCTAAGACAATGGGTTTTGACCACTAAGCACCCCTTTTAAATGGAGTTCTTTCTAATAAAGAAATTTCACTATTGCCTTCTTTTTTAGCCATGGATAAAAATGATTTCCTCCCTCTCATTGAAACTTTTGATCCTTCCTCCACCATAAAACCCAGACCCCCTTCCACTTCATCCACAGGCCCAAGTGGTCCTTTTTTTCTTAGCCTTAAGTTATATTCAGTATCTTCATAGGTCTCCTCCTCTAGTCTCTCAACCATATCCAACTTTTCATCATTGAGGTTAACTGTGTAGAAGGAAGGGGTTGGATCCCACATTTTTTTCCTTGGATAATCAAGAATATAAACCAAAAAATATGGATAAGATGTAAGTTTTAAACCTGTGCAAAGAAGCAAAGCATACAGATTCTTTTAAGCAAAATAGAGATCACAACACATCATTCACACATAAACACAAATATTTACCCTGGAAACCCTTAACCGGGAAAACCAGAAAACATTGGAGCCACACCTCCTATTTTCTCTTCATTACATTATGAAATCCTCACAATACAAAATATAGGTATTCCGCAACATCCAAATACCCTAATCCGTTCACCCGGATTAGAAAAGGCCTCCAATCCCTTAACCGAGGTTAAGTTACATATTTTTAGACAAATTCTAAAAATAGCCACAAACATCTATAAATAGCCAAAAAAAATTGCTTGTTGCACTCGCATCAAAAATAGGGCCTACGGCCTATTTCCGTCGAAGGTGCCTTTTGGGATTGCCGAGCTACAGCATTGACATGCACACCTCCCCTCCATACGCACATGCAAGGAATATAACATATACCCAACATAAGATTATTTAATACCCATCATATTCTCTGATAAATCCACGATGCCCTAGGGTTGTTCGACACCAACTGACCTTCTTTAGGACCAATTTTTTTTTAAATGTAATCTAAATTAACCTCCTTACCTTGCTCCAAATACATAGTGGCGTTGTTGGGTTCTAATATCTATTACAATGGACATGCATATTGATCATATAGTTAAATATAATTAAACATTAAGCAATGGCACAAAACACATCAACACAATACACATAGATTGCCCTGGAAACCCCTCTACCATGGAAAACCAACAAACCAATGAGCTTTACCACTCATCTATTAATATAGACTCTTAACTAATGTTCACAACTATGATTTACTAGAAAAAAAAATCAGACTTCATTACATTACACCCTACTATTAGCATAACCATTACATCTTATTTATAGATGCAATACATACATTATCTTGTAGTCTCCAATTTAGTTACAACCAACTACTCATTAATGGAAATCCATAATTTCCTAACCACTTTCAATTATTTTGTTATAGTAGACTTGACTCAATCAAAATTTGGTTGATTGCTATTCGTTCAAATGTTCGTCAACCAATCGTTTCCTTTGACCAAACAACTATTTTGATCATCTAGTCGACCAAACTTCCACTTGTTATTTTCTTTACAAAAACATGAGATTTAGTACTCCAGTTCAACTAAGCACGACTGATATGCACGTCGACTTCCTACACCGAGAAAACTTCTCTGTATTCACCAACTTCGTCAATGAGTCCACAACATTCTTCGCAATGTCTACCTTTTCCAGCAACACCTTTTTGTTCTCCACCATTTCTCTCAAAAAATGGGATTGTACATCAATATGCTTTTTCTTTGAATGATATGTTAGGTTCTTTTCCAGTAATATTGCACTCTGACCATCACAATCCAACCTAACAAGATGTTGACTAAACCTGACCTATGAACACAATATCTGCAACCAAACAACCTCCTTACATGCATGAGTAACTCCCACATATTTAGCTTTAGTAATCATCAATGCAATGATCGAGTGTCTCCTACTCATCTTATTGAGTTTTCCACTGAATAACTTGAAAACATATCCATTTTTCACTGTGGTCACGATCTCCAATGCAGTCAGAGTCGATAAAAACATGTACAGTTATTTCCTTGTTGTTATTAGGTTCTCCTTGATAGCAGATTCGATCATCTGTCATGCCACATAGGTGCTTGAATACTCTCTTAGTTGTGGTCCAATTCTCTTTTCTAGGTGTCAACATGTTCCTACTCAATACTCCCACAACATGGGTAATGTTCGGTCAAGTACAAACCATATAATACATCAGAATACCTACAACACTAACATAGGGATCATGAGGCATGTACTCTATTTCTTCTTGTGTCTTGGAACACTATTCAGTGGATAATTTAACTCCCATAGGAATAGGGACCTTGATCAGTTTGCACTCCTGCATGTTGAAGCATTTCAAAATTGTCTCAATATATTTGTTTGGATTTAACTATATCTTTGTGCCTGCATGATTTCTCTTTATTTCCCTTCCAAGAATGAAATTTGATGCACCGAGATCCTTCATGTCGAACTTGGAGGAAAACTACAATTTTGCATCCTTTATTAGATCCATGTTATTTCCAACTAACAATATGTCATAGACATACAAAAATTCCTTTAGAAAGTGATCACATTCTTTCTTCGTATACACATGGTGATAAGCCATACTTATTACAAGCCCTAATTGTTGGATATACATATAAAACTTCTAATATCACATCCTAGACGATTGTTTTAGATCATATTATCCTTCCATTCTAAAATCTTTAGATTGATTCATATAAATTTGTTCTTCAAGGCCACCATGAATAAATGTTATCTTTACATCCATCTATTCTATCTCAAGATCAAATGCTACAGTTAAAGACATCAATACCCTAATGGAAGTTAACTTAGAAACATGAGAGAAAATCTCACCAAATTTTACTCTCTCGACTTGGGAATATCCCTTTTATACCAAATGATCCTTGTACTTCTAGACTTTTCCTATTGCATTTACCTTTTTTTAGCACCCACTTCTTGCCAACAAGTTTTTGTCCATTTGGTAACCTCACCAGATCCCATGTTTCATTTTCTCTCAAGGATTCCATTCCCTTCCATGATCGTTTTCCAAACTTTATCATCTGTTGCATTGATCGCTTTCTTTACCAAGCTATGGATCATCCTCTATGGTAGATAATGCAAAAATATAGTGAAAATTGGGTGGACTATACCTTTCTAGTTTTTTCCTTACTCAACCGGACTTCCTAAGGACTAGATTTTTCTAATCCACCTTTTCGTTGGAGTCAGTCGACTCACCTAAATCCAGTTTTTGTTGTTCTTTTCAAACTCTTGATTTTTTTGTTCATTTTCTATTCTAACTTCTTCATCCCTGGAAGTACCTCTGACTTGCCTGAACATTAGATCTCTACTATGAACTTCCTTCCGTGTGACCAGATTCCATAACTTATACCCTTTCTCTCCATTCTTGTACTAAATGAAGATGCATTTCTCTAACTTATTGTCGAGTTTGCTTCTTTTCTCCTTTGGGATATGCACAAAGGAATCACACCCAAAAACTCTGATTTGTGTAAAAGAGGGAGTTTTACCTCCCCATGCCTCATAAGGAGTCTTGTTGACTAGAGTCGTTGACTATGACATATTTACCAAGTAACATGTCATGTTGACTAGCTCTACCTAAAATTCTTGTGTGAGTCCTGTACTATTGATCATACTACTATATTTCTTCATTAGAGTTCTTTAGCACCTCCATTTTATTAAGGCGTAGATATATTTTTGTTTTGTCGAGCCATATTTTGTTGTCTACATAACTGGTCAATTTCCTTACTACAAAATTCTCCTCCATTATCAATCCTCTGCACCTTGATCCCTTTACCAATATGATTTCCTATAAGATCCTTTAACTCTTGTAACTTCTCAAATACCTTATATTTCTTCCTCATAAAATACAACCATGTCATTATGTATAAATCATCTATGAAATAGATGTAATAATGTGATCCTCCTAGTGATGGGATCGACACTAGTCCGAACACATCACTATGTATTAAATATAGTATTTCCTTAGCCCTATTAGCACCATGTGAGAAACTTACATGACTCTATTTTCCATAAATAAAATGTTCATAAAAGTATACTTCTTCTTAAGAGTTAGAGAGACCTTTGACCAAATCTTTACTTTGCATAGAACGAAGACCTTCCTCACCAATATGTCACAACCATTAATGCCACAACATGATCAATTTGACTAGACAATAAGATATGTTGATAGATTCAAAACAAACTACCCATTATCGCATCCATTCATGTTTGTTCTCCCCGATAAATTATACAATATTCCAATCCAAACTTCGCTAATCAGTACCATCACGCCTCACACCATCTTGCACGTATCTTTCTCAAAGATAGACAACACGCCTGCATTCCCCGTGTTACTAACCGAGATCAAATTTTGAGCCAAACCTAGGATATGCAACACTCTTGGAAGAGTTCCCATTCTTCCATCTTTCAATATTAGTTGAACCCTACCCCATCTAACTATCTTGGTTGGTGAATCATCTCCTAGAAGAACACGACCGTCGTCAAACTTTTCACATTCACAAAACCATTCTCTACATGGTGTCATATGATATGATGCATCGGGGTTTATTGACCAAGAGTCATGATCTGATTATGTACTTGTGGAATCCAAATACACATCACCTCTCTCTTCTTGGGAAGGCTTATTGTCAATAGATTTTCTTTCCTCATACGCTTTGATTCTCTCAACTTTAGTTGACTTACAATCTCTCTTATAGTCCCTAACCTTACTGCATTTCCAACATATTCTCATCATCAAACCAAAATATTTAGATATAGTCTTAGATCTACCCATATGCTATGATCTTATATCGTAGGTTTTACCTTTTCCTTTGTCTATCAGTTGACCTCTTACCATCTAGGTTTCATGGGTTAAACCTTCTATGTTCTATGATCTCTAAGAGATGCGACCACATCATCGATCTTCAATTTGGTAATATTGATTCCAATAGCCACGACCATGATATCCCAAGTGTTATAGCCCAAATCGGTACTTCTTCATCTATGACGATAGTTCAAAGATATCACTTCAAAATGTCAACTGTTCATTCACAGAAAAGGACAATTATGGACTGAAAGATACTTGATTTGACTTTAGTTTCTATGGACTTGATCATTGGACTCAATCCTCTATCATCTCCCATTTAACTAAAAGTTTTAAACCTCTTTAAAAGAGTATAATCACTCCCAAATCTCATGTAAGCTTCAATTTATTTGCTCCAAACCCTTGGTTAGCAAGTTATTTCAAGAAAATTTTGAAATTACAGTATGGAAAAGCCTTGATAGTGATTTAGTCACTTGTTACCTTTGATTTTAGGGTGATTTTTTCTAAAAAAAAGTGAAAAATAAATAAAATTCCAAATTCAAGGAAGTTGGGGTGGTTTTGACAATCACCTATGCAGTTACAACCTTCTCCTACCCAATGGTAATTGTATCCATTTACTATAAAAACAAGAGAGATACGCTATGAGGGGGGAGTTTTTCCCATGTAAAGTTATACTGAAATAATTACCTCATATCCATCCTTTTTCCTTGTGCATTGATATCCATTCCCTATGTTCTGAAACTATTGTCCTCATATAGTTTCATCCCTTTATATATTTGGAGAATTGGTAGGGTTTATTGGAGGAGACAAGAAGGAGAACTAGAGTCCTGGTTTTGCAAGGTGCCCAGGGAGACTCTAGGTTTCATGCTTGTCTCCTCCAATAATCCCAACCAATTCTCCAAATGTATATGGGGATGAAACTATCTAAGGAGAATAGTTTCAAAACATAGGGAATGGATATCAATGCACATAACAAAAGGGATGGAGATGAGGTAATTCCTCCAACATAACTTTACTTGGGAAAAGTCCCCTCTCCTGCCATATCTCTCTTATTTTTATAGTAAATGGATACAATTACCATCAGGTAGGAGAAATTTGTAACTAGATAGGTGGTTGTCAAAACCACCCCAACTTCCTTGAATTTGGAATTTTATTTATTTTTCATATTTTTTAGACAAAATCGCCCTTAAATCAAATGTAACAAGCGATTAAATCGTCATCAAGGATTTTGTAGAGTGTGATTTTAATTTTTCTTGAAATTGCTTATTGACCAAAGGTCCACAACAATTAAATTACGGTTTACATTACATTTGGGAGTGATTATGATCTTTTCAAGGGGTTTACAGATTTCAGGGAAAATGGGAGATGACAGAGGATTGACTCTAATGATTAATGCCATAGCAAATGAATTCAAAATAAGTCTCTTCAAACCATAATTATCCTTTTGTGTTTGACGTGTTGTCTTTGAACTGTTGTCATGGACGGAGAAGTGCTTATTTGGGATATAATGCCAAGAGTTTGGAAAAGAACATAACAACCTAATACATTTATCCTCCTTGGTGATTTTAATTTCCATAGACAGAAACTAATTGATCACAGTGTTGGACACATGCATGTGCTCTATAACTGAGTCACCCTCACTCATACTTAGAATGTATAATTTATTCCAAAGAAACAACTTTTTAACCAAAAATATATATTGGTACAAGTTCCCCAACTTTTCCCATAGCTTATTTGCAATGTCTTCTCCCGAGACATTTAGCAATACAAAATTTTGTAAACAAAGTTGGATTGTACTCCTTGCTTTCATGTCGATTCTCTGCCAATATTTTGATGAGATGCTTGTCTTAGTTTTAAAAAGGCTGACAACAACCCATTGCTTTTGATCCACAAGGAGATCCTCTATTTTAAGCTTCTAAAGCACAAAGTTCTACCCATTAAAATTTTCAATTTATGTCCTTGATGTGTTGGCCATTTTAACTATGAATCAACATTTTTAAAAGCTCCCACTGAAACAGGTATTCACCAGATCTAGGACCAATCCAAACCCTCTGCAACAAAGGTGTCCCCTTAAATCCAAATATAGATTTTATACCAATTGTTGGGTTCTAATAACTATTACAGTGAGCATGCATATTGATTCATATATTTAAACACAATTACACATTAAGCAATTGTACACAAAACATCAACACAATACACATAGATTACCTTGAAACCCTTCTACCGAGGAAAACCAACAAACTAATGAGCTTTACCTTTCATATATTAACCAACACTCTTAACCAGTGTTTTCAGTCATGATTTACTATACAACAAACCACACTTCATTACAATACATATACTATTTGCATAGCAATTACATCTTATTTATATATGTAATACATGCAAAAGCTTGGAGTACCTGATTTAGTTATAACCAATTGCTCATTAATGGAAATCCATAACTTCCTAACCATTTTCAATTATTCTATTACAGTTGACTTGACTCAATCAACCTTTGGTCAATTGTTATTTGTTCTAATGTTCATTAACTAGGCATTGTCTTCGACCAAACAATTATTATGGTCATCCAATCGACCTAACTTCCATTAACCGTTGACCTATAGGCCAATCAACCATCGACTTCGACCATCAATTTCATGCAAAGAATATAACATTCCCAACTGGCGTTTTGATGAAATGTGGTCGAACCAATTGGTGTTGAGTTTCCTTTTTCACTTTCCTTTGCCAAACATTTTCACTTTTCACTTTTCACTTTCCACTTTCCACTTTCCTTTTTCACTTTTCACTTTTTCCTTTTTCACTTTTTTCCTTTTTCAGTTTCTTATTCAAGGGAAGTGAAAAAAGTATTAGGTTGAGTGCCAAACTCCTCCTTGGTGTACTTGGAGATCTTATCATGAAAAATAGGTCTCTATCCATCTATTTCTACTCAAAAGATGCCCTCTTTAAAATAGTCATGTCTTGAATAATGAACATGTTTATCCTTTCTATCTCCAATGAGTTAGAGAGAATCATGGGCCAAATGTCCATAACAATGACATTGAATGAAAAGAAAAGGAACCCCTTGAAAATTGAAGAGCTAGCAATGCTCCATTTTACCATAATTCAACATAATCATCTATGTCAAACCCTCTTTTAAGTCTACCCCAACTGATATTCAAGCTACTGAATAGACACTATACCTTTTATAAAAGAAACCTGCTTCAAAGAGAGTACTTGATGAGTTCCCTATATTCATAAAAAAAATATTCTGACCCAAAAATAAGCAGTAGACTCGGTAATGAAACCCACACATGAATTCGATCTACCCCTTCAGAGTTTTCATCAAAAAAGGGTGATTTTTTCCTCAGCAAAAGAAAACTTGAAACAATTTGCCAACATTTTTTCATTACAATTTATAATCCTTCATTGAATTGAACACCATTACTACGTATCCATGAGACAATACCATACAATGTGGAATATATCCATGCACATGTACCAATTTGTTTTTATCATATTCCTTTAAATCCTTAATTCCAACTTTTCATCCCCTTAGTCTTCCTACTAATGCCTTATCCACCATTTTTTATAACTTCATTAAGATTAATTCCCTCTCCTATAGTTAAATTGATTGAGTTGATCTTTTCTTCCCAACTTTTATTTTCTTCCTTAACTTTCTTTGAAACCATAGATTACTAGACTATTGAGAGCAAGTTAACCATAACATAGGTATGGCCTCTATCTTGGGTGTGAGTAAACACCACTCAAAGTCACTAGATTCAGTCCAATAGAGATGAATCCTTCCAATGGGAGCACTTATGGATCACTTTTTATGTGATTTATAGAGTTGTAGTGTTGATAAATAAAAGACAATCCATCCCTATCGTAACAATCTAGATACATCAGACTTACTGAATATAGACCAGGTGAAAACAAAATATATAAGACAACCTCCTACCATTTACCTTTCCATTCTAACATATTATTATCCCTAATGGTAATGGAAATGAAGACACATGTCTTCGTTCAACTACCCTACCCTCCTTCTCTTGGATCATCTCACTGCTTGGTCAAGAATACAACCTTGATACCAAAGACCAAGTGTGTGGAACAGATGGTATTATCTTTGGTGAAACTATAATATCAATTGTTCTGACAATCCATACTAGATCAATCTCCTTTACCACCTATGTCAAAACCTCTAAGGTTTCAATTTCGAGTAGATCTAACCCCAAGGGATTTGTTCTAACCACAAAAATTCCATCTCCATCCCCTTCCTCCTGGTGTTAGGAGTTGTCTATGTTTGCGTACCCTTGTAAGGGTCCTTTGAGAAGTCTAACTCTGCCTCCTCCATCTACAACCCCTAGGGATTCCATGCATAAACATTGTTATAATTAAAGCATTCATTCCCATTAATTGCATGCAAATTATCCACTTCTATTGTTCAATAATTGAGATATAAAACTACTTAGAATTTTGTGAATATTGAACTATTGTCGTCTACCAATTCCGTTGTCATTCATTATTTGATTCTTCCATCTACAAACAACCTTGAAGAACCCTATCATATTTAAAAAGAAGGGACATGCATCAAACCCTAAAACCCTAGGTCTCGTGCCTAAAGCATTTTCATTTTGTGTACAGACCATGCTTGATGTATTGGGTACAAATCCACCAACATTGGTTTAAAAGATTGCATAAAAGAAAATCTCCAAAATCCTTACTCTGCTTGCCTCTCCTCCCTTTTCTACTATGTTTTTCTTAACTGAACTCATAGCCATCAAAATGAAACCTCTAAAAAAGTCCTCCAAACCCCACAACATTCACACTACTCAACTCAACTCTAAAAATGAAACACTTCAAAAAATGTCAATGACAGTTAATGAAATACATATGAAACACTTCAAAAAGTGTCAATGACCGCTAATGAAATACATATGAAACAATTAAAACATTAAGTTATAGTAAATGTCTACTTTTTTCCATAGAAAAAAACTCATAACATTTTTATTATATAAAAAACATTACAATCTTCATATGCATAAAGCATTTTCTTTGAGCTACCAAACCCGACCACAAAATTCTAGATTCACAACAGAATTTGAGGCCAAAATCCAACAGCTACCATGTCTGAAATTCGACACTAACCTGTCGGGTATTCGACACCCTCAATTTTTTTTTTGTCGGTGGCGTAACGTCGGATAGTCGACAGCCAAGCCAAGGCTGTCGGATTTCCTACGACACGACCGTCGGATTTCCTACGGCCAGGCCGTTGGATTTCCTACGGCAAGGCCGTCAGATTTCCTACGGCAATGCCGTCGGATTTCCTACGGCAATGCCGTCGGATTTCCTACGGCAATGCCGTCGGATTTCCTACGACAATCTACCGTCGGAGCCACAGCAATTTTTTCGAATTGACATGAAATCCAACAACAGCTGCTAGGCATTGAACGTCGGATAACCGACAGGATACTGTATATTAATAATAATAAAAATTGTATTCAGTGGCAAGTTTACTTTGAGATATGTTATAGATATCATTGTCTTTTGATATATTTTGGTGGATGTGTTTAAGTTTTAATACATCATCAGGACCAAAGATATGTAGGTCTCTTCATTTGAAAGAGGATTCAACACAGATGGAATCTAGGTAGCTATATGTAAATAATTTGATACTTATAGCTATGAGAAGCACATTGCATGATGTAAGAAGAAGTTGGCAAGTGGATATGACACGAAAGGCATTGGCCTTGTGCAGTAGATTTTTGGGTCTACAGGTTTTTCATTTATAGATTTGGCACAAAGCGGAGATTCTAAAGAGAATTCACATGCTAGACCACAATTCTTGGCCACTCCTATGGTTCCAAATCTCATGTTGCTAATTTAGATTTCAATTTGGTAAACATACCTTTTAATAGGCATTGGAGTGGTTCACTTGTGTGCCTTGTGAATGTTCGGCGTCATATTTCTTTTGCAATGAATACTTTTGGTGAATTCATGGTTGAACCTAGTCAAATTCATTAAAATGTTGTCAAACATGTGCACAAAAATTTAGATGGCAAAGTTCATTATGGCATGAGGTATGAGGGAGGTAGAGTCACTATTGCATGGAATTGTAAATTCAAATGCACAAGGGATGCAAGCAAAAGGAAGAGTACCCCTAGTCATTGCCTCAATTTGGGATCAAGGATGATACCTTGGTTCAATAACAAGCAGAGCGCAATTGCTCTCAATTCAGCTGAAACTAGAAATATGCCAATGCCATTGACATGTTATAAGGTTGTTTAGATTGGAAATCTCATTGGAAAGTTCACCAATCATAGGTTGAAAACCATTGTTGTTAACTACAACAATTAGAGTTGAATCACGCTCTTTATGAATCCATCATTTCATAATCACTCCAAGCACATTGACATCTAGTAACATTTCACCAAAAATAGAGTACACAATGGAACTATTTTCCTTGGTTCCCATCCCATTGATATATAGGTCATTTACATTCTAATGAAACCTTTTGCAAAGGAAATGTTTGATATTCCAAGATATAAGTTTGGTTTGTTAGATCACACCTTCCTCACAAAAAGTAAAGTGGTATTTTTTTATTGCTCAAAGGTGTTCTCCTAATAAGAGAGCACATGAAGTGGTTGACTTAATGCTTTGCAACTTAATCAAATTTTCTATGACGATGGGATTCATCAACTTTAGAAGTAGAATCTGGAAAAAAAAATGTGATATGAAAATATCCTAAGCTTGAACTCTTATACATCGATTTTATTATAATGCAGAAAAATTGTGAGCAGTAGAAATAATCATTGCTAAAACTGAACTGATGAAACAAGCAAGTAATGAAAGGATTATGTGATCCTGGGGAATGATCATGAATAACTGTTTAGCATGAAGTGAAGCCCCTTCTAATGAATTTTGTGAACAAAATTTATCAGGCACTGATATGCCTTGCTAAGATACGATATTAATTAATCCAAGGGTTGCACACAATGGTTGTGATCTGTTAATGTCCATTACTATAACTTTAATTGCTTCATTTTGAAAAATGGATTTCTAAAGTTAAACCACAATATATTAAACAAAAATGCATTAATATATTAATGATTTGCTTAGAGAAAAAATCCATGTGTAGATCATAGACATTGGCTCCTTCGACAACATACACACTTGATGGAAGCATTGAATACTTCGGCAACTTCTGACCCACCCAGGTCCAACTAATGAGCACTGATCCACTAGGATAGACTTCGCCAAAACATTACCTGTCGGGCATCATGATTTGGGATGGAGAAAGCAAAGTATCCAAGGTAAAGGGTTATGGAAATTAATTTATACAATAGCAGACCTTAGCAACAACTCTGCTCATTGATAGAAACATGGAAAGGTTTGAGTGCAGTTCTATAGCCATGGAAGTTGGGATGAATATCAAGAGTTCTCACCATTTCATGGTAATACATAGGATATCTTTTGAGAGAGAGGGTCTGAAAAGATAAATTAAATAGTCTTTTTCCTTTCTGTTGTGCAGGTTTACACATAACAGAGTAGCAACCAACATCCTCAAGAAGACATTTAATATTGGTCACTTGATTGCAAGGGACGATCTCTAGCACTTGGCATCCTCAACTCGCTGGAAATATCTACAATTATGTAATTAATACTTGAGGCATTATTGAACCTTTGCATTCATGGAGGAACATGGCTACATAATGCAGAGACAGCAACTGAATGTTTAGTGGAATAAAATGTTAACTGATTGTTAATTTTGAACCATAGATAAGTCATTGTGCTTGTATTTCTGGAAATCTAATAAGGATAGTGCATACAAATCTAAAAAAAAGATGAAATATTTTGCAAATTTGCAAGTTAACAACAATAGCCAAAAGTACATCAAAACCATAAATGGTTCTTAGTACGTAAAAAGTGTACTGGCATGATAATATCAAGTACAGTCCCAGATATGACAATTTCTGGGCAGCTCTATGTAAAGATAAACCTCAATATCAATAACTACAAGGTAAACTATGTGTTGTCACCAAGATATACCCAACAAAATTGCACTATGCAAAAAAGAACCTCAATTTTTCTCCCATGTTCACTAACACTTTTGGCCAAAACCATGAATATCCTAGTTTGCCTTGTTTATTCTTTTCACCTCAAGTCCTTAAAATTTGTGGTTTTCCCTCATTCTTTAGTATTCTAAAATCTCATTGGTCAAAGTCCATATTTTTATTTACTCTTTTCCAAAATAATAGTTTTTATGTAAAAATAAAACTATTAAATAATAATTTTAATAAAATTATTATTTAATACTTTTTATTAAAAAGGTAAAACTATTATTTTGTATCCATGATCTCTTACGTAGCTTTAAAAAGAATAAAGTTTATTTCATAAAAATAATGAGTCTTTTGTCTTATGTGGACTTGAATTTATTCGATTCTAAACATTATTTTGTCCTTGCCATTTATCCAATCAACCAATAAAGTATGAAGCTCACCAAGGATTGAAATTTGTACATTGAATATTCATATGAATTCCAAGTGGCATGGATCGACTCTCACAGGTGCCGAGTTCAAACATTAGCAACATTTGAACTATTTCAAGCATATAGAATAACATAGCAAGAAGGATAAGGTTCCCGTTCTTGAGAATGTTTGGAAATCAAAATTGCTTATTTCCAAGCTACTTGGCATCGCATACATAGTGAGGAAGATCATTTCCAGATTTTTGTTTCCAGATGGATAGCTAATTTCCAAGTAAAGAGCTCATAGGAGACATTTGAAGGACCCAGCCAACATTTCCAGCATATCAGTTCCAGATCTAATCTTAAGCTTCAATCAATGGTTGCATGCAAATTGAGTATTTCCAACAAGATTCCAGAATTCAAGCATTAAATAAAAGCAAATGGCCAATTTAATCAATGACAGAGTATTCATAGACAGAGGATTAGATCCACTTTCTCAGTGAATAATTTGACCAAAGTTCAAGGCAGCAATAAAGGGATTTGATTCCAAAAGTTTTGAATTAAGCAGCATTCATATTCGAGACATCGATTTACAACTATTTTTATGTATTAGATTTTATTGCCAACAAAAGAGAGATTTTGTTATTTCTTTTTGTTATTTAAACTATCAGTTTGTAATCGATGGGGGAGAAGTGAAGTGAGGAACAGAGTTCCAGCCAAAGGATTGAGATTGTATTGGCAGTGATTTGAAGATTCTGATAGTGGAGTGGACAGTCTTATCTTCTAGGTCATCTGGTTCCTGTGGTAAATGGAAATAATAATGTAGACCAAAAGGGTGATTTTGTGATACTTGTGGTGATGCTAGGCTTCCACTAAATGAAAAACTTTGAACTGATGGAGAACTGTAAAATGAATATCTAGTAGAATATGGAAGATCTTCATGAGTTGATATTTGATTTTGTAGAGAATTATTATCATGCAAAGGGAAACTTTGGACTGAACCATCACTCAGATGATATTTATCACTTCTATAACATTCATGAGTTCGGTTACTGTGACCCAAGCCACAAGAAATATCCTCAAAGAAAATTTTGGTAACTAGTTTTTAGAGTTCCATCGATCCACTCATGAGACTTGGAAGCCTGTTCAAGAGACATGTTGTTAGCTATGCTTGGACCTGGATGTGGTAAGCAAGTTCCAAAAGTTCTATGTGGATGGCCTAAAACATATTGGAAATTCTGAACAGCTACAAACACCTATATCTTGAATTGAACATTCATATCTAGAGATTACTTTGGGGATATGAAATTTTTTGAATGTAGAGATGATAAGTTTATGGTTTGACTCTAATATTTTCACAGAGCATCCAAAGTAATACTTCTCAATTGATCCACATATTGATCACTTGTTTTGGTAGCCACTTTTCTACATTTGATGTTCTATTTTTTTTTGTCAAGGTAAATGTCAATGTGCACAAATATGCGGTCTCCCTGGTGATGTGTTATCTGCCATTCAGATAGATTAATTTAAACTAGTCAAGATAGAAGTTCAAAAAAATGAGAAATTGATCAGATTGACACAAAACTCAGTGCTTTGGTGAAAATATGTTGGATTATGAGCTTCCGACAATGAGAATTAAGATATTTCTTTACATGCCTGCTGTCAGAATATAAAAATTCTCATGAGGTAGATTCTGGTACCAACAGAAGGAAAAAATAAATTGTTAAGTCTGGATTATTCTTTTCAAGTATATATTAATTGGAAAAAGAGGGTCAAAGCAAAAATAGAAGAAAATATTCAATAATAGTTTTGGAATGGTTGGGCTAGAGATCCCAGTAGTAAATTTGTCCACTTAGTAGAAAATTTAAAACTGTCAGGCAGCTAGAGTAATATAGTAACAAGGATGGAGGGATAGAGATGAAACCAGGGCCAAGACTGAGCCTGAACCAATAGGAGTATCGAAGCCTAAACCAACAACTGTATCAGAGCCTGAGATAAATCCAAAGAGTCTGAGTAGGAAGAGAAAAAAATGAGTCCCAAGCAAGAGCCAAAGATACAACTATGCTACAATTAGAGATAAGGCCATAACCAAATATCCAGTGCTCACAAGTCACAAGTTAAGATTAATGAAGGAGAAGATATTAAACTAGTCAATGGTGGATATCAACATAAAGAGGGTAGGTTTGATCTGTAATCAGATTAAAAAAAATATGCAGGATATATACAAAGCTAAGTGGTAACTAGTGACATTTTAGAATCTTAGCCATCCAAAATGGTTGGATGATGGAGGAGGATGCAGAAAATAGGATGATTCTTAGCCATTTACATTAGATAT